>VMDR010000159.1:0-168907 GCA_007922815.1 Macrotus californicus
TGGAGGGCAGCTCTTCCAAAACGTCTTCCTCACAGTTCCAAGTCAAGTTCGATCAGATGTCTCCCCCTTCTGCCTGCAGAAGTCTCCTTTCTGAAGGAACTTTGCCTTCACTGCTGAGGACGTGCCCGGGTCACCTCTGGATCGTCCCCTCAGCATCCCAGAGCTCGGCACTCTCGTTGGGCTCCATAAAGGCTTGGAAATTGGACAAAATATTTTACTTCTTTGCTGGATGTTTTTATTTTGCCCACGCACAACGCAGGGGGCATGGATTCTGCCCCAGCCCAGCGGTGCGTGTCTGCTCACACCTCTGTCTCTGAAATGGAAAATGCCCGGAACGGGCGGGTGGGGAGGGGGCCGGCATCACGGAAGGGACGCAGCTCTCTCTGTGTGTTTGCCGGTGAGAAGGTGCGGATCGGGAGCGGACGTGTTTCAGGCTTCACAGTCATTCTCTGTGTTCTGACACAGACAAGGAAGTAATAAGCAATAAAAAGAACAGCCGGGTTCTCTTTCAGCAGGTCTGCGTGCGCAGGAATCTCCCGCTGACCGCCTGCCTTCGACTTTTTTTTCTCTTTTCTGAGTCAACTGATCACGTCTCAGCCATAACTCTCACTTCAAATGATAGTTGAGCAATTTAATATGACAAATCGAAGAACCCAAAGAGGAAATTGCAAAATAATGTGAGCTGCAAGCCAAGTGCGGAGCTCAGGAACACGACCCAGTGAGGCTTTTTAGGGGAGTGCCTCGCAGGCCTGTCCGCACCAGCCGCCTCCATCAGAATGCTGGGCGCAGAGCCCCTGCGTCCCCCGGGTCGCCCGCTTTGCCACACCAAGAGCCAAGGGGACGGGGCTATGTGGAACGTGCAGCGCGTGTGCGAAACGCGGCTGGGCTTCCAGCACAAGGCGCTGCACCTGTTCTTTGCACGGCACTCACTTGGGTGTGGATGGCACTGAACGCCTCACTTATTCCACCCTGTAACACTCTCGAAAACCTCACAATTTATCACCAACGTTTGAGGAATGTCTTCGGTACTGGTAATAGAGAGGTGCTGTCTGTTTCGAACAAAGGAGATTTTCCCAAGGGCCGGGGCAAATTGGTGAGTCTCACGAGCTGATTCCGAACCACTGGACACCGAGCCGCCATTCTCTCCAGGGACGGAGGCTGTGCACAGCCTGGCGCCGGTGCAGCGGGGCTCTGGACGGGTCGGACATGGACCTGGCTGGGTGGCTGGCTGTCTGGGGTGTCTGTCGTGGCAGAGCCCCCTTTCCTGTTCACCCCTTGAGCTCCGCAGGGAAGAAGGGCAGGACCATTCTGACCTGGAATCTGCTGTCTGCGCACCAAGCTGAATGCCAACCGTACAGCTAAGTTACTCCAAGTCCGTGACCCTTGGCTCTGCCTGGAGAGGGAAGCTGCGTGTCTGCCAAAAGTCATGTCACCTGTGCCTAGGGGACTTTCCTACCAGGGCAGCCGACGCAAGTCAAAACTGCTTCAAGTTTTCTGGGGCTGGGTCGATCTTTTCAAAGTCGAGGGGCAGGGAAGATGAAAAGGGCAGGCTCCGAGGAGGGGTGAGCGCAAAGCCACCCCGGGAGGGGAGGCATCTGAGGCTTCCTGCCCGGAGCTCACGGGGCATGTCTCCTGCAGGTTCTTCACCTGGAAGCTGGCCTGCACACTGCGGAAGTTCGGCAGAAAGGGGCCTGAAAACACGGGTTCTCCTGGCGCTCCCCTGCCCTGTCCTCCAGCCCATGAGGGGTTTTCAGCTCCAGGGACCAGTGGGCTTTTAAGTGACAGAGAAACTGCCGGAGGTTCAGAGAAAGACGAAGTAGGGCTGGTGCGTTTGATGACAAGTTTTCTTCGGGCCGTCTTCCGGCAATCTTTAAAAACATAATCGGGCTCTGTTCCCTTGCTGGCGTTAAATAACGAAGCGGGACCCTACATCTCCGAACACAGGGTTACAAAAGTAACGGTCATTAAAGGTCACGGTTGGGAGAGAAACAAAGCAGCAACTGGCCAAATCCTGCTGCAAAATTTGTTTCCCTTTGTAGCTAATAAGTGAATTTACTCTCGGCAGTGGACTACGCACTATGGCCATTTAACTCAGCATTTATGTGGGGAGGGACCTTGCCTCTTGAATTTAGTTTTTACAATGCCAAGCATTTTCAAGTGTTTGATTTAGCCTCGACGCTGGCCCGTTAGGGAAAATCATACCTACTCTGTCTGCCCAGGACCGTGCTGGCTCATTCCTACTGTCCTAGAATAATTATTAACAGTGGCCTTTTACTCGCCAAGTGTCCTGGTTTGGGTGATCACTCATCTGTTCACGCGAACGGCCCAGTCCACTAGGGAGCTGTTGGTCCCCACCCCCCTCCGGACCAACCCCCCATGGCACATGCTCGCACATGTCAAGTCTTGCGTGGTCCTGCTCCACTGTAGCTGCTCAACACGGTGGCTGAAGCCCCCTTCCTGGACACCACGCTCTTCGGAATCCAGAGTTCTGGGCTGGGCCCCAGGTCAGCGTGAGCCAGTGCACCTGCCCTGGAACCCACAGCTGGGAAGCGCAGGGTAGCCTGACGGATGAGGATGTGTCTGATGAACAAGTGGGTGGGCGAAGACACAAAATCGTGAGACAAGTTCCACGGCCCCCTGACCCCCTCCGCTGACGCGGGTGGGGTGATGTCCTTCGCCCTGCGCCCGCCTGCACCTCGGGTCAGACCCCACTGCTGTGAATCCCCGTCAGCAAGCCCAGAGTCTTCCTCCCTTCAGTGCGGTGTGTCCTTCTGGCTGTCACCACGGCTATGCACTGACTTTCAGCGTCAGGTTTTTACCATCACACTTAAACAGAGACACAGGCACACTCACAAGGCACTCGTAAGTTATAAAGAATCACGCGATGATAATGATCTGTGTCTAGGAAAAGGAACAGTATTACTTCCGAAGTCTTCTATTTCCATTTTGCTTTTACTCACTCCCCTCTCCGTGGTTAGTTATGACTTAATTTTAGTTTTCCATTCCCTTGATTTTCGTGACGACTCTGTCAGTGCGTGAGTACCCTGAGACAACTGCCCTGGCCGACCTGCTTTCGAACTTTGTAAACACGGAGTGGCGGTCTGTGCTCTGCTGTGACTGGCTCGGTTTACTCAAAATCGTGTTTCTGAGACCCCCCGGGGGCCAGCTGTGGCTCCTTTGCTTCCACCAGGTCACGTGGCGGGGACCCATCAGGTCACATCTATTCCTATTACTTATGTTACAGTGGATTTAGTGTTCCGCATGCCCGCCCGCCCGGCAGGTTGGAAAGGGTATGTTGCTTTACTCTGCGTGTTTCTGCTCAGCAATGGCGCTGATTGTCTTCTGATACACTCACGGGTATTTGATATTCTCTTTCTTAGACGTGCCTAGGTAAGTCTTTTGGTAACGTTCTATTGTTTTTCTTCGGATTTGCGGGAATTCTTTGAGCTCTCTGGATATTAATCTTCCGCCAATGATAATACTAAATATGTCTTCTCCCCGTTGGAAGCTTGTAGTTTTGTTCACCTCAGTAAATTCTGTCAAATAGAAGTTCTTACTGTTAATGAAGTTAAGCATTTTCTGTCATATTGCAGAACCCTTTTCTTCCCTTCAAAGTCATAAATATGCGTGTCTGTTTTCTGTCAAAGTGCTGTGATTCCTCCTGCAGGTTTTCTCATCACCTGGACACACCGTGAGGAAAGGGTCCCACTCTATTTCATTGTTCGACTGTATGGATAGTTCACTGTGCGGTGTATCTCTTTCCGGTTTGTTTCTGTTATTTTTATGTCTTCGCAAGACAGCACCGCCTCTATTCTCGTCATTGCTTAGTGCAATTACTTTTTATGTGGAAACACTAACCTCAGCCACTGGCTTTTCACATTGTTTTTTCCTTGCACCTGGGGTCATTTTTATTCTGCTTACACTATATATCTTTGAGAATTTTCTTTAGGGAGGGTCTGCTCGAGTCCGTCTTCAGTGCCTGCTCAAAATCTTATCTGCTCTTTTCTCCTTTAAAACCGTATTCCTGCCACAGAGAACTCTGACGGTTCTTCCTCTCTGCGCACTGCGGGTTCTGTCTGCAGCCTTGCCTCCGTGTCGCGGCTGACAGGCGGCGCTGGCTTCCCGGCGCTCCTCCCGCAGGTGGCCCGTGTCCCAGCTCCACTGTGCGTGGTCACGCCTCCTCCTGGTGTCCAGTGTTTCCTGCTCGCACGCTCGGAGAGGCTTTATTTTCGTTTGCACTGCTTGCCATTCGTTTCACTGGGCTTCCCGAACGTACAGCTTGGGATTTTTAGTTCGCTGAGGAAGACTTCTCTTTATATGTCGTCACTTCCCTGTCCTCTCAGCCTTTCCTTGTGGGACTCTGACAGACACGTGTGAGCGTTCCCTCTCTCTCTCCCTCTCTCTCTCTCATTTTGCTTCTCTTTATCCCTTCCCACTGCCCGTGGGTGACATCTGCTGCACATGGATCTCACAGGTCACCGTTTCTCCTCTCAGCTGTGTCTGTCCTGCAGCTGCAAGCCTGTGGCACCAAGGCAAGTGTGATGGCGAACAGGCGCTTCCTTTCACGCGGCAGCCCCTCGTGGGAGGGAAGCAGGCTTCGTCCTTGTCACAGTTAGGCTGAGGGTGGGGCCCTCGGCTGTTGGGAGTGATTCTCATGTCATCTCTCCTCTTGGCTGAGTTGAGGCTTTGCGACCCCAGTGTCCTGTGAGGCCTCCCGATCCACACTCAAGTTCACGCAGTTTGTCAAGGTGCCCACCGCTCTTTAGTGCCCAGTTCCCTTCTCTGGGTCCCAACTCCACTTCCTTTGTGACCGCTGCGTATTTCTTACTTTCCTGCCAATGCACGGATGTATTTTAGCAAGTTATTTTTTGAAGGCACTAGTTGTTGAGAAATGGTAAGGCCTCCGTGACCGGGTCACCAGGATGTTGACTTCCCAGGGCTGCCTGCCATGGCGGGGGGTGCTGCACTCGCCACAGGCAGGGACGTCGCTCCGCTCCCCAGGATCTGGCCTGGGCGCCTGCCTGGAAACCACTTATGCCGTCAGCGCCCCGTGCATGTTTGCTGAGTTTAGTGATAAAGTGCTTGTGCGGGGGGGACATGTGCTCACACCCACTCACCTGATGTGCGGTCTGGGGTTCCCTCTAACTTGACAGCTGAGCTTCACCCTTTTCTCCTCGGAACCCAAAGGGAACATCGTGTGGCTTGGTTCTTGAACAAAAACTGGGCCGTGCAGTGTGCCGTCATCTGGAAAGAGAAGAGAAAAGGTCCGAAATGAAGAACAGCATCCAAACGGGAATGAAAGCAACAGAAAACAGCAACAGGAGACGAAGAAGATACACGCACAAAGAACGGTGGTGCGGACGCTGTTCGGCTCAACTCGGGGAGGGGCTTCCCACCGACGACCAGCGTGGGGCAGGCCGGCCCGAGACCTCGTGGGGACACAGACTCCCCTGAGCCGCAGGGAGAGCTCAGTACTATAACGATGTCCAGGCGCAGGAAGCAAGCAGTGGCGACTTCATAAGCACACTAGCAACAAGGAACAATGCGGCACTGATAAAATATGTGTAAACCTTTCTTAAAGCTGGCTACGGAGGTGAATAATGAAACCAGAGTCGGGACTCTCGAATTATCTGTGAGATGACCAGTTTGTTTGTTTCGTCCAGTGGCTAGGAGCCCGCGTGTGGGGACGCTGCGCACCCGCCGCTGGAGGGGCGACTTGGTGCACGTGGTCAGGAATGCCCGCGTGGCCTGCTGCTGGTCAGCGATGCCGTCTGCGGAATGTTGCCTGCGGTTCTGAACGCGTCTCTCACTGGGCGGGGGAAGGAGGCTGCGTGGCGCGCTTTCTCATGGAAGCACTGGAGACGAGAACCACCCCCGGCCTCAGGGATGCAGGTCTGGCCAGAACGCTCTCACCACCTTCAGCCACGGAAGGGATTTTCATTCTTCAAAATCCAGTTCCCCGTTTTCCCCTGGCAGGCTTTTCTAGACCTTTGCTGTCTTCTTAACCACACGATTCTCGAGCTGCATGCCCCTGCGGGCAGTGACCTCTTTCCCACCCAGCGGTCTGTGCTTCTTTTTCCTTCCTTGGACGCTTGGCTCCGTGGGAGTGTGGCTGTCCCTTACCCGTCTTCTCTGCCTCATGCGACCAAGACAGTGGCTCATTCGTAGAAGACGGTGAGCGGGATCTGTGCCACTTTCTTCACTTTTGGTGCCTTCAGCCAGCTGCCTTGGGCACTGCCTGATGGACTTGAGACAGAAGAGCCAGCGGTTATGATGTAAAATGATACTGAACATCACCCCGGGGCTAACGATCCATTTTCCTCTTCGAGGTGATTATTTTCAAGGGTGTGAATTGCAACTGCTGTCCTGGAAACCCTCCTAACCAGCTGTTTGTCGACAGCTGATAGGGTGAGACTGGACTCGTTCAGGGGACCCGGGTGAAGGAAAGAGAAGAAAGCCGGATTGGGGTCTCAGCGAGGTGGTTTACGGCTTTAAAAAATAATCCACAAGTTGAGACTGGGAGTGAAGACAAAAGAAGGAGAGGAGACAGCCAAACAGGACTCTGTGTCACTACAGAGGTGTGGGGACAGCCACAGCCCTGCTGTGAGGACAAGGGCGTGGATTCAGAACCACCAGGAACCGAGAGTCAATGCCGGGGGTCACCTACTGGCCCTGTGACCCATCAGGGTCACCTCGTCTCTAAAACGGTGAGATCCACGGCGGCCCCACACCAGCGAAGAACGGGAAGGGAGCTGCGAATATTTCCCCACAAACACATGTACACGTGAGGTTTGGACTCAGAGATGCCACGGACTCTGCATGGCCACTGCCACCCTCTCCCCCCGACACATGTGAAGTCCCACGTTAAAGAGGGATGAAGAGCCCGAGAACAGAGTTACCGAAGAGTCAAGGCAGGCATGGGGCGGAAGTGCACTGACATGTACCGTTTTTTATTCTTTAACACTTACGCTTTGAAGGCAGGTATTTCAAAATCCAGAGTTACCTTTCAGATTTTCAACAATTACACAGATATTTTCAAAACAAATTTAGATCCTGGGTCAAGGGTTGGCTCAATTCAGTTACTGGGGTTCTGGCGTCTGTAGTTAAGTAACAAGGGCCCCTCAGTAAGATCAATAGACAGTAAGTCTGAGGGACTTTTCTCTAAGAGAGGAATATTTTTATCGCTCCAATTCCCAAATTATGTGTGTGGGGATATAGTATCAATCATCTCCATTCACTGGTGTTCCCTGATTCGAATTTCATACAGAAATAAACAGTCTATTACAAGTGATTCCAAATACGAACAAAACATAACAACGATTACCCAGAACACAGCTGAGAGGCTCGTGCCTGACATCTGTCCTACCTCCCCACGTATCCGTGCCACATTTAAATAACAAACGGGTATTTTTTCCTGTGTATGTTGTAACAAGGATTGATAATAACGATGCTCTGCATTCGCTGTAAACAACACATTCCAACTGGAGATTTTCTGTGCTCTGGGTCCACCCAGCTCGCTGCCTGGAAATAAGCGCCAGCACGCACTTCTCATCTGAGGACACCCGTGGCCCTTCACGCCTGAGCCACCGCATGTCACAGAGATGACGGGGGAGGGGGGTGGACTTTAGAAAGTTCAGCTGCTCGGCTGTAGGAAACAGATATCCTGACTTTAAAACTGTTAGACTGGGGTTACCCCTGTTTTTAGGAAAAAAGAGTTGAAGAGTCTTCATTTCCCCCAAACCTCAGGGTGCCCGGGTGAAGCAGGGGAGGGTCCCCCATCGGCTGTTCCATCTGAAGGTGCAGGGGAGACTCTGCGGGTGCCATTTTCAAAGCCCGGACAACTAAGTCCCCCTTTCCTTTATCACAGCGCATGGTTCAGGGTGACCTGAGGAGTGGTCGCGACTGCCAGCCCAGGCAGGGACCTCGGCAGATGACAGAGGACAAGGACGGCACACGGCAGGCTGTCTTGTGGGGGACTGACTACCAGCTCTGCAATCATGTCATACTTGCTCTTTACATCCCAGTCCAGCAGATGGCTCCCAACAACCCAGGCCCTCTGGATGACTCCTCCGTGCACAGACATCTGAGGTCCGCTCACCCTGCCCCTCTGTCCCCAGCCCTCCGTTCCCTCGGAGCAGAGCATCGGCTGACCAGGGCTCCAGACCCGCGCCTGGACTCGCTGTTGGCAAAGTGTGATGAGTGATGCCCGACGCCACCAGAGAAGAGAGCATGGGCGCAGTTAGAGGGGCAGTTCGGAGGTCAGCGGAGACCAGCAGCTGGCCTGCACGGACAGTGTCGCCTTGCCTGATGCACCCACCTCCTGCCACAGCCCGGGCCTGCACTGGCGAGTGAGGGCTCCCTGCTGGCGTGAGTGGCAGGATGCAGGACTGGCCTCTGCACAGGACTCACAGGTCTCACAGCAGGAGAAGTCCCCCAGGGCTCTGCTGCCTTGGAGGAGGGAGGGGACTGGGCTCACGCTATGAACAGGAGTCTCTCTGGGGGCCTGGGGGCACGGAGTTCTCCCCCTTCCGACTGACGGTTAAGGAGATGAGGCGGTAGGCAGGCTGCCCCCCTGCCCAGGTGCAGACCGCTGGTCTGAGCCCCGAGGGGGGAATCAGTGTAGATCCTGGTGGTCCCGGCCCCCCTGGCCTCTCTGCGCCCTGGCGATGGCCTGCCCATTGGTCCCCGGGCTGCCTCTGCCACACCTCAGTGTCCCTGCTGGTTCGGTGGGCAGCACAGACATTCTTCTAGACCGGCTTCTGAGTAGCTTGTCCTTGTGAAGAGAGCAGGGAGGGCCTCCACTACATGACACCCCTTTCATGCCTCAGTGAGGGAGGAGAAGCCTCTGGCTTCTCAGAAAGCAGGGCGATGCCACGGGCGGGCCCCTGCATGGCCCCCAGACCAGGCTGTCACCCACCTCCCACCTGAACGTTCATCAAACGTGGTCACTGGAAGACGCTGCCCTCCACCAGTGACGCCTCAACTCCTTTTCCCGTGGGGTTCTGCCCCTTTCAAAATCTGGTTTTGGGGGAGTCAGCTCCTTCTGCGTCCCCTGGCCAGTATCTCACAGCTTCTGGATTCCTGAGAGATGCACAGAACCCCACAACTTTGGAGAAAAGAGATGATTAAATCCCAGGTGCACTTCCAGGTCACAGGTCACAAATGCACCATCTGTCATGGAAACAAGAATGACTTCCAGCTGAAAACAAACCTACCCTCTGAGCATCTAGCAGTGAAACACCTCCCCGCAGCATGTGTCTGTCATCTGATCTGCAGCCTTGGGACACCCCTGCCATCTCTCTCTCCCCCCTGAACTACCGTGGCCTGTTTCTGCCTGTCCCCCAGCTTCTCTCCCAGGCCAGGGGCACCACTTGCTGAGGCTTCACCCCCAGGCCCGGCTGATCAACGGGGTGGCTGGGCTGGTCAGAGGTTTCCTGAGGCGTTGAGACAGAGGCCAGCAGAGGGGCCTCACTCAGGTGGTGGCACAGTCCGGGAGGCCGGGCAGAGGCCCCCACATTCAGCTCACGGGGCACGTGCAGAGCAAGCTCTGGAGGCCAAGGGAGCGGCAGTGTGGGGCAACATGCACACAGGCGGGACTGGGAATGTCCAGGGACACCGAGTAGTGCAGTCCCTGTCAGGGGGTGTCAGGGACAGTCCCGGAGGCAGCAGAGATGGGCGGGGAGGCGAGGAGAGGCCGATCAGGCAGCAGGTGCTACCTCCGCACACATATCGCACAGACCGCACCTGGGCGAGAAGCCACGTGCGCCTAGAACAGGTATTCTAGAGCCTGCCCACTTCAAGTCCCCTCCCCAGGGGTTCTGTTGAAAGATGGACTCTGGAGCCCCTGCCAGACACGCTGGGCTCACACTTCCTGAGCGTGGAGCCTCTGCCCCTCTCTGTGCGGCTGCAGCTGGGAGAGCAGCACCCCCCACCTGTCAGGAGTGAGGTGCAGGAGACTGTGCACCCACTCCCGTGAAGAAAACAGCGTGGCAGTGCCTCCTCCTGTGCGCCTGATTGCATTGCAGCTGCCATGGGGACGTGTCAAAGGCCACACTTCCCCTGCATCACCCTAGGTCAACATACCTGTCCTCTGCTGGAAACAGGGACTTTTGGTGTGTTGCCAACCCAGTGATGCGCGTTTGCTGGGGAAGGACAGAAATACAACACGGTGCTTTCATCTGAGAAAACAGCACTGGTGGGCATTGTGGTGTCCCCTGGTGCTGCCCCTGAGGGCTCTTCAGGCCCCGAGGCCTGGTGCAGGTGCGAAGGGTGGCCGCCACAGCCGGGGACCGGCACTGGGAAGCATGGCCCAGCTGCCTGCACCAGCGCACAGGGAAAGGCTGGCCCTTGTGCAGGTAAACCACCTCGCTTGGGCAGTAGATGTGAGGACGGACACCTGAGGGGTGCCTGGGGTGGGGGGAATGGAAGCTCAGGACCTAAGCCAAGGTGTGTGAGCCACATCCGGGTCACACGCGGAGAGCAGGGAGGCTGCTGCCTCTGTAGGCTCAGCAGTGCCCTCACACTAACCTGAGTGGCTCAACCATGCGCCCTGTGTCTCCTACTCTCCATTCATAGAGCCCACCACCAATCCAGAGAGAGAGTCCTCTGTTGTGAGTGTGTGTGTGTGTGGTGTGTGTGTGTGTGATCCACACAAACACACTGCCTTACTGGGTGCAGAGCAAGGCCGCGCCCCAGGACATGGGAAGGGTTGTCCTTCTCTCAGTCCCCAGGGGCAGGCTCACATCTACTTCCTCCTCTCCCCGTGCACACCACCGGGGAAGCCTGTGCGGGGAAACGTGACTCCTCCTGCCCCCAGACACTTCAAGAAGGGACACACAGGGCCCGCTGCACCCAGCTGGCTGCGGGCCTTCTCCACCAGCCTTCCTAATGACCACAGAAATTCATTTTGGCTAAAATGGCCAGGCCAGCAGCCTCTCTGTGGATCCAGATGACTCACAACATGTATGGGCAATAACCTCAGGACATCCAGAAACACAGTGGCTGCAACACTGGTTTTCCCCGGGGTGAGAACTCCCTGGAAATTGAATCACTGACTGTAGAAATGAGGACCGACAGGCATCAGGCTGTCGCTACAAACACGATGTAGTGGTGCCAGACTCTGCAGAACAAGGGGCAGGGGCATTCGAAGGCCCCACGCGAGTGCCCGTGTGTGAAGCTGGCCGGCACACGGCAGTTTCACTGGACTCCGTTTGGTTCTCTTCGGTGGTTCAGTGGGATGGAGCTGAGGCAAAGCGAGTACTGGAAGGGACAGCCATGCTGCTTCCAGAATGAGAGGTTTCCTTCACTTGGTCTTGCTTCTACCCTGCTCCTTTTTAACCCTCAAAGGGGCAGGTTAAGCAAGAAACAGGCCTGCGGACAGCTGGTCTACCTTTCTGTCTGTGAGCAGAAATCCTAACAAGCAGTGGACTCTTCATCCTCTTGATCTTTGTCGTTCTCTTGTTGACAAAACAGCGCCACAGCATTACAGGCTGTGCCACGGAGCGGAGAGCTAACCGACGTGTACGCCAGAGTCCGGGACCGCGGGGAGGTGCGGAGCAGGGGCTGGAGGGTCTGCGCTCCATGAAGCATTTTGCATGGTCTTTGCAGGGTTGAGGGGAGCGGGCCGGGACAGCGGGAGGCGCCGTCGCCATATGCCGCTCGGACCCTCACCTCCAACCCTGGCAATCCCAGGGGCAGGGCACTAATTTCTCCTTTTAAAATAAGTAATTGGGTGACTGTGACATCAAGCCCCAGTTATGTAAAGAAAAATGAGTTTTCAACAAACGCAGACATCTTGTGCCTCCTGTGGAGGCGAACGCTGACCTGAACTGATGTGAGGCTATATATAACCTCTGTGTGAATATGCATGAGTCTCTCCCCGCAGAGTCATAAATGTGTTTCACTGTGCAGTGCTGACCCAGATGCGGCCGGGCCGAGGTGTGGCAATGGGCATGCTGCGTGGGCCTTATTTCTTTTCTAAAGTCAGGAAAAATTACTGCTCACATATTTCCACCCGACTGGTTCTTATCGGGGCCCGTGGGCCTGCACAGGCCGATGTGCCGATTCCGAGGTGGCAGTGTGCAAAGCGGCCCTTGAGGAGCGTTCGTTCCAGGGAAATTGCTCATCGGATCAGCACCGCTGATGTTGTCTCTTTAATGAATGGCGCTTGTTTTCAGAGATGGTTCAGGTTAACGGAAACACAAAGCAGAAGGTGCAGGGTTCCCCACTCACAGATTGCCCTTTCCTCACCCCCGGCACTGTTAGCTCCGTCTGTCTGTTACAGCCCATCAGCCCCAGATGCACTGTTACTAGGTCAACTCCACAGCTTCTATCTTCGTGCTGTATGAGTCCGTGGGTTTGGCGAATGTGTCATGCCATGGACCCACTATCGCACTCTCCCACAGTAGAGCTAACTGCCCCGAAACACCCCTGAGCTCCGCTGTCGCTCACCCTTTAACTCACGTGCAAGTCCATTATTACTGTTTACTCATGAGGACAAATGAGGCCACAGAAATGCATGTGTGTGTAATTGGTAGTTTTGGCCAAAGTAGCCTGAGCGAGCTCGTGGGCCAGTCACTGCTTCACTCACATCTGCTTTCTAGCCAACGTGGCTTTCGCCTGCTCAGAATCCATCGCTCCTCGGTAAGGTAAGAACACCCACCCTTTCTGTGGTGAACCAGCTTCCCGCTCTCTCCTCTTCATGGTTTGGATGGACTAAACCCCACTGTCCATGCCAGGAGGAGCAGGTGAGTGCAGCCTGGCCTGTTGGTGGCCCACGTCCTGGCTCAATGTATCTGCAAGCTCAGGAAGCAGGTCTGGCTGATGATAAGTCTCCAGCCCGGGGCTACGTGCAGCTCCTGGGCAGAAATCCTGCTCTGGTCTCGGCTTGTTGGTGGAGAAGGAAGCCTGGGGCTTCCGAAGGCCCCACACAGAGATCTGAGGAAAGAGAATGAAGCTAAAACGAAATCAACGGGTGGCGGCCCACTGAGCTTCGATGACATCATTGAGCTTCGGAACCAGTGCTGGCTGCCCACGTGAGGTTCGTCCTGGTGCCCATGACCATAAGCAAATAAATGATGGCCCTTACATAGCAAATGTCAGCTGTCCTACCAGCTGCAGCTCAGGGATGGCCTTGGACCTGGACCCACAGAAAAGTGCAGACCAGCTTGTGCCATGGGCTGTCATGCCATCGGTCTTCCTTCTCCGACCCCTTTGGGTGAGTTTCTGGGTGTGAGCGCACGTATGCGGCCCCCAGCAACATGGCGGGAAGGCCTTCCCTCCAGGGCCTGGTTTCCACTCTCCTATCTCTACCTCCACCTGGACACTCCCAGGACTGCCTGTTCCCTAGAAGTCGGCTCCTGGGAATGGATTTCTCGATGCCTGGGACAAGCCCCCTTGAGTCATGGCCTTCCTGTGCCCTTCCCTGTCACGGGACACCGTCTCCTGTTGGAGAAAGCATGCAGAACTTCGTGCTAATCCATTTCAGACACTCGCAGCTTCCAGCCAAATCCATCCACTCTAATGGCCTTTTGAAAAGATCATTAATCTAAAACAGTGGTAATGCCGTTAATGGCTCTTGTGTATTTTTGGTATGCAAAGAGACGCTCCTGGGAGTCAGTTAAAAATGAGTACAGAGAAGCATCTCCTTCACCCCAAATTCTGATTTGATGTGGAGGGGAACCAGCACGTGCCTCCGAACGTGCACCCTGGGTTACTTAGATGCAGGTGATCCAGGGGCGGGAGCCCTCCCAGAGGAAAATGGAGGGCGCATCAGTGGCTGACGGAGGAAGCGGGGGCTGCCATGAGTGGCGGGGGCTGCTGGAACTGTTCCCCGAGGGAAGAGAGGCAGGTGCCACTTGCTCCGGGGCTGGGCCTGCCTCTCCGTTCTGGCCCGGCAGTGTCCCCCAGCTCCAGGCTCAAGGGGATAACTTCTTTTGAGCAACAGGAGGCGTAAGCGATTCCAACATGTCCTCACTGGCTCTGGAAGCTCACTCGCTGCGTGTGACAGATGCTACGACCCAGAGTGGCCCCACCTGGGGGCTGAAGGGACGCTGAGCTCTTTCGAGTTCAAATGCCCTCCTTCCCAGCCTATGGAAGTGGAAGCACCAAGATCACAGGTTGCACTTTCTTGGGGGCCATCTGTTTTAAACCCTCTGGGATGGACTGCTGGTGTTGTCATCTCCTCTGTGACCCCCTCAGTCTCCTCCCTTTCCTGACATTCAGTTGCCCGGACACGGGACCCCTCCTGGTGGCACTTTCACGTTGTATGGGCTATGGCTCCTCAGCCACACCTGTGAGCCTTTGCGCAGTCTCTCTGGAGTGAGGGAGCCATGCCCATCTGTCTCTAAACATGCCAGCTTGCTAACCGGGGCCATCGTGGTGTCTCACTACACGGCAGGAAGCGTGGTGAAGGGAGTGATGTGGGAGCTGGTTAAGCAGAACCGACGGCGTATTTTTGCCAGGAAAGAGCCCTTAGGTCTGACTTGAGTTTGCTGCTCTTTCCGGGGGTGAGTACATGGGTTATCGTGCACACCGCTGCTTAGGACACAAGGCTGCGTTTCGGTCCTCGTGAGGTTGGGGACAAAAACTGACAGGATGTGTCCGGCAGGCACAGGGCTCTGGGTGCGCGTCTCCTGGCAGGACTTCGGCATGGGGCGTTGAAAGTTGGTGGCAAACCCAGCCCCGACCTCTGCTCTGCGTCCCTCATCCACTGCGTGCAGAGCCCTGCCAGGGAGACCTACGCGACCCCAGCCCCTCACCGTGGGCAGAGCTAGGCTCAGCTGTGCTAAAAGGTGCTCAGGAGCCACGAAGCAGCTTCGACCTTGCCGTCCCCCAAAGATAACCTCGGCAGTGTCTTGTGCTCAGAGGTCTGGAGAGCAAGGATCACTGCTCCTCACTGAGAACACAGTAAGGGCGGCTCTGTGATAGGTGAAGACACACACTAGGCCCCGCCCCCTGACTGGTCCTGGCTCCTCCCCGCTCAGTGGGGGAGAAACCCAGGCCTGGAGACCAGCCTCCCTGTAACAGGCTGTAAGACGCCACTGGACCCTGGTTCCTCCTGAGATCAGAGCCCAGCACTTGGTGGCCACCGTGCAGCGCCACCATCAAATGACAAATGCAAGTCTGATGTGGTGACTAAGGTCATCAATGTGAGTGGCTTCCAGTTTTCAATCCAACCCCAGTTTTGAGGGTGGAAACAAAGGTTCTCAGGGGTACATGTTACCCCAAAGCCACCTGGGAATCAGGGACGGGGCTCTGACCCCAATTCTGAGTCTCGCACTGCCAGCCGAATGTTTTGCTGGAGCCAGAGTTTCCCTCTACTTTATGGTGTGCAGACCAGCAGGACTGACCGGCCGCCACCCCGAAATACAGAGGAGGAGAGGCATGAGCTCGGCGCTTGGAAGGGAGGCCGCCCGTGCTGCCCGTGTCTGCACTATGAAAGTCTGCTCGGGGGGAAGGGAGTGAAAGCGTCTCCTCTCCCGATAGCGTGGGTGGGTGCACACCTTTGTCACGTTCTCCACTTGTTACTAATCCGTTCACATCACGCAGCTGTTCCTTTTGGAACTACCGGCACACTGATGTCCAGAAAAAATATTTTGTCCCAAACTATTCTCTGTAGAAAACCCCATACAAAAGAGGATTCATAACCTTTCAAACCGACACGCATAAAATCTGCATCTTCACTGGGCATGGTGCCTTTTCGCTGTCATGCTGTCACCAGGTAGAGTGGCGTGCGCACCAGCTGGGTGAACGCACAGCACAGGCTCCTCTGCAGGGACACAGGGCGGCGCAAGTGCGCTGACAGACTCGCAGGCTTGTGCAGGAGGGAGAAGACACTGTCCTGGCTGCCCTAACACAAGCACGACAAGGGACACGGCCCATCCATCAAGGTGCAGGGCCCGCCAAGGGATGTCCAATTTGCTCACAAACGCTGCTTGAGCCCCTTCCCACACACCTGCAACCAGAGCGGAGGGCCTGGCCAGGCACTTCCCTTCCTTCACAGCAAAGTCACCTGTCTGCATCTGCTGGGCCCCAAAGGAGCAGGATGTAACCGCCAGGGGCTGCTGGGTGGACACCTCTCCTTCGTTCAGCGAGCATCCGCAGAGCCCCACAATCTGCCAGGCCACACCCAACATGCTGAGGAGGGACAGACGGTGGACAGACACGCTGCCCTCAGAGAGCTCACGTTCTCTGCTGGGGGAGGCCTCTCTCTCTCTCTCTCATACACACACACACACACACACACACACATATATATATATATATATATATATATATATATATATATATATATATATATATACTCAGGTGACCTCAGAGGGAGCAGCAGCACCCTGTGTGTGCTCCCCACGGCAGGCACGGGGAGTCCTCCACCGCACGCTGCAGGAGCACAGGCGGGCATCAGCGCTGTGTCCTCAGGTCAGGGAAGGAAGCACGAAACAGACGACCGGCTGCAGGAGCCCGGGTGCCCTGACCCCGCTGTGAGGGTCCTCCCTGCCCCCGATCATGGGTGCAGCCGGAAGCAGAGAGCTGTGAACTCCTGACCAAGTTCTTATGGAGCATGTGCCAGGCTCCAGAGTTATGGATAGCATGGGAACCAAAAGCACACATGGACTAGACAGCAGTGCCCAGGTTCCCATCTCCGGCCGCTCTCTAGGTGACCTCGAGCCAGTGGCTTCGATTCCATGCCTCTGCGTCCTCATTTGTGAAATAGAGCCTCTGGTGGCGCCTACCTCACAGAGTGGCCTGTGTGTGTTAAGTGACTTAATGCTCGTCCAAGGCTGAAGAATGCCCCCTGGCACCTAAGGAGTCCCATACAGGGAGGGACATCCAGAATGTCCACAACTTCCCCTGCTCGAGTCTCTGATTCTGAGCTGGGGCACGGGATGTAGGGAAGAGAATGAGCCCTTGTCATTCTTTAATTTTTTTCTACTAAGTGGGAAGATGCACCTGTCCCCCAGGTACACTTGACATTGCCTGAATGTGAATAGCCACAGCCGCCCAATTTTTGCCTCAAGGAAAGCAACAAGGTGGGTGGGCACACCTTCCTCTCCTCACCTCCTCTCCCCGCAAATCTGCAGCCGGGCAGGCTCCATGAACTCTCCAGTGCACGTGGCACACAGCCTGTCTTCAATCTCCCCCCACCTCCGACGGTGAGGCCCAGAATTCTTGTCTAAATCAGAGGTCACCTCCAGCCGGGGCTGGCGAGGACGTGGTAACGTCTGCCTTTGAGATGGAGTAAAGGAAGCAGAAATGCCTTTGACTGGCTTCTATCTTTTGATGTCATGGTGTTTCTACCTCAGTAACATCAAAAAAAGCAAGGTGGAACAAACACAAGAGACATCTCTATCTTCGGCAGGGATCAGATGTGCCCTCCAATGAAACGGCTTTCGCTTCGGCTCCGCAAACATGCTCTGCACTGGGCACGGCCCTGCCAGGCGGCGGTGCGGCTCCCTGTCCTTGTCTAGCGCTGGTGAGCTCTTTGAAGACAGGAGGCTGAGTCCAGGCCTCTGCTCCGCGCCTGTCCCAGTCTTCCCTCGGCTGCCTTGAAATCCGATCCACCCCTCACGCAGGAGTTAAGGAGGAAGGAGAGGATGTGCAGCCCAGCGGGGGTGGGCGGCCAGACGCTCTCACTGCTTGTCAAGTGCTATTTACAGCAAAGCTCGGTGCTTCTGGAAGGTCTTCAGGAGAACTAGCTGAGGTTTATTCTACCAAGAAAGGCAACTTTTTCCTGCACACATACAATGGAGTACTACTCATCTACAGGAAGAGATGAAATACCGCCCCTCGCAACAAGGATGGATCTTGAGATGATCGTACCGAGTGAAATAAGTCGGACAGGAAACATCGAGAGCCACACGAGTCCACTCACTTGTGCAACAGAGAGCTGAGAGCAACAAATGAGCAAGCGAACAAGCGAGTAGAAACCACAGACACAGAGCACAGCACGTGTGACCAGCAGCGTGGCGGCGCCCGGACCGAGGGGTGAAGGCTGCAGGGTCCCTGTGAGGTGACGAGAGGAGACCTGCCTGTGGGCGGTGGCACACAGTGACACATACGGATGATGTGTCATTGAAACACGCACTTGACCCTGGCATACTGTTATTGTCCGGTACTTCCCCAGTGCATTTAATTTAAAATTCAAACGATAAAGAAGTCCGTGTTTGAATCTGGTACGAAAATTTATTTTTCATTCCATTTTAACACAGAGCCTTATCTTTATGAAGCCTGTTTCTAATGTCAGAAACGTTATATTCCTCTGTAGAAAAACTCTCCCTCAGATTCATGGATTCATTCAAGGAACGCTCTCCGCGCACGTGCTCGGTCCCACGTGCTGAAGACATGGGAATAAAGGCAGACAAGGCCCCTCCTTCCCGCACGGAGCGTCTTTCACTGACAAGTTGACGCTCAGTTGAATTAAAGAGCCACCAAACCTCAACGTGGACAGGCCTCGGGCGTCACCTGGTCTGTTCAGCAGTCTGTTTCGTGTCTTAATCGTTTTTGGGTCAGAGAACACGTGGCCAAGAAGGTGGAGAGGGACGGATGGGCACACACAGCGGGAGCGCCTCCGCAGACTTCCAGGAGACGACTGTGGGTTTCGGGCTCAAAGGTCCTGACCTAGTCGGAGCCTACCATTTTTTTACACGTGTGTGTGCTTGCCTTTCCTTTAACAACACGAAGTAAAACTGCTTGGCTCACATTAACAACTTCACAGCAACTACAGATTAACTCTAGCTAAGGCTCTTTAAGGTATTTCAGGGGCTCGAGAAGTTACAACAGGGAAAACTGCTAAAATGATAAGGAAAATGAATGATTAGGGAGAATTTGTTTATTTCAGTAGCAAAGCAATGAGAAGACATATTTCAAACAGCACAGGTGCCCCCCCTGACCCTTCTGTGCCCTCTGAAGGTCGGCGGGACCCGCAGGCTGCAGTGGTGGCCGGCAGTCTCCATGGAACGACCCAATGAAACAGCGATTTTTGCCTGGGTAGCTGCTGCCCTCAAACGAGAGGGAACCACCCACCACCGAACCCTCGGGCTCTTGAGAGGAAGGTTCCCTGGAGCCGGATCTGAGCAACTGTTCCCGTTGTCTCCACGTGAACTCAGGTGTCGGAGGTGACGGCTGGTAGGCGTCTACTCCAGGCCCAGTGCCCAGCCTGCAGCAGACATTTATGACCTTCCCACCGGCAGTCACTGATGTGCGAAAGGGCCTGGCCAATACAGGGGTTCAGTGAGCTGTCAACACAGCACGGCTTACAGGGTCAGAGAGAGTAACTTCGAAAGTAATATCTACCCAGATAACGAGACTAGTCTGGTGAACTGGAAGGCTGGTTAGGGCCTGAATTTATGATGATTAAAATAAAATCATTACAACCAACCTCCACGAAGTACTTAGAATGTCACGGGCTACAAATGAGAGCAAATATTTGCACATCATATCGGATAATGGTCTGGTCTAAGAATATGTAAAGAACTCTTATAAACTGAACCGAGGCAAGACAACCCAATTTAAAAAACAAGCAGAGGATTTGAATAGACTCTTGTCAGAGAACCAGATGCGCCTATGGCAGTCGGCACCTGGAAACTCCCTCAGACGCTGCGCAAACACAGGTCAAAGAGGTGCCACTTCACGCCCGCTAGGCAGACCACGTAAACAAACAGTACCAAGTGGGCCCGACCTGGAGAGAGGGGGACCCCTGGACATTGCTGGTGGGGCTTTCAAGGGCTGTAGCTCCCCCGTCTAGGCTACACTGGGGGTCTCCAAAGCCACGCAGGTTACAGGCCGTGCCAGGAGGCCTCGCGGACTCGGCACATGTCAGTGCTCGTGGGTGTGACTCATGTCATCACAGCGGGAAAGGGTTCCAAGCAGACTCGGCCAAGGGAAAAGGCACGTGCAGCGTGGCCGCAGGAAGCCAGACCCAGCGCCGAGGGCTCTCCCAGCGGACTCATTGCCCCACAGCGACGCGTTTGAAAAGCTCCCTGAGAGGTCGTCCAGCATGGGCAGTCATCAGAGATTCGGCACCCAGCTTCTCACTGGGACTGGCCACCGGGCAGCCTCTGATCGGCACAGCGCCCGAGTCCAGACCCCCAGAGGGATGGCAGACATCGGCGTGGACCCTGTCGTTTGCCGGCAGTGCAGGGGCAGTTAGCCGTCTACCAGCCGGGGCAGCGGCACCTACAGATGCTCGGGTACCAGGCGCCGGTCACGGCTGACCTGTAAGCGGTCCTTCTGCACAGAGCGGTCAGGCCTCAGTGACCTCACTCTGCACAGTGCCCGACGGACTGTGGTGGGTCACACAGCATTGCAAATACACGGAAAACCAGTGAGTGATGTGCTGCTAAGTCGTTAACAAGGCGAATTTTATCTCATTAGCAAACCTCAGGGATGTGAAGAGAAGATACACCTTTGAGTTAAACTTAGACCACTATGTACTTGGTGTATTAAATTTAATCGCTGCATTAAAAAATAGAGTGGGGAGTATGATGGACTGGTTGCGGCCGCCCACAATTCACAAGCGGCAGTGCAAACTCCCAGCATGGCCGCCTCTGGAGTCAGGTGCTGGTTGGTCCAGGGCACACCTGGAAGGTCGGCGCCCAAAAGGAGGAAACACCCCAGAGCCCCTGTTCCCGCTGGGCTCTGCGAGGACACAGCAAGGAAGCCCCAGCCAGCAGGCCGGCAGACAGCCCGCACCAGCAAGTGAGTCAGCCTGCCCTCGACCTCGACATTCCCAGCTGCCAGAACTGTGAGGAAAACAAATGTTTTTCTTTTTTAAACCACTCACTTCATGGTGTTAGGGTTCAGAGAACACAACACCCAGTTACATGACACGACACAGTGAGACACTGCAGGGGCGGCGGGAAGGAACCGAGAAGCAGAGACGTAATAACTCCACGGCTGTTCACGTTACAAAGGCAACAAACGCCACTTTAAGAAATAAATGATTAATTGCATTATATAGCACCATCATCATAAAGACCATCAGTAGAACCAAATTAAAAGTTTCTAAATTATCAAAAGAAATACACCTACCAAAAAAATCACATACTACATGTGGAAATATTTTTAAATGATAAAACTGGCCACCATATTAAAATATGACATTAAAACCAAATAATTTCACATTAATAAAATATAAGAGAACTATTAAAAAGACACCCCCAGTTTGGATCACAAATCAAAGCCTAACTAACTGCTAAATAAAAGGGTCCCAACTTGTTAAAAATAAAGGGACGGACAAGTGGATTCTCTACCAATTGAAACGTGAAGGAGTCGGGGCGACCCTGTCAGCACATACTAGGTAAAGTAAAAGCAAAGGGGTCAAAGGAGAGATCTTTATAAAGTCACAGTGCCCGACCCGCAAGGAAGGTGTGACTGTTTCTGTGCGTGGAACGACAGGGACGTTTACACAGGTGACACCACAGGAGCTGCAGGACAAAGTAACGGAACACTGAGGCCGGGCGCTCCTGATCTGTCTCCGACTCTGTGACTGTCCAAATGAGAAAAAAGTAATGCTAAGTACCCAGGACTCCTCGATAATATAATTCTAAGTAACACCTACTGGAGGCAGAGGTGTAGACAGACAGACAGACAGACAGACAGACGTCTATTCCTACACAGGCCACGATGCCCGACAGACAGAAAGTAAAATGAACTTGTTTTCATAAGCCTGTGGAGCAGATCAGCGAGTGACTGTATTAGACACACACACTAAATAAATCTCCAAATACAAAAACAGACTAGGTACCAGCTAGGAAAAAACACGCTTGGAAATTAGAAACAGTCAAAAATGAAGAAGGAATTACAATGAGACTTGCAGAATATTTTCAGAATGAACGTAGTAAAAACACCACATAAAACCGACATGATCCAATAAAAGCGGTTCACAGCAGAACATCCGTATTCTTTAATATAATGAAATAAACATAATGAGCATCTACGCGAGAACAAAAAGAACAGTAACGACAAAAATAAGAAAATAAAAGATAAAAGAAAAATCAATCAGAAAACAAATAAAGGTTAAACGGTTAAACAATATTATATAGAACAAGGAATAAAAGCCCGATACGCAAAATAAGAAATGAATAGCCGCAGACACAGAGGAAATCAAAGGAATCCAAGGAGATTATTTGTCTTGGTTCCACGCAGGTGCGTGATCGACAGGACAATACGAATGTCCAGAACTAACCCTGGAGAAAGGAGAAAGCCTGCCTGCGCCATCCAGCAGAGCGGAGGGCAGGCAGTCCAGGCCTGCCCAGGAAGCGACACACAGACTCACTGGTTGTACAGACAGATGTTTAAAGAGTCCAGTGCTATTGAGCAATTCTCAAGCTAAAAGTAGAAAGAAGATGCTCCAAATTATGCTTCTAAACCTCAAGATACATGGGTACCACAACCCAACAAAAACTGCTCTTACTCTGTCTCTCTCCGTCTCTGCCTCTGTCTCTCCCCCCACACCTGTCTCCGTTCTGGCAGTCTGCTGAATTTGAGTTAAACAAAATAAATGTGCCGGATGAGAAAAATACGTAGTGTGATTTCCTTGATTTCAAGTTTACCTCCGAGTGAGCATAAAAACAAGGTCATGGGGTATATGCTGGTGGGTGAAAAACCGTGGACCAGTTTTCCTCATGTGAACTGTCTCTGGGAGAAATTACGTTTTACAAATGACATGTGTAACACACTCCTCAAAATCCAGAAGACAGGACAGACTAAACGGCAACATTTAGCAACAAACAGGCTTTCCCACACTGATTCTGCACTTGAATTCCGTGTGAGCGAAGCTGTGGCTCTTCCAGCACACTCCGGGAAACGCACGCTTGAGAGAGGCTGAAAAATGTTTAGCAAGATTTGATTGTGATCATAAGCCTTCCTCTCTCTAATGTCACAGCCGCTCTGAAAGGGGCCTTGGAATCACTGTCTGTGCCGTCTTACTCAGGGGCACTAACTTTGTCTCGCTGACCGGTCACACACTGAGCGGATCCAAACTGCTCAGAGCCAGGGGGTACTTCCTTCTGACCAAACAACGTGTCAGTGTCGAAGAACAGAGTATTAACAGGTGGGCTCACCGTGTCATTTCTGCAGTTAGACGTCTGCCCCCTTCCACGTGCGAACAAAGCGCAATTCTGCCACTGGAGCCCCTGGCGTGGGCGCCGCCGGGGCTCGGCTCGAGGCAGGAAGGTGGGGCACGTCGTGTGTTCAGGCGCACATTCCCGGGTGGGGCTACGTCCCCGCGCTGCTGCTGCTGATTTGACCGCATGGTCTCTGTGTAGACCAGAAGCCTGCATGAAAACCTGGGTAGATTTCTCTGTACAGTTTAGGACACTTTCGGTCACAGCAGAATCCTCGTGTTGAAGGATAGATGTCGGAGATTTTGGTCTTTGCCAGTGATCCCCGTTTCACCTCGGCCTTGTGGCTTTGCAGGGACAGCGTTCAGAACGGTGATGGCGACGGTGACGCCGAGGAGCTGGGGACTGCCTGGGACCCTCTTTCGTCCCAGCGTCTCTGTCATGCTCACTGCCTGGTCCCAGTTCTAACGCTCAGCGGGCGGGCTTTGGAGTCAGCATAACGCTGGCCTCACAAAGCGAGCGTGGGAGTCTTCCCCCTCTGGGGTTTTTGGAACAGTTTAACGAGGACAGGTGTTATTCAGTTGCTTGAAGGTTGGGCATGATTCACCTGCGAAGCCATCGGGTCCGGGCATTGATCGCTGCTTCCATTTCATTAGTTCTAATCAGTTTGTTCAGATTTTCTGTTTTTCTAGACTCAGTTTTGGGAGATGACCTGTTCTTATGAATTTATCCATTTCTTCCAGATTGTCCAACATGCTGGCATCTAGTTGTTCATAATATTTTCTTTTCATCCTTTTTCCTTCCGTGGTGTCAGCTGTTCCTTCTCCCTCTCGTTTCCGATTTTACTTCTTCGGTCCTCTCGCTCCCTCCGTTCCTCGGTGAGTCTGGTTAAAGGCCTGTCCGTCTGGTTCACCTTTGCACAGCGCCAGCTCTGGCTTCATCGATCTTCGTGGTCACTTGTTTCTGCTTGATCTTTACTGTTCCCTTCCTCCTGCCCACTCGGGGCTTGGTTTGCTGTTCTTTTTCTCGATCCTCCAGGTGTGGACGTTTTTCTCGCCTCCGGCGGGAGGCCCGTGCCCTGTGAACCCCCCCTCGCAGGGCTGCTTTCCCTGGGTCCCTCGGATCTGGGTGGCTGTGTTTTCTCTGTCACTTCTCTCGAGGCACCTTTAGGTTTCTTCCTTATCTTCCCTGTTGAGTGACACGTTACTTAGCCTCAGGTGTTCGTGGTTCTCAGTTTTTTCTTGTACTGAATTTCTAGTTTCAATCCATTTTAACAGTTTCTGCCATTTAAAATCAAAATCCTGATTTTAGCTGCTCTTAAACAGTCGGGAGCCCTGGTAACACGGAGCCAGTGGCCCCACGAGGCATAGGGGGCTGCAGCTCAGTGAGCCCGCCGAGGTCTCCCAAGTCCAGCCGAGGCCTTGTGCCGGCTTCTGTGGGGTGGGCTTCGCTCACTCCTTTCCTCACCTGGCCCCGCAGGCTTCTGGACGGGTGACCTCCTGCCATGCGTGCTAATTACTTGGGCTGAGGAAGTCACCAAAAGCTGACAATGACTTTGAAGGCCTGTGCTTCAAGGCGCTTATTCAAAAGTGGCGGATCTCTTCAGGGTGAATGACCTGCACCCGAGTCCGGCTCCCGCTTCTACTGGTCGCGGCCACTTGGTCAATTGAGCGCACGCTGCACCTGTAGTTAAAGCCGACTCTTGCGAGTTGAAGTTTGGGGTCAGGTACGTGTTCGTGCTGTAAGTGAACAGAGGGAGAGGGCCGCCTCTTCCAGAGGGGAAGGCCTCCCCGTGCGGGGTTCGAGAGGCCCCCGCAACAGGAAAAGGGTAACACAGAGCTCTGTGTGTGTTTGCAAAAACAGTCACCCGCAAAGCATTTTCCTTTGTAACAAACTTTATGACATTATCAGAGGTAGCAAGGGTCTCAATTAGATAAAATAAATGAGGCATTTAGTTAATCTGTGACAAGCCCATGCGTGGCCAGAAAAATAAAATCACATAAAACAGTTAAAGAAAGACCACAAAATTGGGCACTTTCTGCATGCCAGCAAATGAAAGCAACTGACACCTTCTACCATTTGTCTTTTATCCTGCCACTAACAAAAAAGTTAATTTCCTTCATCAAAGCGGGAAGACAGAAGACCAAGTTACAATGACACAGCTTTCAGGAAAAGGAAACTGCACTCGTTACGGAAACGAGAAATCCTGGGCGCAGCTGTCACTGCCGATACACGACAGAAGCCAGGAGGAAGCCGCCACAGGGCACAACTGCAATTATTCCTGAGTTTTCTTTCCCCTTCCAGTCCCTGCTCGTGCCTGGCCGAGAGGAACCATCTGTAACTGCCTTGCCCGGCCCCTGTCTGAGATGGCAGCCCCTAAACACGGGGCTGTCTGACATTGGATGAGGTCTGGACAAGCAGTAACAAAAGTCACTAAGCGAAGATCATACTCGCTGCTCACCTAGCGACCCGAATCACGCGTGCCGAGGTGTGCGGCTGCTCATCTCATGAAGCTGCAAAGGGAGCCGGTCTGGAAATCCCTGTCTTGGCCTGAGACCCCACTGCACACGCTCACTGTCGTCTGGGGGGCGGGGCTCCCCCGCTCCAGTCCTTGGCTGTCTGCAGCAGTGTCCAGAGAGTGTCACGCATCCCCGGTACGCAGGCTGCACTCAACCAGTCAAGGCAGCATCAGATGACGCCTGGGGGTACCCTAGGCAGGGAGTGTCCCTGTTTTAATAGCTGTCCCTCTGGGGCTAGAAGGTCAGGTCCCTTTCATGGTGACGGCAACAGCGACAACCACCACAAAGTATGGGTGCTCTCCGTGTTCTACCAGGAGCCGCTGTCTCCCAAGAGCCAACGAAATTAACTTTGTCCTTCAGGAAGGAGACCTGCGTTTTTGCTGGGCTGTCCTCAGATGGTAAGGCTGCATCCACAAGGACCCAGTGTCACCCTCTGCGTCTAAGTGAAGCTGATGTGCTGGCTGGGGTTGCAGTCTGTCGGGCATTTGAGACTCGAGGAGGGACAGCCATTAAAACAGGGACACTCCATTCTTCGAGGCAACCGCAGGCGTGAAGCCAGCCAGCCAGCCAGCCACAATGGGTCTGGCCCTTAAAGCTTCTCCTGCACAGCATTGGCCATGAGGGACGGACAGCCTCCTTAAATGTATGGAGTGTCCAGCCGAAAGACTCGGCGTGTATACTTAGGACAAAACAGTGGTGCTGTGCACAAGGAGCAAACCCGGTCGCTTTCTGGGGGCTGCGTGCACTGACTGGGAAGGAGGGGAAGGGCTGCCTCTCCAGGATGTGCCCGGCGGTCTCCGGATTCCGGGTTTTCAATATTCATGGGCTGGGACCTCAAGCCACAGCACTAGAGCCTCAGGCCCATACTAGCAGGTTTCTTTATTAAAACTTCACAATCTTGTCACAGAAGGGGATGGCTTCTCTCCCAGAGCTTCTGCAGAGCCACGGAAGATAGATAACCTAATTCTCAGAAATCGGGAGCAGGTATTATCCTCTCCCAGGTGGGCAGAGTCTTCTCAGGAACCCTGTATTGTCATCCGTCCCAATATTTGTCACCAGTGCGTGTAAACAGTATGGTCACTTGTAGTTTGAACATCTTGTAAGTAATTATGTCCCTTATATTATCCAAGTATTAGTGTAGTGTTTAGACATATACAATTACCTGGTATGGGACACCCTTCTTTCCTTCCTAAAAATGCTATCAGATTATTAGCAAACAAAGATACTTAGTCGTCATTATTGCTGTTTTTGAGTTAGGTAATGACGGCCAGAACTGTTGACGCATTCCAAGTTCGTGTCGCTAGCTCTTGTGTCTAAGTGAACAGCCGCTCTAGGCCGGGCCCACTGCGGCCCTGAAACGTGAGGTGACGCAGGGTCATCTGAGGGATGGCGCCCGAGAGCAGCTTTCCAGATTGAAGCCCGTTTGTTAAATCCTCACCCCCTGTTCTCAGCATCCCCAAGAACCCAGAGGAGCACCGACTGGCTTCCTGTACAAACAAGCTACCTTTTTTCGGTCTACCGTATCTCAGCACAACTACATTAAAGTGATATCAAAACAGTACGATTTATTGAATTATTTCCACACTCGTTAGATCAAGTGATACCAATGGTAATTCATTTTCACTGGAGCACGTGAAATCCAATCAGACTTGAAGAAATTCAATCATATTTAACTTAAACGTATCAAACAACATTAATTAACTTACATGAAAAACGACAGAATAACAAAATTCGCTCACTTTTCCTCCTTGCCCCTGCTGGTGTGAAACACTAGGGTGTCGGCCACAGCAGGGCCTCTCGCTGGGACCACCAGCCACTGACAGCCCCCCACGCTGGCCTGTGCTGTCCCTTCGGGGTTCAGAGGCAGGGATCAAATTATCCGTGAGATTTTCTCTTACATTCCTCTTTGTACCACTTTAGACAAGAAGACATTTACCAAAGAGTCTGTGAAGTTTTATTTTATGATTGACACCATACACACACACACACACACACACACACACACACACACACACACACACACACACACACACACACACACACACACACCCCTTAGTCCTTCCCTGTTTTGATGACTCCTCCACGCTCTTTGGAAATACTGACACTTAAATTTTTACACGGCCCAATAAGCTACCTTTCATAGTCAAGGAAATCGAGGCGCAGAGAGGCCAAGGGACTGGCCCACGGCCCCACCAGAGAGCTGGAGTTCATTCCAGGCAGTCTGGTGTTGAAGACGATTAATCTTTGATTCCCCCCCCAGCATTCTGTGGAAAGTGTCAAACGTGCGGAGAGGTTGAAAACTGCCCATGAGAACCCACCCACCTATGCGCTTAGGCTGACCAGGGGCTGCTCTGCTGGGGCTGCTGAGACTGAAGCACCACAGGTATGTCCCTGACTGACGCTGGAGAAGGCATTCGGGGCTCTGGAGACCCCCTGCTGGTGGAGCATCCCCATGGGTCAGTGCTCAGGCCCTGTGCCGGGTCCCCCCACCCCTCCTCATCTTACCCTGGGGTGCAGGATGACTCTGCCTCTGGCTTCCAGGACTCACAACCAGGTCAGTGACTGCCCAGGGCTGCTGTCCCTGTCCAGACCCACGACAGGCATGCAGTGGGGACAGGAGGGTCCACCAGAGGTCATGAAGAACTGGTGAGAATTGGGGACAAAGACCCAAGAATCTGTGCGAAATCCTGCTCTACAGTGCCCTTCCATGCTTCCCAACTACTCTGGGCAAAAGCCAAAACAAACCTGAGGGAACTGAAGACCAATGTGAAAGGAAACCACCACCGTTCACGTGCATAGATGAGAATCTTCTTCTTGCGCCCGTTAGAGTCTTGGACGGACACTGTGTGCTCAACGGAACTTCTTCCATTTTCATCGAAACTTATGGCCAGTGGGAGGGAAGGTGTGACTGAGTGTCTCACACAGCAGGAAAAGCAGACAAGGAAACCGACGTGAACTCTGGTAGTAACCCACACAGATGACAAAGACCTTTCTCTCTGCTTTTTGTCTCCTTATGTTTCTTACCTGAACTCTATTTCAGTGAGTCACATGATAGGTTAATTTCAAACCAACCCACAAACCAGAGTTTCTACAAGCTACAAACCTTCCCAGAGTCCCAGCTTCCAGGGACAGGAGAGAGGAGGACACCGCGTCCTGGAAGCCGTCAGAGACTCCCTGAGCGTCAGCTTCTGTGGCTGTGCGGGGAACGGCGGGGAGCCCCGGCTTCACACGTGAAGGCGGGCACTTGCCACTCATGTGCTGTCACAGGGAAGCCCTGTAGCTCCAAAGGGCCTGGGCCGCCCGCCCCGTGGCCGCCTTGTGTGAGGGGCTCCCTGTTCCTGGTCTCCTGTCATCTCTAGGGTGAGAGGACTGGGCATGACGGTTGCACAGAGTCCTTCACCTCTAATTTTATCTTCGAAAATACAGTCCGAAGGGCCTAGTAACTTTGACGGATTTCACAAGGGCACTAAACGTCCAGTTCGCGTCCCACCGGCTTTCGGCATCCCATCTGGTATGCCATCACTCTGTGGTGGCCCAGTGGCACGCTCCATGAAGGAGGACAGGCTGGGGCAGGCAGAATGGCAGGGCCACACTCAGAGGCATGGGCAGGCTTGGGCAGCGTGCCACCCCTGCATGGCGCAGCATCAGCATCAGCAGAGGGGGCATCACCTGCTTCCTCCCATGTGATGCTCCGAGTTTGCACAGGGATTAGCTCTGTAACCCCAGCGATGTCTACACTGGCAATCACCCTCAGTTCACTGCGGGAGACTCGGGCCCAGGAAGCCGGCTGTGTCTTCATTAACATCTTCAGCCAACAGAGGGGACTTGGGGCACAGCTCTGACCCAAGAGGCACCCGGTAAAGTCATTGAGTTCACATACTGCTGACTTTCATCCCAAACGGGCCCACGCCCAGTCAATAAGAGCGCCTGGAATTCACCTGAAGCTGTAGTAGCCATTGGGACCCCTCCCACCCCCTGCAAGGCAGAGCGAGCAGGGGGCTGACTCTTAGGGCAACTGAGTTACTCTTCAAATGTCAGTTCCAAATAAATACCGAAACCAACCAACGAGGCTCAGGCGTAAATCCACTCTCAATTTACACCTGACTTTTAAGGGTTCAAGTGAGCGGCACTTGAAAATGTCAGGGAGAATTCTTTCACGAGGTCGTGCCTGACGTCGGGGCACAGAGGGTCTGAAGTGGCGCTCGACAAATCAGGTGCTGCGTCCCGAGAGGAGCCGAGCGAAGAGCAGCCAGTCAGGTGCACGAGACGGAGCACCTGGGTGAAGCCAGGGTAATGGCACCAGAGACGCCTTCCCGCCCGTTAACGGGGATGGAGCTCGACACACCAAAGTCTCCTCAAAGCTGCAGACCTCGGTGAGCGGAAGTTATGACTGAGCGGGTGTATTTTGGGGTTGAGTCATAGACTTGGTGATTTTTTGAAAGATGATCATCACATTTGCCCAAGCATTAAGTCATCCCCACAGTTGCAAGTTACATACCTTAGTCAGGTATGCGGATGACTCTGGGCTCCTAAAACTATGCAGAAATGTCTAAATTTGCATACTTTTTAGTCTTACACCTTAAGAGAATGCTCAAATACCTGACCGACAGGCACCAGGGCATGTGTAACTTCACCTCCGTCAATATCCCATCAAACGCACCCCAGTGACACCAACTAGGAAGTGAGTGGGGACATGTGACTGGCACAGTGCAGAGCACTCAGCCCTCGTTCCTAAAGGAAGGCACTCAGCAGAATGGCCTCCCCACTGTGGGATGAGCGCTCTCTCTGAGGCCCCTTCCAGTTCCAGCTTCTCAGGAAGCAGCTCTGTCCACGAGAAACCACGTAAACTCAAAGACAGGACCCTCGACATGGGGCTCTTCACCCAATTCCAGATTCAGGGGCAGGAATGGGCTCCTTGGAGCCCCACCATGGCAAGGGGCTGGGAGAGGGACAGGAGGCGGCACAGGTAGGTGCCTCAGTGTGCCGGCCTTACACCTTAGTTCACTCACTCCTCTGCAGGCCGTGCATGAGGCACCCGCTTCACAAACACAGGGCGGCAAGGGGGTAGGAGAAGGGCATTGGGAAGGTCCTGGGTGGGAGCCCCAACAATGTCAGGGTGAGAACGATGTGGTTACTGTCAGAGGCTAGAGGGAGCCGCTGTAGGAAGGTTTGAGAAGTGGCCGGTTGGTAAGTTGGGGACCAGCAAGTCCCAGGGCGGGGGGAGCGGTGGGACCGAGCTTCTCAGGGGCCTCCTGAGGGCTGGTTCCCAGAGTTCTGAGAGGACCACGCTGTCCTGTGGGTGCTGAAATCTAGTTGGCTGTTCCCTCCCCCTCCCCAGTACCTGTGCTTTTAGACGGTACAGAGCGTGTTTTGTTCACCTTCTGCACCTGCCTGCATCTAACATAGGTCAGGCAAAGGATACATTTGGAGGAAAAGCCATCCATTTAAGCAGAACCAGATAGGGGCTTAGGCCTTTGCTTCTAGGTGTCGCTGGGGCAAAGCTGCAACACCCTTTCCCTGGGAAAGGCACCTCCAGTTTGCACCTCTGGTTCCTCGTCTGGAAATTCAGGGTGGGGGCAGCGACCTCCTTTGGACAGTAACCAATGTGGTGGGATCCTTAGTGACAGTAGATCACCAAGGGCCCAGGTAGCACGAGCAGTCTCCAGACAGGAGTCAGGAAACCGTAAATTCGTGATGGGGTGAGCACCTACCCACTGATGGCCTTGAGCACAAGATCATACCCCATGGCACAGCCCTAGGAACCAAGGCGGTGGCTCCCACCCCAGCTAGGCAGGCTTGGCCAAATGTCACAAAAATGTGCCAAGAGAAAACCGGGGCAGAGACTTGCATGACCTCACCCCGTGTGCAAATCCACCCCGGATTAATTTGTGAATGTAATGCAGGTTGTCTCCTGGCTCTGAAGGGATTTAAAGAAAATCTTGTAAAATCAATCTTTTGATATTTGATTTACAACTCAACTAAGACTTGGCAGGGCAGGAAGGCGCACTCCGGGGTCACGCTCTCTGGCTTGACAAGGGTCTGCTGCACACAGGTGGACGCTCCATCAGATCTGCAGAAGGGGTCAGTGAAGGCCTGTGCGTGTCCCTGTGCACACATTCTGTAGCTCAAGGGAAAGCACCATGCACGGGAGTACCGAACGCTAATTAACGGCTGTGGGCTAAGTATTTTGGAAAAACTGTATGGATGACGGTAGTTTACTTTGAAATGCATTAAAAAGAAGAGCTAATGGCAAAACCAGCGGGAAGAGAGACAGATGAACACAGTAAAATGTTGACGGTGGAACCTAGCTGGTGGCTACACAGGCGTTCGCCATGACAGTATTTCAAATTCAACATGCGTCCGACAATTTTCCTAAGAAGATGACGGAAAGATGTTAAATAAATAAAAATTAACATCAGGAAGAGACATCCACAGACGCAGCCCATTCATCTTTCAAGACTACCATATTTTTTGAAAAGGACTTTTACTTATGCAGAAGAAAGGCAAGGAGGCAAACCGGCATGTCTTTTTCCTAATGTCTCCTACACATTTTAATTCAGGACTTCTCTGTGAAGACATTTCCCTTCCCTGACAGTCATCATGAGCAGAAATAAAATCGTGTCTCTATGTGTCAGTGTGGGTATATCAAAAAATATGTCCTGAAGACTATTAAGGACAGAAGCTTATCAGAATACACGATTGTGGGATGTTTTCGGTAACGAAGCACACAGCACAGGCCTCAGGGACATCGCTGCATCTTGCGTTTTCTGTCATCCTCAGAAAGAGGCAAATGGAACCAGAGAAAACAACAGCCAAGTATCCCCAGCAAATCAAGGACAAGCATTCGCTCCCTCCTGCTGACCCTCAAGGCTTGACTGGGACCCCTGAGCCCCACTGGGGGACAGCTACTGCTAGGAAAAGGGCCTGGACTGGCACCATTGACGGGGAGGGTGCAGACTGGGGGGGGTCCTGGGCACTGGGGTGGTCATGGCTTTTCCAAAGGGGGGGCATCAAAGTCTCCAGAAGTGGAGCTGCCTCTTGCCAACGCTCACTCCCGCTCTCTGGGGAGACACCCCGCCAGGAAACCCCATCTTCAAACGCTGGAGAAGAAACAGACAGAATGGCCAGTGGCCCAGCGGGAAACTTAGCCTTTCTACCGGGTCCAAACGCACCGCTTCACTTTAACTGAAGAATCTCACAGGGGATTTAAGCAATGGAGCACTTGAAAATCAGCGGGCGGCACCCTGCTGCCTCCCAACAGTGCGGGCGCAGTGTGCGCGCCCACAGTGGGGTCACTGCAGGGATGCGTCCTGGTCCCCAGCAGGCAGATGTCTCTGGGGCACATGCCAAGCATGTACCAAGGTCACAGGTGCGTTCACTACGGGAACCAGCACGGGTGTCTGCTTGGCTCGCTTACCAACAATACAAATAACAGCTCCGGGCATGGCTCATTTCACCTTGTACATTTTCCCGGGACCCAGGACGTCCACCTAACCCTCTTTGTTAGTGAGACCATTTGTTCGTCGAAATACACGTGCTGTAACTTTGGCACACGCGGGCATTCTCAGGGAGCGCTCTGCTAATTAATGGATCCCCCTGGGCAATGGCTTCTGGAAAACAGCATGATGAAACCCTAGCCTAGAGGACAACCCTGCAATTAATGGCTCTGATTACTTTCCAGTGAGTTCCTCAACCTCGGGACCCAGAGGAGAGAAGTCCCACCTGGATTCACTCAGCCCAGGCCTCAGATCGGGGTCCTGGAGCCAGGTGTTGACCTATCGGTCCCTGTGTGCTCATTCGGCACCTGGAAGGAAACCGAACCTCCCGCTCCGGCTCCTCGGTCGCAGCCACACCAGGGCAGATCGCAGACAAACTCTGCCTCTTTGTCACCACGCCACGGGAAGGAGCGTTGGACAGATTTTTTTGATGTACTTTGAGGGCCTTCTATGGATAATGTGACCGGAAATTTGGTCACCGAGGCATCTGCGGACTGGACTTTGTGGAGTTCCTGGGGATGCCCAGAGGGCAGCCGCCAGCAGCCACTGGGGAGCTGGAACCAGAGCCACCACAGGGCGGGGTCACTGCCAAGGGGTAGAGACGAGCCTCGTACAAAGTCAGGGCAAACGCAGAGCATGAACCCTGATTCTGAGTGGTGTCGGGCCCACATCAGAGGTCACCAGGGCAGACTCTGTTTCTCAGAGAGTGTCCCCGTCTGGCATTCTCTAGGGGAGGGGCCCCTCATTTTCTCAAAAGGACAGATAATAAATATTTTAAGTCTTGTCACACTGAGCAGCTCTGGCGTGACAGCCCTCAGAGGTCACGTGTACAGGGAGGAGCATGGCTGTGTCTCAAGAAACTTATTTGGGGACAATGACATTTGAATTTCATGTAATTTTCATGTGTCATGAAATATTGATATTCTTCTTCATTTTCTTCAACCACTTCAACTTGTGAAACTATTCTTAGCTCATGGGTGGCACAGAAACCAGTGAGTGTCAGGGTTTGACCCCAGGCCAGAGTCCGCCGACCGGCTCCAGGGCCGGCTGTTGCCAGGAGTCACTGTCGGTGATGGACGTGAGCCGCTTTTCCTGCCAGTGAAGAGTGTGCTGTTCTGTGTGGCGAAAGCAACAGCAGCTCTCACGGGTTCAATCCAGATCATTTGCCTCAACGGTGATGCTGGCATTATTACCAGGGTCACGGCTTAAACAGCAAGGTCAGGAAAGGAAAAACCTACCCAAGACCCCATGGGTGGTCTGGGGTACACGCCGGCGTTATGGGGTAGGTGTCGGGGTTATTCCCAGGGTCAAGCTCAGCCCACTAAGCAGAGTGGCTTCCCTGAGAAATGCCTAACTTGGACGCCCTGGTGGCTTTCTCCAGACGCCTCTGGAGAGGCTGCAGGTAGGCCACCTCCTGTCCCACAGGTTGCCACCCCTCCCCCCAGGGCTGTTGTAGCAATGCATGCCGTGGTGGAGGACGCAGCGCTCCCTCTGACAGGGCAGGAGCTGTTTTTGCGGGAGCGCTGACCGCTCTAACGGCTCACCAGAGGCACTGGGGATTGTAAAGGAAGAAAAGGGAAGTTACTCGGTTGTCCAAATGCCGCAGGCAGGTGTGACTGCTTTTCTAAGTTTAGGTGCTCGGTTCTTCCCTGAGCAATAGGAAGTATGGTAGTGACAAGACTTGTAATCTTAGTTCTTGGGCTTGATGGGAGTGCACACGCGGACACAGACAGACAGGCAGACAGACACACACAAACATACAGAAAGACACTAATACACAAACACAGAGACAGACAGATAAGCAGATGCGCCCACATAGACAGACAGCAGCCCCCACAGGGTGCGCCTGCTCTTCATCAGGAAGACACGGGCAACAGTGAATAGATGAGAACGTGCAGACATGGCGGGAGGTAGGGAAGGAGACTCGCATGGCTCGGGGCCCTGGAAGCCACTGCATTCTCACAGCGTGAGCTGGACGGGAGGGAGGGAGGGGCACTGGGGCTGGAGCCGGGCATCACAAACCCAGGCTTCGTCCATCAGCTGTCCTGAGTGGACATCAGGGAGACTGCCGCCTCCCCCCAACCTTCTCAGTCAGCACCTCCCCCAGCGCGGACTTCCTTTCTAGTACCCCCACCTCCACAGCACGCTCTCATTTTCTCCTTCCAGAAATTGTTCCGAGATCTCGACTAGATGAAGTACATAAGGCACAGAGCAGGCTTCTCAACCTCAGCACCTGGACATGGGGGCCTGGGTCCTCCTGTGTTGTACTGGATGCCCTGAAGAGAGGGAGTGGGGGGCACCTCCCTCTCTGTCTCTCTCTTGAAAGAGTAACAAAGGGCTTCTGAAACACAGATGGCCAGCAAGATGCAGACAGAGACTGTGCCTGGGGACTGGGCAGCCCTGCCATTCAGCCGTTCCCAGGAAGCGCTGGGGAAGGCGCTGTCCATGGTGCTGACGCCACACCTTCGGGGAGACTCTTTCCCGAGACACAGGAGCTGAGAGCGGCCTTGCTTCAAGGCACCGCCGAGCTCTGGCAGTGAGGGTAGCCATGGCAGCGCCGGCTCCTCCTATCCTCTGTGCACACCTCTAGGGGCTTTGCGAGCCCAGCAAGAATGGAAACACAGTGCTCTCCTCAACCTGCCAATGACCAGATGGAGCTTCGGAGGCAGGACCAAGCTGCTTTGAGGGAAATGAAGAAATGAAGTTTTACACGCTGTTACTTGCTTATGTCTGCAACTCCTCGGGGTGTTCCCTTGGGGTGCACTTGTGGCCGCCTTGGCACCGAGCCCTCAGTGCTTCTCTGGACCTCCATGGGGACTCAACCCCTGGCCCTGCCCCTGGAGAGCTCCAGATGCTGAAACCTGACCAGGGGCTGGGCTGTGAGAAGGCCTGGCTCACACCCAGAGCTCAGGCTCTTCCAGAGGGGTTACAAAGACCCCCAGAGGCAATGACTTCCGATAAACACGTCACTAGGTGAAGGTGTGTTTTCTGAAAGCCCTGCAGCTGGTAACCAGGTGGCACGAGTCACATCTCCAACCTGTCGAGGGATCAATCCCACTAGTGGGCCCCCATGATCCAGCTGCCTGCACCCACCTGCTGCTCATAAACTTGGGCTCGGCCGGAATGCCAGGCTCAGGGACGGGCACCGCACAGCACCCCAGAGCCAATGCCTCTCTCCCACCAGCCGTGGCAGGGAGCTGGCTGTGTGCAGGCGGTAGATGTCTCTGTGTGTACACACATTTGCAATTGTTTTAATTCCATGTATTCAGAAGATGAAATACGGCGTGGGTAATCAGTTATTGGCTTGTGCTGGGTCTGGCATGACTCCTGCCTTTCATACCAAATGGTTCCTTTGATTCTTGGGTGGAGGGTGCTTGTGGGCCTTTTCACTTGGCAATGACGCCAACTGTGCTGGGAAAAAAACCCAACCAGGTCCAAAGGAAAACACTGAGGAAATGGTGATTTCTTTCTCAACAGGTAGAAATAAGCAGATTATCTTTTTAAAAGGCCATGTTCAAAGCGCAACCGTAATAAGCAAATTTGCAGCCCCTTCAAAATCTGCATTCTGCATGTTCTCATTCAGGTAGTGCGTGCGCCCAGGAGCGGTGGGCTTCCTCTTCGCCCTCACGTTTGGTGTCTCTTTATTCCCACCCAGTTGTGACTGCCAGCCCTTTACACTCACCGGAGAGCAAACGCACCGTGTGTGTTAGTAACCGAAGAGCCCAAGGTTTCCATCCCTGCTGTGGCGGAAACTCACTGTCATCGCCCCTGCTGCTCGGGGTCTTCCATTCACCATCTGCGAGACGTGTGGTTGACAAACTGCTAAGATTTTTTCCTCCTCAAACACTTGATGGTTGCATCTCCCTAATGACTTGATGCAAACAACCCTATCAAAAATCCCCACTTTGACCTCCTGTTCAATTATTAAAAAAAAAAAAGCCTATCCAATAAGGGAATGAAATCAAAGACAGAGATATATTTTTACTATTATCTGTCAGAAATTTAAAGTTCAAACGTGTACAGGTGACAGGCTCACGTGTAGATGGGTGAGGCAGACCCGAGGCACGGGGTGGAGATTCTGGGACCCCAAGAGCACGCGCCCCTCTGTAGAAGGCGACTTCTCAGCTCTGGTCTAACACGGCCACGCAGGACCGTAAGTCTCCACGTCATCGAGAGCAGTCAGAAATCCAGACTGTTCTAATGGAGCTCCTGATATCTCAGGGGTGACACCTGGAGTGGGCAAACGTTGGCCAACCAAGGAACAACCCTGTCCCCTGCTCAGGCACATCCTTATCCCGGGTGAGGCCATGCCCACCTGTGGCTTCCATCAACCAATCCAGACTGAGGGCTCCCCAGCCTGGCCCTCCAGCTCGGCTCCACCATGGGACCTCGGGTCAGGAATGCAGTGGCTCCCAGGACTTCCTGGTGGACACCAGGGGATCTCGGTGGCACCGATATGCATGCTGTTGCTTTCCTCCCACAGCCTTCAAGGACTCAGCTGTGGGCATAGTTAAAGCAAACTCCAAAGGAGGGCTTGAAAGGATGCAGATTTAGACCACTGTGAGGGTGACCCTGCTGGAGAGCTGCCCCCTCCTCAGGCTAAAGGCCCCAGGCCATGCTCCGCACCCCAACACCGCTTGTTTCTGAAGTGTCCACTCAAGCGAGGGCCAAGGCCAGTGACAGGAACCACATGCTGCTCCAGAGCAAACCCTCGTCCTCCTACCAGGAACTGGGAGTGAGTTTTCCGGGGATGATGCAGTTCTATTTACGTCCTCTCCCATTTACAGTTATTTGAGTTCCATGTGTTTTGGGGTTAAAATACAGGTTGGATAATCAGGAACTGATGGTACTGTTTCTCAGAAAAACAAACAGAAAAATCAGGTGCATGTGTAGTTTGGGTTTTCCCCGGCCCCGAACCAGAGGCTGGCATTTGGAATAGAAACAGGATTGGCAAGGACAGTGAGGCAGCACCCACTGAAAGGCTCTCCTATCCCTTTTCACTACAATTTAAATATCAGAAGCCTCACACAGAGAGGAAACAAGGCTTTAACGTAGCAAGGAAAAAAGCCTGTAAGCCCTGTGCTTTAGCCCAGTTCATAAGCCCACAAAAGCAGTTAGTTTTTCTCCTTGAAATCCCTTTCACAACCTATGAGGCTCACTTCTTGAGTTCTAAACCCTAAAACTGCGTAATTGTCAAACAGAAGAGCGTTGCAAAAGGACCCTTCTGTTTTCCTAAGTCCTTTCCCAGCACAAGACCCCAGGCTGGGAACTGTGGGACCGGGCTACCTCCTGAACCAAAATAAAAGTGGTTTCTTCAGGGATTTATATGATTCTTGCATTTTAGGATGAGTTTTTAGCATTTTTGTCCCAAATTAAAGGGACCGGAAAGGGCACTTGGGCATTCGGGGTATTCAGCCCCTTCCCACACCTCCTGGTGTGACGCTGAGGGCACTTCTCTTCAGTGACTTCCTTCAGCTTTGCACCAAAGGTGCCTGGCCTGTTCATCACCATCACCTGGCCCCACAAAGTCCACTCAGGGTGTGACCGTGTTTGGGTAGAGACCCCGTGGTGGGCATGTAGGGACGGCAGATTAATACCACCGGCGTTTACGGGCATTTCAATGACCAGTCACTGCAAGTAAAGAAGGAGCTGATCACTAAGTGCCTCTAGGGTCTATTTCCCAGGGATGTGCGGCTAAGCCTTCTTTCTCCAAGTTCAGCTGAGGACAGATGGTCTACTGATCCCCGAGCAAGGCCAGGGCCTGGCTAATCACACTCTGAATAAAACCCCGAGATGCCCCCCAGTTCAGTTGTCTCAGCATTCCTGGTCTTTCCTTGATCAGTTTAATCTCTACAAGAATGTGTTCATACAGAAAGCAGAGTCTCATGAGTGGGGATTTTATGGAAGACCATTGGAAAGAAAAAGAAATTTGAAAATTTTATGCATAATTTAAAAAATAATTTAGGGGACACAGTATTCACAATCGAACATTTTGATTCCCCAAACACGAGGCGCTTACTGTTTGGCACATGCAGCTTAACGGGTGTCTGACCGGCGCAGGGTCCACGGTACTGCCGCGGCCGACGCCGAGGTGTCTATGTTCTCCACCAGACCTACGGATGCAGGAGTCCAGCATCGACCCTACTGAGAGTCGTGCGGGAGGGAAACAAAGAAACTGGTCCTCGGGGCCCACCCTACCACCAACAAATCATAAACCCATTTACGCAGCTCTCCGCAATCGCCCCCTCTCTGCCTCCTGGCAGCCGGCGGCGGAGTCCTTTGTTCCCGCACTCCCCTGGCTGTCCTGGGTCTGGGCTGCCACTCTGGGCAGATCTATTCCGCTCCAGGCGTCCTCTCTCCTGGTCCTCCAAGGATTCATTCATCTTCCTCTCCCCTTGAAGCTCTGCCGAATGACTGACTTTCAAATCCCTAAATCACACAGAGTGCTAATGGATGTTAATGGCTTCCCCGACTATTTAAATTTTAAATGGAAACTCCTATAGGTACCTTGGAAGCCAGGAGAATAAATGTTTAATAGTGTGCGTTACAGGAACGTGGTGGGAGGCACTGGAGAGGCGGAGCCCTCCGGCCCTCCCAGGAAGCCCCCTCCTGGCGGGTGCTGCGGGTGACAGGCAGATGGGGGTTGTAAGGGTGTCTGCACAGTCAAGGGGCCTGGGGTCTGAGTGTGCTAAGTGGTCTGCTGAGGACTGTCTTAAAGAGGCAGCTCGGACCCGCGCCCAGAGACCCTGTTTGGCAGGTGGAAGGGAGAGTCCGGGAGTCCACATTTCAACAAACAAACAGCACAAGTGATTCCCGGGTCCCGTGACCCCGGAAGGACACTAAGAAACACCTGCCACCAGAAACACCTGCTGGGACCTTCCCAGTCAAGGGTCAGAGTGCACGCCCCAGAGCTTCCACTGCTCTGCACCTCTCAGGCCACCTTTGTTCATGTGTGAGAGGTCACAATCGTGACCTCGCTGGGTTCTGGTAAGGAACAAGCACGCGAACACGATGCCACTGTCCCGCTCATGGCCACCAGCGTCCTCATGGCCACCAACAGTGGTAACAGCACTGGCAGCGCGTTCCCCCGCGCCAGGCGAGTCCAGGTGCTCACGGACACCCACCCACTCCATCCACAACATGCGTGCACGAGTCTTTGGGGGCTGGATGAGCTGCCTCCGGGCACAGGCACGTAATTACGTCCCTATCATCAAAAGTTAACGTCGGGAAGGCCAATCATTGACGAGCGCTTTCTAAACGTCGCCGCTGGAGCCTGCCTGTGCACTCGTGTGTGTGACCGTGTGTGTGTGAGGCAGACGCGGGCACTTTCACAGGGTCTCTCCACCCTGTCGTGACTGCGTTTTCAATCTTCCTGGGTTTCCCCTCCGCTCCCGCTCCGCCTGTCATGGCCCCGTTCTGTGGGGCAACCCAGGTCTGCGAAGCTCGTCCTTCCCTCCGGTCTGGCCCAGAGTTTGTGGTGTTCGGCGGGTGGACATGCTGCAGCAGCGACGGTCATGGGCTGGGCTGACAGGCAGGGACTCTAAAGCGGTGGAAGGTCCCTGCCCAGGAAAGCGACAAGCCAGGCCTCCGTCGCTGTGAGCGATGGGCTCTGTGACCAGGACAGCTTGTCCCTGCACACGCCTGGAGGCTGGTGGCAGGAGGAAAAGCACCTTGTGCGGAGAATTTGTTGTGCTGAGGGCCTAGCTCCAGGAAGCAGGGGAAGGCAGGGTACTCAGTGCACTCCAGTGAAGGGTGACCTGGCTGACAGGCAGGCCCCTGGCGGTGGGCCAGGGCGTGATGTGCTGCAGGGTGCGCTCCGCAGGGGTTAGGGACTCCGCAGCCCCACCTTCCAGGCCAGGTCCCCCAACCCCCAACTCCAGGTGTTCAACTCACACTGTGTGCGCTTCATCTAGCTGTCTGAACTCGCCTAAAATTCTCCTTACATGTGTCCAGCCAAGTGCATGTCCGAATTCTCATTGCTTGTCAGAGCAGGGCTTTGTTAACAACCACGGACCCTTGAGCAACCCGAGGGGTCGGGGCACCGGCCCCCTTGCGGCCGACAATCGGGGCATCGCTACAGCCAGCCCTCCGCACCTGCAGACTCCCTAATGCAGCTCGAAAACCAAGCTGGCCCCAAGGTGCCCATCGACAGGTGAAGGGACAGAGATGTGGCGCATGTATAAACGGGAATGTCACTCAGCCACAGAAAGGAAAACTCACCACACAGGACGGCACGGGGGGACCTAGAGAGCACCGTGCTGAGTGAAGTGAGCCAGAGAGCAAAGGCCCGACACCGCGGGGCCACTCTGCCGTGTGGACTCTGACAGACCGCTGGACCAACCCGACGCAAACAGACTCGTGGTCGCCAGAGGGGAGGGGCTGGGACAATGGGTGAAAAAGGCACAAGTACAAAAAGCCAGATACAGAATAGTCACGAGGACGCACAGCACAGGGAACGCGGTCGGCAATATTCTAATAACTGTGGGGGGCGCCAGACTTGTTGGGGCGGTCGCTCTGTAAGGTGTTCAAATGTCTGATCGCCATGGTGCACATCTGAGACTAGTGTGGTGCTCAATGTCAGCTCTAACTGAAAAATACAAAATGATGAAAATGAAAGAAAGCACAGCTGACCAGTGAAAGCAGGGCTTCGAACGGGGTGGTCCTACACCTATGTGGATCCGCAGACCCACGGGCGGGTCAAACTCGCGCTGTTCAAGGGCCGACCGCAGTGCCTGCGGATGAGCTTGGGGAAAAGCCTGCAAGGGTGCTGGACTGAACGACAGCACGCCTGTGAATTCTGGAGGTGAGAAACCGTCATTTCCATCAGACAATAGTGGGGTCTCAGGCCTCCCCCAAAAGCGCCAATAGAAGCTGGAACCTATATCACAGGCCACTCTTTCCACAAAAGTGTCCTTGACCTCTCCAGCCCAGAGGTCAAAGTCAACGCCTTTACTCATCTGACTCCTCCCAGAGATCATAAAGGGTTCACGGTCAAAGAGTGTACTTCATTTATTCTAGAATCCTCAGCATCTGCAGACCACAGGGGCTCATTCCTTAACCGGTAGCCTTTCCTCCCACACCACTTACCAGGGGCTGTTCCAGGAGTGGAGGGTTTGTAACTATTTGTGCACGGATGGAAATGCACATGGAAAAGCCAACACAAAAATATTGTGTAAACACCTAAGAATCATCTCATTCTCCTAAGATACTGACAAAGCTCTGACACTTTCAAAGGAGAATTTGTCCTCTTAAGTATCTGGACATAATCCCCTTCTTTTCCAAAACATCGGGCATTTTCTGGTTACAAGACCCAGGCGGAGGGTGCGCTTGTTCCTCGCCCCGAGTACGCCCCCCAGCACTCCGCCCCACGAGGGTCTGGATAACCGCTAAAACGCTAACTTCATTTTCTGAAAGACTTCTCGGTACATTTCCTGCTTTAGCCAGAACGTGTCATATCTTATTCCCTTTACAGCCTGTATGAGTGCATCTGTTTGCCCTGATACAAAAGCAGCGTGTCGACTGCACAAGCTCTGGAAAACAAGAAAGACACAGCGGACCACGAAGGCACGGCTGTAGACTCGCCACCTGAAGGTGATGGATGCTAACAAATTCGCATATCGCAATGATCTCCCCTTTCCTTCCTGGGTGCACTTGTACTTTTATAGGACTGGTGTCCAGCTTTACATTCAGATTTTGACTTTACATCAGATACATACTGCATTCCAAGCACATTTCCGTGCCATTCAATATTCTTTGAAAACATGTTTTTTAATGGATGCGTACCTCTTCATTCTATAGAAATTCTGTAACTCATCTAATTGTTGACTTGCAATTATTTGTTTAGGCTGTTAATGATACTTGTTATTATTTTTTTGGCTGTGATAATAAAAAAAAAAAGAAGCCTGAACACAAAGCCCCGTGCGTACCTCTGATCACTGAACAGACTCCCAGCAGAGGAGGCTGCAGGCTCCTGCCGTGTCTGCGCAAGCGCTGCCTGAGTGTTCACGAGGGGCTGGCCGGCCGGCGGCAGCCAGGGGACGCCCGCTCCATGGATCCATGCCAGGGCCCAGGGCCTGGAGGAAAATCTATAAACTTTGACGACTTGATAACATCATATTCATTTGTGTGTCTGACCCCTGCTTCTCTGTTCCCTCTTCACAGCACGTCCTTCCTGATTCTGCATTTATCCAAAGCTATCTTCAAGGCAGGTTTCACAGAATCTCTGCATTTTTAGAGCCTTGCCCGCCTTAAAAGATTTGCCTTCTCTGTTCTCAGAGAGAGGGGTTTCTGTCTCGTCCGCAGTGGCCGGGTCAGTCTGGCTCACGTGACACTTAAGTGTGTGAGCTTCCCTCTGCTGTCTTCCAAATATCTGAGGGCAGGATGGGATTAGCTTTCACTCACCCGTCCCATGTTCCCAGAACCCAATAATAAGGTGGCCTCAAGCATATTGGATGCCTGATACTTTTAAGAAGGTCAAATGACTTGCACTTTCTAGAAAAATACTCAATAATTTGTCCCTCCGTTCGTTAAAACGTGCCTGCAGCGGTGCTCTGGGTCTGCGGCTGGTCAAACCATGACAAGAACGCCGTGCGCAGAGGGAGAAGCGGCCTCTCTGCCCTTGAAGAGGCTCTTCTGCTGGGTGAGGCCGACAAGCAGATAACCGCCCAGGCGGGCCAGCTGTAACAAGGGTGGGTGGTGTCGGCGAGGGGAGGTGCTTCTGCTGTGGAAGGGTTCTCCGAGGAACTGGCGCTGGCCCGCCCTGCGGGTGGGGAGGAAGACCCCAGAGCTGACGTGCCCCTCTCTCAAGAGGCTCCCAGACCCCTCCTCCCTCCAACCCAGTGACCTGCTCGGGGTGACCTCAGGACCACCCCACACATACGAAAACTAACGGGTATCCAAGGACCTTCACAGAATAGCTTGGCTCCAACTGTTCTTTTTAGGATCGAAATTTGCCCACAATCATCCCATGCCCTTGCCCCTCGGAGACTCCATGCAAGGGAGCAAATAACCAGAGTGCACTGGCTCCCTGTCCTGTGTCAACCGAGAAAAAGATTCTTTCTACTTCTTTGTCTCTGGGGTGGGCTGAGTCTGCGCCCTGCTCAGCCTGAGCCGCCACGAACCAGACACAAAACAGATCGATATGCTCCACGCCTCTCGGTCAAGGGACCCACCGTTTTCCAATAATTAAGTGGCGCTGTGTGTGTGGAAAAGGCATTATCCCCAACGATTAGTGCTGAACTCAATTAATTACCTCTAAAATAAAATGACACGTAAACTTTGTAATTAAGAATAATTCTTAATTAAGGAACACGTGACAGGAAGGAGGATCGGGACGGGGAGTGTGGCACCTCCGTGAAGACATCACCAGCCCGGCCGTGCGCTGACTGCACGTTCAGGGCATTCAATGAGCTGAGACTCAGGGAGACACAGAAGGCAATTCGACAGAACAGGGGCACCTCCTCGGCTTAACGTGAGGCTGTTCCTTTGTGGCCAAAACGGCAGCTGCGCTTTTACCCCCCCGCCCCGGCCCCCCCAGGAAGGAAAGGGCCCCCCGTCAGCTGGGGAGTCACCGCGCCCAAAGCATGACAAAGCCGTATCGCCGTGAAGCCCTGACATGGGCCCGCTCCGCAGGGTGCGGGGTGACGCTGCCAGTGGCTCTGACCGAGTCTCCCCGCCGTCCCTCGTGGCTGCACTTGGAGGGGCTGAGTCCAGTCTCGAGGGATTCCATTTCATGCGGGTAAGCCAGCCGGGCCAAACGGGCTAGACTAGGGCTCTCGTGTGAGAGAGGACACAGCTCAGCAGGTGCAGCGGGCTTGTCTGCAAAGTGGTCTCTCTGGGCTGGGGCTACCTCTGTGCTTCCCGCCAGTTCCTGCTTGCACGCCCCTCCCCCAACCACCGCTTCCACCCACACCGACAGGTGTCCCCACGGGCAGGTGGAAAAGATGGTAAAAGGGAGGGAACAGCATCAACAGCCCTGCCAGAGCTTCCTTTCAGCAGCTCTCCCGTAAGACAAAGGTGGCCAGGCGGGGCCGTGGCCATCGAACACAGAAGTCACAGCCGGCGTTTTTAGGGGCAAACTAAACAAGCACACGACTAAGGAAAAAAAGATTTTTTCAAAACCAGGGTTGAATAAGAATTTCTTCACAACATCACGGAATTCTGGACTTTGAAGTACTCGAAAATCTACAGGAAGTAGTTTAACGAAAAAGAATGAAATTTGCCCCAAACTAAAGTGCCAGTTGCTGTGGCAGAGTGACGGTAGGCACAGTAAGATGGTCACCACCACAAGAGAACACGGACTCCGTTTTCCCTCCCCAGATCACTAGCAGAAGAGCCAGTCTTTTAGAAAGCACCCCGCTCAGCTTTCCGGGAGGAAACACACCTGAAGGGACCGTGTCCTGGAGAGATTCGGTGGCAGCTAGCGTTCACGTCCTCAGCCACGGGTCCTGTGAGATGCTTTACATTTTTGTCTCGTACAACGCACATTCCTGTGTTGTTCACAAACTCCACAGTTTCTCCATGTTTGATTTATACATAGTAAGAGGCATGAAGAAAATCTGTTATTCCCCCCCAGCATTCAGTCCTTTTTGTTTCAAGTGCACAAACCAACTGATTCGCAAGCTCCCTTTGACCCTCAGGGGCCGGAGGCCCCCACCCGCTGCGGGGATTCAAGTCCGCGGTTTACTCTGCACAGACAAAACCCACGCCACGCCACGCCACGCCACGCTGCACCAGGGAGCAGCCAGGGCCCAGAAAGGCCGCATCGCTGCCCAGACACCCTGACGCTCTGAGTATCAAGATGAGCTGGCCGAAAGCCATACATACATGACGGGTATCAGCTGACCGCTGTTCAGTGTGGGGACGCGATGACTTGCTTCACTCACATGATTTCTGCTCGGCCGAAAAGACATTTAAACCCCTTGGCTGGACCCGGTGGGCTGACCCCTGGGCAGTTGTCACCTGGGACGGGTTTAAGCCACTGGACGTGCAGAGTCTTCCTCGGACGGCCACTTGGTCCACACCCCAGCAGGCTGCACGCCCTGGAGACTGTCCGCGGCGTGATGCGGGTTCTGACCCTGTGGCACGTGCACATCTCTTAGCCAAGGACAAACACCACAGACTAGTTCATGGTGCCGTCCAGCCAGGGTCCCCTGGTGTTTCAAAGGAAAGCCTCCCAGAAGCCTGCTCTGATAAAAACTGACACACAGACAAAAAGGCGATTAAATATTAAAGACGCCAAACCCACCTACAAATCAAATGCTGAGGAGAGGAGACATCTCTCTTCCGGAGACTGTGGGCTTCACTCATCACCCATGCGTTTAGAACCACCCACCTGCCCGCGTCACATGCGGCCGGGGTGCCCCGTGCCGGAGCCCATGCCCCTGGCCCTGGAGAAACAAGCTGGTGACCGAGCGGCATGTAACGTGGTGACTGGGCCTCTCCAGGGGAGCCTGCAGCATCTCTCGGGTGCGACTCCTCGTGTGTGACGCCAGAGGTTTTCCTCCGGCCAGTGCGGCCGGGTCCCCTCGGGTCCCAGGCCTGGCCGAGGGTGTGGCTCTGACCGCCCACCCTGGCCCTGGGCAATGGGAGGCTACGTGGTGAGAGGTAACCACACTGCTGTCCCACAGAAGTACGGCATTAAAATCTTCAATGATAAATCAAATGTCTCTGGCCTGCCTAACATCAGTCTCAAGGCTGACTCACACAGAACCGGGGCTCACTGAGGAAGGAAGGCACAGAAGGAACGTGCTCCAGGAATCAGCCCAGCCACAAATCACACGGATGGGTCTTCCCCACACACAAATGTAAACATATTTCTGGGTTAAAGACAAACGCCGATCGGCTTACACACCGTAGGGTTTCACCTGTGGAGGTGTGCGTGGAGCACGTGGTGTTTATGGCACCCAAGCCTTGGCGGGCTCCCCACCACTTGTTTTCAGTGGCAGCTTTACTGAGATGTAGGCCACATGCTGTCCAGTCCTCTTATTGTAAGTTTAAAGTTCCATGTTTTTGGTCTATTCTCAGAGTTGTCAACTATCAGCACGGTCCGTTTTAGAAGAGTCCCAGCATTCCGCCGAAAGCCCACTAGCTATCACTCCTCATCCCCTTCTCCCACCCAGCGTCCCCATGCCGTCCCCACCTTGGGGGGGTGACTCATCTTCTGTCCATCTCTGCAGACTGGCCAACTTTGGGCATTCCACGCAAACACAAATCGTACAATATGCAGTCCTGTGACAGGACTCTTAAATGTAATGCTCTCGAGGGTCAGCCAGGCTGCGCCCCGTGTCACCAACACTTCCTTTCTTCCTATCCCGAGTGGTGCCACTGCACGCTCTAGTCATGCGTCCACCCGCGGGCGGACACTTAGGTGGTTTCCGACCTTTCTTTTCAAGATTCTCTTCTCCTTCTGTTTGTTCCCATCTTAGTCTCTCTGTGGTCAAACCCTTCTGCTTCCGGCTCGCTGGCCTGTCCCCTGTCCTCTCTGTGCCTTTACCTTCTGCTCTTGGGGCTGCACTCACTCTGCAGCCCCCTGAGGACTCCTGCGGGCAGGCGGGCCTCAAGGCTCAGCTCCAGAGCCCTGTTCCCTCCACTGCAGACCCACAGGGGCGCCTCCTGCTGGCCTTTCCCTCCCGACCGCCTCCTGTTCTTCAGCAGCCAGAACCCTGTCTGACCGGTTCAGCCAGACAGCAGCCAGGAGAGACTCCGGACTCCTCCCTCTCCCTTCCACAGTCCCCACAGTCTGCAGGTGCCCCAGTCATGCAGGTTTCACCTGCAGGGAGCTCCTGGATCCAGCCCTGTTCCACACCAGGGACCGCTTGCTAGCTCCTTACTCCTCTGGGGCCGTCCGGGCCTGCTGACCCTTTTTCTGTTTTTGTTCCAGCACAACGCTTTTTAGATTCTTTAGGAACTCAACATGATCGAGGAGGTAACCTGCTAGCACAGCACAGAGCCTGGGTCGTCCCTGTCCCCATCTTGGTCTGTGCTTCCGCAGGTGGCCTCCAGTCACGGCCAACTCCTGGGAGCGTGTCAGCAGTGCCACAGAGCTGATGCCCTCTGCCCGGAAGGTCCTCTCCTCTCCTTCAGTGGCCTCCTTTCACCACGTGTTGAGGGACAGCCCTCTGGCTGCCACCCTGGCCTCCTCTCAGTGGGCCTGGACGCAGAGCTGGGCCACATCTGTCTGCAGCCCCGGGAGGAGGTCTGGCCACTGCCCGAGGGCAGAAGCAGAGCACCCTCCATGTTTAGCTCAAAAGAGCCTCCTATGCGATGCTGTTTTCTCTTTTTTCATCAAGTGGCTGGATGTCGAAGTCCACAGATGTCTAGGAAGTCGCTAGGGCAGATGAGCCTAGGTCCCCGAGGACGGCACGGGCCACCCGCCTGCACTGACCTTCATGTGAGGGAGAACCGCATCCCAGGCACTAGAGCTTCGGACTTTGGGGCCAGCCCACTGCCACAGTCAGCACCGCCCCATCCCCCAACCCTGGGCGCCTGGTACACTCTCGCCATCACCACCGCCACACAAGCCCTTCTGTGCTGGCACCACCCCCCAGACCGAGCTGGGATTGGTCCCCAGGCCCCCTCTGCTGGGGCCTGCGCCCTCCCCACCCAGCCAGCCAGGACACGGCCACGCGCACAGGAGCAGCCCCTTCAGGGGGACTTGGGAGCCCCGCATCCACCCAGCCAGGGCCTGCTCTGCACGAGTGTGGACAGGAGCGTGGGACAAACGTGAGGGTGCGGGGCATCGCTGTGTTTATCTGAACTGGGGGGCGCGGGGCCACACCCAAAACGTGGTTCTTCATTGTGGGCCTTCTCGAAACTTCCACTGACCCATGAGCGTGGTCCAGGTGATGCTCTTGCCAAAAATTGTTCAGTGGCAGCCTTACTTTTTTTCTGAGAGAACATCTCGAGAGCTGAGCGCTCCAGAGAGCGCATTTTGGAGAGAGCTGACCTTGACTAACACAAATATTGCAAACTCTCGCACAGAAAGTCTGGAACATTTAACTCCGGCCCAGATGCATGAATCTCCGTCAGCTGAAGTATTCTGGGCTGGGCAGTGTCTGCAGGGGCCGGGCTGCGGGGTCTCCTGGCTCTGGGCCCCGTTCTGCCTTGAGGACCGCTCAGGCTGAGGATGAGTTGTGTGGTGCTCAGGTATGCCCTCTGTTGGCGCAGTCCCGCTGAGGAGGAGCTGGGAAGGGCGGAGCTACCAGCCCTGACACAGAGGCATCAGGCGGTGGGAGGGGGGATGACAGAGGGGAAACCTGCTCACCTGGCCCTGCCCCTCAGCTCCCCCGACTGTGAGCATCTCAGCATGTGAGGAGCTCAGAACAGTGTTTGGTGTGGCTGTCCCTTCAGCGACCAGTCCTGTGATTAGGACAGAGCCTGCACGGGAAGACCGGCTCCTTCTCACAGTCTTGGGCAAGTCACTGACCTTGCTGGGCTTCAGGCCCTTGAACTTCAAAAGTCCAGCATGGGAAGAAGTCGCCTCCGACCCCCGCCCTGGCCTGGCACACTGGCTCCCATCCTGTTTAGCCTTGGTCCTGCCCGTCACTCTGGCCTTGGGCAAGACCCGCCCCTCGGAGCTCCCTTTGGGGAGATGGAAAGGGGGACATTGAGTCTGGATGCCCGTGCCTAGTGGAAACAGAGGCGGGAACAATCCCCTAGAAGAACGTAAGTCACTGTCACTTCAAATCGGCCTTGGGCTGCCCAAGGACTGAGGTCTGAAATCCACTTTCCTAATTTGCTAGACTCTGCCGCCTCAATTGCCGGGGTACGTGGCAGGTGACGGCCGTCCTGAGGGGGACCAGTCCCAGAATGGGCCCGGCAGCCGTGCAGCCTGAGCCCTTCAAAGCAGCGCGCAGGTTTGTGGGAGCAAACGGATTCGGAGGAGGAGGCCCTGGCATCTGGGCGAATGCCCACTGCCTTGGGTCCGAGCTGCTTTATCTCCACCACAGGGAACGCCTGTTGGATGTAACGGCTGAACCCCACGCCCCTGGCATCAGTGCATCGCTGGTATGTAAGCCGCGGGGCCTTATAACTATTTCTTTAAAAAAAAGGTTCGAGGACACTGCTGCCATTTGGTTATCAGCCATCAGCCAGCTCCGGAGCTGGGAAGCCGGTCAGTGCGCGGCTCTGCAGCTGGCAGGGTGGGGGCCTGCCACTGAGCTGAGGCCCCTCCCGGGCGGACCGTGCAGCAGGCAGCTTGGGGAAAATGCAAGTTTCTGTGGCCAGGAGGTTCGCCAAAGCCCAGTGACCGTGTATCAGATTGTCATGCTATTTTAAAAGCCAATAATAGCCAAACACAAATGGGATTTCTAAAAATATCTTTTTTTTTTTGCTTTGGAACACTCTGCATTAAAAAACAGTGCATATGATGGGGCATTCTGAGTGTGTCTCTCCATGCAAACCCCAGAAACACGGCACACGGCTGCACGACTCCCCCACCTGCCACTCCGCACCTTTGCACCCCATGCTGAGTGCAGGAGCCTACAACAGGCACATTGAGAACAACTAGTGTGCCCCGTGCCCCCTACTGCCCCATCCCGTTTTCACGCAGCGGATCCACGTTCAGTCCACAAAAGCAAAACCTCCTGAGAACCGAAACAAACACCACCCTTAACTTGTGTCTCCCGCCGGCAAACAGGCCGGCAGCGCTGCCTTCAGCACGAGCGAGACCCCGACGAGGGGCCGGCTACCGAGGAGGAGGGTTCCAGGTTCCAGTGCCCGCTGGACAGAGGGACGTAATAAACCCGCAACGAAAGCCTCAGGCTACGGATCTCTCCCGTGTCTCTGACCTCACAGCCTGCGTTACCTTGGCTTGCGCTCCAACCTAAAACAGGTTTCCAATGAGTGCCTCGAAGCCGGGGTCATTTTTCCCGGTTTTCCGACCAGGGATGCAGGAATGCTCACAGGCGCTTCCTGCCCCAGAACCGGAAAAATACTCGCGTCCAGTCAAGCGTCCCTCGGCTTTAACCCGTCTGCTTGGGTTTGGTCTTCGACAGCTCTCGAAGCTGTGACAGCCGGCAGTCCCGTCCCGTAATTTAGCTTTATCGCCAAGTGGGGGCAGGTGAGCCTCTTGGACCCTGTCAGACCGTCACTGTGCTCTCATGTTCTGCGTGGATTTTTCAGAGGGCCGGCTCGTGCGCATTCAAGAGCATCTGACCAGGATGCGTGGACAGCTGTTCTCCTGACCAGGAGGCCCGCCTAGACCGGGCAGCCCTCTGCCCCAGGACAGGCAGCTGGCTGGGGCACGGACTCCTGTGAGCCCTGTGTCTGACTGTCCCCGCCGAGTGCCAGTGGCCACTCACCCGTCCATACCTAAAGGGAGACTTCTGTCAGCTAAGCTGGCATGGCCTGGACTCCAACGAGTTAATGAGTCAGACTCCCTTTTGACACTTGTTCTCACAGTCATTTATCATCACGTGTGAAGTGTCAAAATGTACCCCCTCCTTAGTGCCTCCCACAGACGTGAGCTTAGTTCACCTTCTGTGGCAGGCACCGTGGGGGACAGAGAGACACGGCTGCTGTCATCATGGCGTTTATGGACCCTAGGGAGAAATGGGACACTGCCAGTCAGGGTCACAGGCCCATGACAACAGGTGGTGGAATGTGCCCCAGAGGCAGGGCTGTGCAGGGGCCCCGAGGCTGCTCTGGGCTCCTCGCCAGGGACCAGTATGTGTCCTGGGGCCATGGAGCGGACCCGAGGTTGGACCCGCCCTGTGATGGAGGGAGGTTCCCGACGTCCTGCCTTCAGAACTCACACCAGGACACCCGATTCCTTTGTTCTCCCTGTGGTCCCTTCATGCGTGGGCTTCTTTGATGCCTTTTTCTCTCTAAAATGTCACTTCTTCTCCCGGGTCACCTATGTCGGCTGCCGGTCACTCAATTCTATCAGACTCGGCACCACCAGCCCTCGCCCCTTCCGGGGCACGACCTTCCAGGCACACACACCCGATGCGAAGGAGAGTCTGCCTCACTGTCCCATCGGGAGCGTGGTCCATGCCCCCAGGGAGACCAGAGCGGAGTAAGAGAGTGGGTGCCCTCACACCCTCAGTCACAAGGCGGTGCCTGCGCCCATTACCTGGAGTGCCCCCCTACAGGCTGCCCTGCTCCTTGTGGTAAGCCCTGCACTCGGACTCCCCCCGAAATGCAGCACCCAGTCTGAGTCCCACCAGTGGATGTGCTGCTGTTTCCACGCTCAGAGACTCAACACAGGCCCGAGTAGAGGCCCGAGAGGAGCCGCCCTTGCTGGGGACGGGAGCCAGGAAGCAGTGGTCCAGGTCCCAGGGGAGCCGGTGCCCGGAAGGTGAGTGTCCGTGCAGTGCAGCTGGGTTCCTTGTGTGGAGGGTGTTCGCCCGCCAAGAACGGTGCTTCCGAGTGGGCGAGCGGGCCACCATGCTGCTGCTCTCGCCTGAAGCGTCTGTCACAGACCTCCTCTTTCGGAATTTTCCTGATAGCTCACTTCTTATTCTTTTAAACACTCACACTGCTGGAGAACCCTGGTCCTCTGAAGGTGCACTGCATTTTCTGGCAACAGCCAGCTTTCTATTTTTAGAAACTTACTCTGAGCCAAGTGATAGTCAACGCTGGTGATCATGCTGGGTGACACCGTTTTGGGTCAAAAAATGAATTGTGGCCATAAATTAATGAAGCTGCTTTTCTTATGTGACTCATAAATCAGGTCTCTGTACAGTTCCAAAGGGGAGTTTTAAAACTCATGAGATAATGCACGGGAAAGCATTTTTAGGGCTATAAATCAGTCTGCAAAGAGAGGCCTGTTTTATTTGTATTAATTATTAAGTTATATTCCAGCACACTGCTTTCAAACTCAATAAACATATTTTAAATCACCTTTTTAGCTGCTCAATTAGTTTCTTTGTGAATTGCTCCCAGGGTGGTGTTGGCTGGTGACTTGGGAGGGTGCGTGTCTCCATCCTGAGTATCTCGGAATCGCAGGGTCTCATTGTCAAATGAGGACTGAGAAATGACACCCGAGTAACTTAACACCCAGTGTGACCATGTCCTTCCACAGAGAGGAGACTTGGACACACTCAGAGGAAAGACCTGAGAAGACACAGCTGGCAGGGAGCTCTTCCCACGCCAGGAGAGAGGCCACTGCAGGAAGCAGACGGGCCGACACCTGGCCTTGGACTGGGGCCTGCAGGACCATGAGGTGCTGGATTTCCACTGCGGGGGCGATGTGGATGGGACTGACTTTGTTACTGCAGCCCCAGCAAACTGATACACTTGGTTACAGATAACGATGCAAACCGGGTATGTGTGCAGGTGCTTTCATGGTGGCAACGCATATGGAGGGCTTAGTACGTGCCGAGGAACAGTCCAAGGGTTTAACGTGTCCGAAGCCCTTCGATTCTGGCCCTGATTCGATGAGGCAGAAACTCTCTACCATTCCGGGTTTACTGAGGAAGAGGTGGAGGCACAGAGAGGCTAAGCCGCCCGCACAGAATGCTTGGCCTGCACCTGAACTCAGCGTCTCCTGATGAGAACGATCATTAACAAATGCTTCCTGCGCTTCACGGAATTTCCGCCGGGGCGTAGACGTGGCCCGTGCACGGGGCAGCGGTCCTGAGTCTGAGTGCCGGCCAGCCCCATACCAGCAGGCGCTCCCCTGTGCTGCGCCGGGTGGGGTCACGTCGTCTGGAAGGTGACTTAGGTGTCATTCTCCCTCACTTTACGGAGGAGGTCAAGTCGGTGGCCCGACCTCAGAGGAGCAGAGGAGCCGAGTGGGCTGGGATCGTGGTCTTCTGCTTCCTGCACACAGGGATGACCCACAACCGCTACAGGGACACACCTGGACAGCGGGCGCGGAGACCCCTTTGTTGGGCGTGTGTCTGTGCTTAGACACACTCAGCCAGGTGAGAGGTGTGCGGGAAGACCCTGAACCGGACTTCTCCTGGTCTTCAGTGGCGCTGTGCAGTGAGGCAGGAAGCGCTTCCCGCAACCCACGTCCTGCTTGTCGGGGGCAAAGGGCCAACCGCAATTGCGTCATTTTTCAGGGAGCGTTTTCAGGGAAAGACGTTCCCATGTTCCCGAAAGGTTTCAAAAAGGAAGCTGGGGACCAATTTTTAAATGGAACATCTTGAACAAATTACAGCAAAAGGAAAATCTGAGTCCTTGATAATTTAAGTGTTATTTTTACTAGTAATGTGAATTCAACCCTAGCAAATTAAAACAGGAAGAATTAATTGGATATGCAAATGAGATTATTCAGTATATAAATCTAATTACATTCCAATTTGCTTTAACAGCATGAAAAAAGAATAAATTGTTCTGTGTAAATTGATTGTCCTGGATAACCACCTGCAGCCCGCCGACGCCGTCTTGGAGAAGCTGTGCCGTCGGTGCCCTAGTCTCTGTCGGGAACTTCTCGTCCCCCACTCATCCTGCCAGGAGGGCCGCTCCGCGACGCGGCCCACTCGTGGTCCATGCACATGGTTCGCACCTTCGTGTTTCTACAATGTGAGCGGACGGCGCCCTGGGCTGGGTTTCTCCACCCTGGAGCTCGACGAATTGAAGAGACATGCTGATCCCCCAACACCGGGCGCTTTCACACAGAGCGGACTCAGAGTGGGGCGATCTCCTGTCTGAAAGAGGAGACAGAGAAGGGGGAAATGCGCCCGCTTTGCTCACTCAGCTGGGGCTCTGGAAGCCGTTTCACCAAACGCTTTCGGTACAATGGGCGGCTCCTCTGCCTCCCTGGTTTTCGGTGATTTCCTCGGCCACTTAGCTTAGGCGGACGCGTTTTGCACATGTAACTGGGAAAGGAGGCGCTCGTTCGCGAAGCCTGCGTCCTGGGAACAAGCGCAACCCTGCATGTTCGCCAAGAACAAGACAAAGGATGAGTTGCTTCTCTCCGCATCAGAGTGGCCCAGCATGTGTCCCCATGGAGGTGTGACCTGGCAGCAGCGGTGGCCGGGGCCCCTGTCCCTGGGGTCAGGCACACTGCGACTGGCTCCCTGTCTGGGGACTTGAGGCCACACGCCGCAGTGTCCTGGTGTCTGTGACTCCCCTGCACGCAGAGGCCATGGTGCACCAGACCCATGGAGGTGCCCAGGAAACGCAGTGCCACCTGAGTCCTGGGCTTGACACAGGTACTTCGCACAGCAGAGGGCGGGTAAAGACTGCGTCTGAATCGAGTGACAGGCAGACAGACAGAAGGACAGATCGATGAGGATGGCGGGGCAGATGCAATCTCGCTGTCATGGGTGTGTGTCCTTGGCTCTGGGACACAAGAGGGTTCTGAGAGAGCTCACATGACCCTGAGCACACGCTAGACACCGAAATCTGCGCAACTCACGGCAAAGAAGCCTATGGAGCCCTTCACCCAAGGAGCCCTTTCTTCCACTCTGTTACAGGGACGAGCGTCGCCAAACCCTCCTCTATCTCTGGAACTAAACCCAGTGACAACCACTGGGGCAGGGGAGGGTCTCGGCCCAAGCTCTGTCCTTCAGGGAAATGACTAGGAGCTGCCCTCAGTGAATTCCGTATCTGTTCTCCCTCCCTGGCAACAAGGGACCCCAAGCGGGGACAGGGCGCGGGAGCCGGAGTCCTGGCCCAGTGCGCCTGCTCTCAGGCTGGGCGCAGCGTCCCTGTCTTGGGAAGAACCTGAAATCAGTGCAGGCAGACTGTAGCTCTAACCTGAGTAGAACGGAAGACACACCACAGTGATCCGATACGGGAAGAAACGGGCTTAAATTGGGTGAGAGCTGAAGACCGTGAATGAGCAGGAGGAAGCAGCTCCCGGAAGTTGCTGAGCTGGAATGTGGAGCTGTGTGGCCTGGGAGACAGGGCCGAGGGCACGCACATGCACAGTCGGGCACGGAGACAAGACAGGAGTGCTGCAGAGATCCCCCCACCCCGCCCGCCCAACTCTGTGTAAAAAAGGAAGCTCCAAACTCATAGACCCACACGGTGACAGTCACATCCCCTCCTCCATGCCCTTCCTAGCTCCTCACTAGCAGAAGCCATGCCATTTACACACGAGCCTCTTCACTACCCATCTCTCCAGGGGGCGGGTCAGTGGCCTGCCTGGCCTGCACTCTCCCCACCGCACGCTCAGCACCTCCTACCACATTCGCGTGGCAGGCGCCCGAGACACGCTCAGGTCACAGAAGGCAGTAGAGCACACAAGCCCATGGCCTCGGGAGCTAGTTTGCCGGGGCTTTCCAAGGGCCACGCCCTAGTGACCCCTCAGGGAGAGATAAACAGTCAGAGATAAAAAGGCTCCCTGGAGACGGGACCGCTGGGCCGCACTGTTTGTCACCTTCCTACGTGACAGGTGCCGGGTGCAGGGCTTTGAAGGGCTTACTTGCCTACGGCCTCATGTCTGCCCCTGCAGACAGGTACTAGACTGCCGCTGCCACTCCTTTCCAGAGGAAGGCCCAGGGCGAGAGCTGTGACTGTCCCCCATCACGCCACCCACGCGTCAGCGGATTTAACTGGGGGCCACACAGTGAGAGCAGCCAGCCTCTTGGGTCCTTCAGAGCAGGTGGAGTTTTGACAGATGGAGATGAGCGAGGAGGGCATAGAAACAGCGACAGAGGGACAGACAAGACAGACAGACACAAAGACTTTGTCTCCTGGCTGCAGAAATGAGCACGTGCCCCGAGCAGGAGACGCCAGGGGAGACGGGAGGACCTGGTGAGGGACAGCGAAGATGAGCACCTCTGCTCTGCTCTAATGTACGCGCACACAGAGCACGCATCCACATGCCCGTGCCTGCGTGTGCCCACCTGTGTGACACACGGCCAGGCCAGAAGGCACTGGCACGCACCGAGAGGGGCGACATGACAGTTTACGCGGCTTCTTTTTATTTGAGGAAGGAGACTCGTCTTTCCCCGAGTTTTTATGAAGTGTTTTGTGATCCAGCCAAGTTAAGGTGGGAAAGGAGCACCGGAATAATTAACCACATTATTCAACGTGACACAAGCCCGGCTCGAGGCTTCTCAAGTCCCCTCTGCTGACACCGGCCACGAAGAGAGAGCCTCCCCACTCAGCAGGCTCCCTTGCTGACATCACAACACCTGGCAAACCGGCGAATGACAAAGAGTTGGCATCTACTTGCTGGACACCCAGCTGCGTGGCGATCAGACAAGCTGCCCTGGTACCGCCACCGGGGGCTGTTCGGCAAAACGGGGGGTAACCGGGGATGCGGGCCAGGGGAGGACGGGCAGAATCAACTGAAAAGCAGACGTGGGCCCGCCGTAGCAGTGCGACCGAACGTGCTGGGGAGGCTGCAAGGGGAGGTGGTGGGCTTGACATTCTCCGAGGGACAGCGCCTTTGCATTCATCCGATTCGGGTCAAGATTCCCTGAATCCGACATTCCCCGCGGTGGTGATGAGTAGAACAACACGGATTTTTTTCATGCAAAGGCTGACTTCCGGGCCCCTGAGCCCCCTCCTCCCATCTCTGTGGAGCACGTGGGCGGCCTGTGCTCCTGGGAGGCGCCGCGGAGCACATGGATGATTCTGGCTCCCCTGGAGATGAGGTCAGCAGGGCTGTCGACACTTATACCCTGCAGCGGAGCCACCGCGTCATCGGTGAGATGGTCTGGTGCCAGCCAAGGACATGACGGTGTCTAACTTCATCCCTCATTAAAACGTGACGCACCGGCTGCGTTAACATGACAACAGCGATGCATAGTGGGAGCTGAGTCTCTCGTTAACTACGGGGCTTTAACAAGTGCACTGTGTTGTGACGAACGGCCTGGCACACTTCTTTGTCCCCTGACAAGGCACAATCAAGAAATCAAGAGCCACCTGTGCGACCGCCCTCCAGTTCTCCCTCCTCCTTGTGAGTCAGCCCAGGCTTCCAGGCTTCCCCTTCCTGAGCCCTTCCCAGCACCGTGCCGCCGCCTCCGGTCGCAGCAAAAGGTGACCTGGAAAATGCAACTTTTCAAGAGGCCTCAGTGACGGTCCTAGAAATAGCCCCAATGTTGGAAGGACCACTCAGCTTCCAAAGTCATTTGGCAACAAAGGGACCACCTGTCCCCAGAGGCAAGTGCAGGGCCTCGGGCACTGGACAGCAACGGCTGAATTTTTGGCCAAGAGCCGTCCTGGAGTTCTCCATGCACACGTGCAGTGTGTGTGCGTGTTGCGGGCAGGCACCACACTTGCACACTTACTCCCGCAGAAGCTGTCCCTGCACATTAAAGAGCTGTTCCGAGTCTCGCTGCTGGTGAGGGGGCCGCTGGTTTGCTCTGCGAGTGTTTCCAAGCGGCGCCCGTCCTCGCTCGGCCTTCCTTTCCTGCAGAACGCCACCACGGCATCCTCCCGGCGCCCGCCCCCTTGCTCACATCTTGCTCTTTCCACACACCCACTGTTTCCCAATCACACAATCCCCGCCAGACACATTTCTGAAAGAACGGGTGTCCCTCCTTGGGGTGGCAGGCCTTCCCCCTCCCACGCCCTCCGTGAATGGCCGCACCCAACCTGCGAACCCAGGGACGGTCGCTCCCTCGCAGCACTGCGCCGTCAGAGCGCAGCCTTGGCTGCGGGCAGTTGTTTCTGGGGGCTCTCACGGGTGTCAGCTTAGCGTTGGTTCCCGTCACCCCGCCCAACCCTTTAAGTGGCACATGTCACCGTCACGCAATGAGCGTCCCAACCCTGTTGTCCCGGCGTTTTGAAAGTCTGTGCGGAGAGAGAGGGGATGTCGGCAGCCCCCAGTCCTGTCCTCTTTAAGTCAGACAAAAGCAGATTTGGTTACATGTAAACGCTGATGATTTTCACTGTGAGTATTTTTGGTTCATTGAATTCAATTAACCGAATCCTTTCAAAACCAAGCGTGTGTTATGTAACTTTCCCAGGGTTCTGTCGCAGCAAGGGGGGAGGCAGCGGGAGCCACACGGCTCGGCTCTCTCTGAGCTACCACATCCAGAGTCCCCACAGCCCACCGGGTCGGCCGGCAGCGACCAGGCGGCTCCGTCTGCAGGGAGCCAGAGGTCAGGTGAGACCCCCGTGCCCTGCAGTGTGTCAGCCTTGCACAGAAGCAGCAGCGGCGACACGTGGCCCGCCTCACAGAACCTTGATGCTCTTCAGAGGCCATCTCACTCACTCCTGTCTGCGGAGACCCTGTGCCTCAGTGACACTGCTCCTGGTCCTTGGCCTGTGTCAGTGACACAGACAGCGTTGCCCGCCCTTGAACAGCTCAGATTCCAGCAGGATGAAAAAATGCAGTAAACAAATACAAAAAATATACAACGCATATTGTACGTGAGAAGTCTGTGAGTGTGACAGAAAAGAAAAATCGTGAGACAGGACAGAAGGACCCGTGAGAGGGAAGAGGTGGGTAGGATGCTGGACAGCGGGCGTTCGGGACAAGGCCTCAGAGAGAAGGTGTCTGAGCGCAGCTCGGAGGACGGGGCGGACTGGCCCGGTGCTGGGGTTGGGGTGTGTTCCCGGGGCACGGGCTCACCACTGAGAGTGGGTGGGCTGAGACAGGACAGGAGAGGGCTGGGTGGGGAGGAAGTGGACAGCTGTGTGGGGGACAGGTGCCGGTCCCACAGGCCAGGCTACGAGAACACGCCGGCTTGCTTGGGGTCAGAGGAGGAGCCAACGCCGACGTCCGAAGAGAGGGAAGGCCGCGCCGGATTGTTTTCCTGTTAAGCGCTCAGATGGCGGCGTTGAGAAGGGACTGCGGAAGGAAGGTGGCAGAAGAGAAAGCCCCGGATATACAGCCGAGCGCAGAAAGCAAAGGGAGGCCCAGGGGCAGGGGTGACAGCTGGTACCCAGGACAGAGTTGTGTGCTGGTGCCTCTGGCTGGGGTGGTGGCAGAGATGGGACCTGGACACCTCCCTACGGGAAAGCCACCAACAGGCAGAAGGGCAAGAGAGGAAGCGAGGAATCTCAGGGCAGCCCAGGTTTGGGGGGCCGGGTAGTGGGGACGACAAAGTCCCCATCGTCTGAGGCGGGAAGACTGCGAGTGACACAGGGTCAGGGGAGACACGAGGGCCCCGTCACCGGATGGCATCTGAGGTGCCTGGTAGGCCACAGACTCTGTGTCCAGCTCCCGGGCCACACCCTCTACTGTTTCCGTCCACGGCACCAAGGCGGGGCACGCAGTTAAAGTGATGGAGGAGTGGCTGAGTCTGCTGTCGTCACCGCAGGGTTGTCTTCACACAACGACGTGTTCGGAGAAAAGATAAACACTGATACCCTTCAGATGCCTTCAGCTTGGACACTTCACGCGCCTTCGATACAAATAAAATGCCTTTACAAATTCGAGGGGCTGACGAGTGTTTCGGGGTGCCCAGATTTTCCTGGAATAAAAGCCTTCCGTGGCGACAGCTGTGCTGGCGGAGGGTGGAGTGCGGGCACAGGACTGACCCAGGGGACCCAGGGGCTGGAAGGTGAAGTGAGGAACAGACGCACACGCTGCCACTGATTCTGTGCCCACGTCCACCGTGTGTGGGGATCTGCCAGCACCGCCAGCAATTAGCTCAGTTCTCCGGGGATGCCGAGAGGCGCCCTGTAACTCACCCCAGTTCCAACCCCCGCAACCAGGAGACAAAGTCGACCCACAGGCAAGGGCTCCGTCCCGCAAGACTGCCCCGTCCCCCACCACGGCAAGTGCGGCTTGTCACCCGGGCTTCTGACTGACAGGCTGTAGAGCGGAGGATCCAGCGACTCTTCTCAGAGTTGACTGACTCAGTAGAGCTGTGCTCAGAGCTCAGAGAAACACTGCACTCACTGGATTCCTGGTTTATTGTGAGGGATAAAGCCCTGGTGGGTGTGGCTCAGTGGATTGAGCGCCGGCCTGTGAACCAAAGGGTCACCGGTTTGACTCCCAGTCAAGGCACACGCCTGGGTTGTGGGCCAGGTCCCCAGTAGGGGGGACGTGAGAGGCAACCACACATTGATGTTTCCCTCCCTCTCTTTCTCCCTCCCTTCTCTTCTCTCTAAAAAATAATAAACTTAAACAATTTTAAAGAAAGGGATATAACTCAGGAACAGGTAGACAGAAGAGGGTGCACAGGGCCAGGTGTGGGGAGAGGGGGCAGAGCACACCGCTCTCCCCACATGTCCACTGACCCTGAAGCACTACACACCGTGTCCTTTGGGTTGTCCCGGAGACTTTGTGACACAGGCTTCATTGATTAAACCATTGGCCATTGGCAATCAATTCAGCCTCCAGCCCTTCTCTCTAACCTGGGGGTGAGGGGCAGGGCTGAACGTTCCAACCCTCAATCACATGGTTGGTTCCCCAGGCAACCGGCCTCCATCCTTGGGTGCTTCCTAAGTTGCCTCATTCACGGAAGCAGCTGCGAATGAGGGGTTTGTTATTATACCAACACCTCCATCACTCTCGTCAGTCAGGAAACCCCGAGTTTTTGGAGCTCTGTGCCCGAAACAAGGACGCAGACCCAGGATCCCCACCAGGTCACAGTCAGAGAAGACATGCCTCCACCGAGTTGCAGGCCCGAGTCAAGCAGGAGGAAAACCAGAGCCCCGTTGGTTCAGCCCCCACCGGCTTGCCAGTCCGCACCTGTGACTCGTCAGAGGCCCATGGCCTGTCTCCCACTGTTGCAGAGGTGGGTTCAGAGTTGGCGGACTGGCAATGTGGCCAAGGTCACAGAGGTGAAAGTGCAGTGTTTAACTTCCAGCTGTGACGCCCGAATTATGGCTTTCTCTGTGCCAACATGCAGGCCAGTGATTCCACATCGGCTGTTGGATGACTAGTCAGTAAGGGCAGCCTCTGTGGCTGGGGACTAGAAATTCAGGAAATGTGTGTCGGCGAGGGTGGGTACGGCACGGAACGACAGGTCTAGACGGATATGGGAGGTCAGACGGAGAGCCCTGGGTTGCGTGCCTGGGAATAGCTGGGGTCAAGATTCCTGGCAAATACACAGGAACCAGCGGTTTGTAAGGGCTGGGTGAGCGGGGTAGAGACAGGCAGGAGCACGAAAATCCCCAGAGACTCAGGCAGCTGAGGCAGCTCGAAGCCTAGTGACGTCCGCGGGTCAGGCAGGACCGACCCGTCCCACGATGACACACGGCAGGCCTGGCATGGCAGAGTCTAGAGACTAACAATAAAATCTGCTTCTCTTAGCAACAGGGCCGAGGAAGACACTAGCTTATTAACTCTTCCATTAAAAAACCCTCATGTGCGTAAAAGAAAATAGAAATTACACACGGCACTCACAGATAATTAAAGACTGACGTGCAGGCGTGGGCGGGGGTGATGTTCATGCTACAGCAGCTGACCTTGAGGAGTTAATACCACTTGTCCTTCAGCAGCAAATGTGTTTAAATGAAACAGAAAATAGTCTTCATAAAATTTAATGCTTTCAAAAACCCTGTGCTTGGGATTCTCTTAGAGTTTTATAAGCTGGTTTAGATTTCATTGTTGATAGGAGAAGTAGGGGGCAGCTATAAAATAATAAACAGTTATGAGTTTCGACTGGGGAGCCTGGAGATTGCCCAATACAAAATGCATTAAGAAAGACTTTCATTAATTCTGTAAACCGCTCCATTTCCAGGTTAACTAGAAAGGTAAAGCAAAGAGATAATTCCTGGTATTTCTTCCCTTCGAGGCGAGCAGACCTCTGCCAGGCGGCAGGCCTCGGACGCCTGGGAAAGGACCCCCCCAACCTGCCAATGCCCCCCGCTCCATCTCCTTGGTCTAATCCACAGACACACGGATGGCTCTTCGGCAGGAACGGAGAGACGGGGGGAGGGGAGGTGGAGGGCGTCCCGTTAACGTGGTGACGGAGGTACAGACAGCACCTGGGACGAGCCCCCCCCCGTCCTCATGCTCCTCGTGGGCGCTGGCCCCCTCTGAGTGGGGCCAGGGCAGCCGGGCAGGACGAGAGCAGGAAGATGCAGGGTGGGCTTCCAGCTCAGTCCTTCCATGGGCACTTTCAAGATGCCCCTGGTGGAGCTTCCACAGACCCCTGGACAGCACGGCGGCAGAGAAGGTGCGCCCAGAGTCCTGGGGGATGGGCCCGTGAGTGTGTGGTCTGGGCATTAAGTGTGGATGTGTGAGTGTGTGTGCAGGTACACAGAGACAGAACACCCTTTTCTTTGCTTGAGTTCTGGGTCTTCAAACTGCAGTCTCATGGGAGACAAGGCTCGACTGAATTGTTAATACTGAATAGGGTGTGGGAAGTATACAAATTAAGAGAAAATACTTCTGATTTCAAATTACATTTTGACATCACACACTTTCCCTTTCATCTGAGCTGACTGGTACCTGCGGAGGCTGTGAGATTCACCCATAAAATGGAGCAGGCCACTTCACAGGGAGATGAATGGTCACCACAATGGTGCTGACCAGGCGGGCAGTGGATGGATGCAGCCCCCGGGTCCACAGGAAGGGCACGTCCCGTGGGAACATGAGCGCTCTCCTGCACGTGGCAGCAAGACACGCCTGCTGATGCACGGTCACTGCGGAGCAGGGCCAGTCACTGAGGGTCATGCCGTGCCCTCCCGCTACATGGAATATCTGCATTTCCTCCCAGCTCTAGAACATTCTTAAAAAATTTTCAATTTGTGAATGTGTATAATTATTGAAGATATTTTATGAATAATAATATCCTTGTCTGGCCTTCTGCACAAGACTGGCCGCGCGTCTGCTCTGAAACGGCCTTCTCTTCGGGAGGGATGCTTATCTGCTGGAATAAACAAACACCCCTGTAGACTTGAATATTTGTTTGCTACTTAAGAGAATCTGGTGAAAAGTGCAATTCCCCAACATCGAGACCTTCAGCAGTGTTTGCGTCGCAGACTAATTTAAGAGGGGTACCGTCTCAGAGAAAATGCCACACACTGAATGTTAATGTATTTATACATCGAGGAGAATACATTTTTCATTTAACTACAGAGTGGAAACTAATACATTTGTGTAGTGAAACTAATACATTTTTCATTACTTAAATGCTGAGTAGATGGCTCCACAGTTACTGATGAATTTACATGAGATTCGGCCAAGAACTGGGGGACAGTTTCAACGCTTCTCCGACCACCGCTCCCCTGCCCGTGGAAAGCAGTGACCGTGAGCCGAGACGGCATCGGCGAGAGCAGGGAGCATTTCTCCGTCCGCAAGACCAACCGTGACGACAGGCTGGGGTCTGTGGGGCAGGACACGTGCGCTCCCATTCTATTCCTTTCCTCCGAGAACCCTGTTGCTTCCCCATCATTTCCTGGTGAGTGACAGCAGGTGCGTGTCCCTCTCGTCCTTCCATGCAGGGAGGGAGCCTCTGTGGTCAAGAGCCAAGGACCCAGTGACTTTCCGAGCTGACCTCCTGCCGGCAGCTCGGGCCGCACTCTGGATGCAGCTGATTCTTGGATCACGCTATCATCACCAATAAACCAGAGGTACAGGAGGCTTCGGAAGAATCCCCGCCCAGTGAAAAGACGCGCTGACTTTCCCAGTGGATTGAGCCTGTGCTACTGCTTGGGTTTCTGTATAAAATAGATGAGAAACTCCTGAGTCCGTGGGCATGACATCTTCCGCACCGAAACCCTCCATGACAAGCTGGATGCTGTGTGGACATCTCTGTGGACTGTGTATGGGCAGGCCCAAGCAGGCGGCGTGGTGTTGGAGGTAACTGGGAAGCGTGAGGAAGGCAAGCTTTCTGGATGGATCCGATGATCGGTGAGCAGGGCGGGCTCTGGCTGTTCTGCTCCCCTCAGAAGAGGGGACGCCTGTCCCACGCGCCCTGTGTGTGCAGTGCTCCCAGACCTGAGCGACATGGCAGCTGAGCCAGAGCTCTGGTTCATGTGACCGGGTTCCCACGAACACCTGGCGGGTGATATTGTGACCCTGAGTCGTTCTCTGGACAATAAAATGGTAAACGTGCCAACGAACTTCAGAAAAAGCAACCCGAAGCGGAAGCTAGGCACTGCCCAGGGTCAGGTTGGAGGCCTCGCTGTGATTGTGGTTTCTGTGCCCAGCGAGGCCTGGGCTCAGCGTGAAAGGCAGGCAGCCTGGGGTTAAGAGTGGCGTCTGCCTCCTGGTCTTGGCACAGCAACTCAACTCTGCTGCTCCTCGCTCCTCACGGGCCCTGAGGTGAAGGTGACGGCCATATGCACCTTGTTTGGTCTTGTGAACGTCGTCACTTGGGACGCTGCGGTGCCACCCTCGATGAGGTCGCTTGGCAGGGCAGGTGTGCCTTACTTGCACGGAGTAAGTCCTCCCCCCACTCGCCCCCACCTTCCTCCGGCCCCCTAGCTCCTGCTCAGGAGGCTCTCGAGGACTTGTGCCGGCGTGAGCACCACACGACAGCCATGGCGCTGAGTAACTCTCGACGTCCCCGGCCCTCTCCAGGCCTCCCTGCCCGAGATTCTGCTGTGGGAGGGCGTGCTCCACACACGACTTGGCCGTGAGGATCGGTGTGGATCGGCAAGGCCCTTCTCATGCACAGCAGCCATGGCTGCAGCGTGCCGGGAGGTCCAGGGAGCTGGACAGGCGGGGGTGGGGGGTGGGTAGTGTAGTGTGTGTCTCCCGCACGGCCCTTCCTGATGGTTCCGACGGGCAGTTCTGTGTCTGCAGTGTTTTTAGAAGAGACCCTGAATGAGACAGGCTGTTCCGCGTGCGCAGTGCGCCCGACTCACACTGGCGGAGCTGAAGTTAGCATGCCGCAGTCTGTCTTTCATGGGGTTACAGGTTGGCGGACCGAGAGCGTAGTGATTTTTAAACGCAGCGCAAACTTTGGATTCCCACATGCGTGCTCTAACTGTACCGTACCTGAGGCATCTTGGCTAACCTGAGCCAGTTTCCTGAGATGAAGAAAATCGTAATGACTGCATTATGTGCAGGTGAACCCTCAGTGCAGTGCCTGTGACTTCATCAGACCTGGGACACCAGAACGGTCCGAGAGAGAACTGCACGGGGAGAGGAGCAACCGCCGCAGGCGCCAGGTGACCGCTGGTGGCTCGCAGGGACATTCTGTTTTAACTGAGTGGCATGCTGTTCTAGTTTGAGGTTGCCTCTTCCTGGCTGTGCACATGGACACCCAGCTCACCACCGGGGATGGCTGGTGCGTCTGTGCGGTCGCAGGCAGGACCCTTCCGCTCACTGCGTTTGGTTGTCTCGACAGGAACACAGCCTTTGGGAGCCGAGTGCTCATCACAGTGATGCACCGCACAGCGTGGGGTCTGAGCGTGGGGTGATGGCCTCCTTCCCTTCTCCCCCTGTAGCTGGCTCCCTGGCCTGCTCACCTGGGTTCCCAGCTTTCACCATGACAAAGAGAAACAGTGTCAAACTGGCCCAGAGCACACGGCCAGGACTCAGTTTACTCCCAGGGAAGGGGAGAGTCTGCTGGGTTACCTTCTCTCCTCTGGCTCACTTTACTGTGCGACACAGCACATGGCACACTTAAAATGTTTGTTTTAAACTGAGGTGCTGTGTGAAGTGGCCACAGCCAGGAGTCCAAGGGTGCTGTGAGCCCAGGGGTGGCCTCTGGTGGGACTGTCCCACTCACAGCACTGACAGCTGCCTCATCTCTGCATCCCCATCCCTGGGGTCTGCTGCTCTTCTTATAGGGACACCAGTCCTCTCAGATTGGGGACCCACCCTGTGATCTCCCCTAACTGTAACCCCCTCTCTAAAGGGCCTACCTTCAAAGAGAGTCTCAGGAGGGGTTAAGTCTTCAATTTGGGGTCACCCAACCAGCCCATCCCAGATGCCCATTTTGCTTTCTTTTTCCTCAGACAGACCCTGATTAAGGTCACTGATAATGGACCGGATGGAACTGCCCGCAGCCGGTAGGCTTTGGTCCCTGCCCTGACCACACCCGAGCTATCTGCCATGCCACGGGAAAAGAGCTTCCTCAGGAAAATGCACTGTGTTTTTAAAAACCCTTTCTTTTTATTTTGTCCAGGTCTCCATTATCACTACTTAGAATAACCGTTTTGTGATTTTTTTTTGGTTCGACCAGCTCTGAATTATCTCAGGATCAGTCTCCCTTTAACAAGGCACTTGGGCCTCTCCACAAATCAGAGGGAGAGCTCAGGGTGAAGGGCACTCTGCTGATTTTTCAGGATCCGGGTCTGATTTCTTTCCGATTTGGGAGCACGGAGAATCCTGCTCTCATCTCACTGACGCTAATAGAAGCCGCTGGGGGGGCGGGGGGAACGCCCCACTGCCCATGCAGGCGATTAATCTGAGACGCGGACAGCTCGCCCGAGCCCCTTAGGTGGGCAGGGGGCCACCCTCTGTCTGTGGCGGACTCGGTTCTCACGACCAAACCTTTTACAGACTTTTGGGCCCAAACTGGACTTAGCAGAACCGCAAACGTGGCCTCTGGGGCTGCTTCTCCCCGAGCAGCTCCGGCCCCCAAATGTACGGGTGTCCGCTTGTGTGGGCCCAGGGGGCCACCTCAGCTGCCCCCCCCTCCTTCCTGGTACCCACAGGCCCCTCGCTGATGCTGTCAGAAAGTGGCTGGCTTCTGCTCCCTGTGGCGGCCCCCCAACACATCTCGACACGCTTTGCTGCTGCGCTTCGGTGGGAGAGCTGGGGAAACAAGGGCTCGCCACTGGTGGGTGCCAGTGATGAGTTCAAGACACTCACTTGGCCCGAGGGAGAGGCACCCTCAGCTGCAGAAGCCACTTCAACTGCCTCTCGTGTATACAAGAGGCAAACTCCTGATACATTTCTATGCAAATATGTCCCCTCCAGGATGACTCAACAATGACAGGAGACTTGACGGCCACACTGTCCATGAGTCTAAAGAGAGATGCTTGTCGACAGAACGGAAACTAGACCGGCACCTTCACTTAGAACCCGCAAGGGGCTCACCTTAGGGCTCCTCATGCATCCACTGCCACGACGACACTGTGATGGTTGGTGACAACGGAGAACTGCGTGACGGCCAATGGCAGCATCGCTCACTCGGATGACAGATGCTGTAGGCCAGTGAGGGCTATTGGTAGCAGAAGGTCAGCAGATGAGAGAGAAATGAGCAAGCAGACTGAAGAAGCCCGAGAGCACAGAGCGGCTGTGAGGGAGGCGTGGGCGATCCGGGTCAGGACCCAGCACCCGCATGCGGCACGGAGCACGTGGGTTACGGGCTGGCTGGAAAGAGATCCACAGCACACAGAGGTGTTGCATAGGTGTCTGCCATCCTCTGAGGAGGGGGACCGACTGTGCCAGTTGTCTGGGGCTTGGGTTTGTGCGGCATGTCCTGCCGGCCAGGAAAGGCTCCCTCCCCACCCAGAGCAGGTCCCGCAGTGGGGCCAGACCAGCGGGAAGGGAGGGCTGGCCGAGCACTGGGGGCAGACGACGGAGTGGGGCATGGGCAGTGAGTGCGGACCGAGTACAGACACAGCAAACACTCAGTGACACAGTGACTGCGAGAGGCAGCAGCCAGAGCCAGTGGCCCTCCACGTCACGGTGTCTGTGACTCTGGCATCTGCCCCACCCTTGCTTTCTACGTGTCCCTGTGTACTGACTCCGGTTTGCTGCGATTTTGCGAAGGAAGGTGGGCTGGTTACCAGAGAGGCTGTCGTGAGAGGCAGGTGCAGGGCGCTCTGGGTCACAGAGGTCTGCCTGGTTCCGTCCTGGGGGTGCGTGCGCTTGCAGGGGCTGCGGGGGTTGGGAGGAGGGGGTGGTGGCGGGCTGCGAGTCTCACTGAGCACACACGGCAGCCTGGAAACACTCCCCACGTGCTCATGACCAGCTCCCGTGCTGGGAGTCCTCAGCACGGAGACCTCACCCCAGCCCTGGAAGGGAGGTGCTCCTATTATTCCCGTTTCCACAGACGAGGAAACTGAGGCTGAGCAAGGCCCCTACCGCACATCTCCGGAATAAGACTGAGATCCAAGAATTCCCACTGCAGAGCCAAGCCTGCTCTGGACCCACCCCCACACCCAACACCCCCACACCCACCGCGCCTGTAAAACAACAGGAAAGGTGAAGGAGCAGATCACCACTGACCAGTCTGGAAACCACGCCTGGTGCCGGGGCGGCGTTCAGCTTTCAGGGTTCGACAGAGCCAAGGGAAGGCACTACTCCCCAAAGTTCATTTCATTCACAGTCGGCACGAGCTTGCAGCCACACGCGCCACACGGCCTGCGTCGAAGCCGAGCTCTTCCCTCTTCAGCTGAGGCTCGGAAGCCCCGTGCTTCCGCAGCCAGGTCCCCGACACCGAACACAGTGCCCACCGCGAGAGTTCCTGGCGTCTCTCGTGCCGGGACGCTGCATACCCTGGCGAGTCCCGCGGCAAAGTCCGACGTCATTCTCAGAATGACTTTCTGGGGGCATGAGACAGGGTGCTGGCAATTACAAAGGAAACCACTCATACTGAGACACAGGTATAAAACTATTTCAAACTTCTGTGATAAAATAATACACGTACTTCTAGCGGTGAGTGTAATCACTGCCAAAACTTCCACCCTGAGGTGTGTGCAGTGACTGTCCCTATGACTCGAGTGGCCCAGTGACAGTGACCCTGGCAGAGCCACAGTGCATGCTCACAACTCCGAGACCACCCACATTCATAACTGAAGGAACCGCTACATTTCAGTTAATGGTCCATGAACGTGGAATCGGGCTGCTTGTTTGTGCCTGGGTCCTGGTTAGAAGCCCTGTGGGGGCGGACTCTGTGGCTTCTCCCAGCTCGCCTCCTTCCCACAAATGGGGTTTCCCAGCCGGGCCCCTGGCTCCTCTCCGCACCTCTAGCTCCGGCTGGCACAGCCCCTACCACCTCCCACTCCTTGTTCCCGCAACCTGGGCTGAGCCCAGCCACCTCACTCAGCGGCCGTGGGCACACACCCCGGCCTAGGGGAAGGGTCCACGATCCATCATTCACGCCACACAGCCCTGTCCCGATACCTGTTTGACAAAAGGCAGAGAGCGCTTTGGGATCTCGAATTTATCCTGCTTGCTTGCACACACCTGATTTATGTTTACCTGTCCCCTGACCACCCACCCCTCCTGCCTCGGCGCCGGCAGGAAGCTCCGCAGTGAGAGCTGACGATCCTCCCCAACCCCGGAGAAGGATTCATGGCCCAGCCAGAGCCGAGCTGTGCACTGGTCCATAAAACTCAGAAATGATTGTGGAGCTCAGGATGAGGAGCTAAAATGACAAAAATATATGGGCCACGAGTGGGCCAGAGGGGGGTGGGGAAGGGAGCAGAGAGTCAGCAACAAAGGAGACTCACAGTGAAAATAAGAGAATTAGTCTGAAAAACAGGTCCGGTCTTTACAGGCCCACCAGAAAGCCAGGCTTGAGTAAGGTGAAAATGAAAATATTTTGTCATATTTCTATAATTTCTCTGAGCTGCTTTTCAAGGTGGAAGAAGATTTGCAAGGACTGTTAGTTTTAGCCACTCCTTTGCAGGTAATTCTTTCACAGCTAATAGAAAAGTCACCTCACCCCCTCTATGTGCAGGATCGATCTCGCGCAGGAAAAGAGCAGGCGCATGCGCCCATCATCCCCACCTGACATCTCTCACACAGGTCCCAGGCCCAGGAGCGCTGGCTTGGGAGCTAGAGCACCGAGCAGCTCGGGCCCGGGCCCTGGCTCTCCCACTCGGGCCGTGGGTCTGGGGAGACAGTGACACCTCTGAGCTTGTGTGACGTCATCTGTAGACGGCACATCAGCGCTCACTCCGCTGTGACGCGGAACCTTAAGACAATGTACATAAGAGACGTCTCATTAGGTCTGGAACACGTATAATACTTATATTAGTTATGACTGTTTTTCTACCAGTCCTCACGCGTTCCAGGTTTCCCAGCCGTCCCCCTGCTGGAGGACACGCTTCACCTCCACCTACACGACGCTCATTCTCTTGGAATCAGCCTGGTAGGTGAGCGCCTTTCCCAAGGCACTGAATTGTATTCATGGAACGTCCTCCAAAAGAAAGATACAAACTTCAGACTGTCACCCCTTTCAACGCCCATGCCCTGTCACTCAGCATGTGCACAGTTACTGGAAGGAATCCCAACGAGTCTTCGCCGGCCAGCTAGTGCACTGGCTGTCACTCTTGTACCTTTTGTGGCATCGTGAAGAGTGACGTCCCGTTCACTGCATAACCCAATGAAAACACTGCTTGTAGCCACCGCGTCAAACGAATAAATCGTATGGGGTTCTCACTTCACAAGGTTAGAGGACATTGTCCACTTAATATTTTTATGATTTTTTTAAAAAATATTATTTATTTATTTTAGAAAGGGGAAAGGAGGGAGAAGGAGGGGGAGAGAAACATCAGGGTGTGGTTGTCTCTCCCGCATCCCCTACTGGGGATCTGGCCGGCAACCCAGGCATGTGCCCTGAGTGGGAATCGAACTGGCGACCCTTTGGTTCGCAGGCCGGCACTTGATCCACTGAGCCACACTAGCCAGGGCTTATTTTTATGCTTTTAATAAAATACAAGTTGAGAATGCCCCAGGGGAAACGCACCTGAGGAGTACAATCCAACTTCTGGTGGGGAAAGGGCCAGAACAGAGCGTTCCCTTCCACAATGTTCCTGGGAAGACCAATCTTCCCAGCCACCCTATAAAGCAGGAGTCACTTTTATTATTTATTTTATTTACATTGAAATTATGATTCACGGAGGTCCAGCACTGACCCAAGTTCAAATACGTCCTTTCTAGAGCCAGACTTCAGGTCCTTCTCATTCCATGTTTACGTTTGCTTCTCTTGAAACATAGTCTCCTTCCGCTAAACATCCAGGAAGGGAGCCCCAAACAGAAGACCAGCCTCAGCAACGTGGGTTTTCGACTGAGGACTTCTGGGGTTTGAGGGCCTGGCTTCCGAGGACGGTCACGGTGAGGCGAGCCCCGTGGCCAGTGACCTGTGCGCCTCTCTGCCCGTGAGGGTTGCAGGGTTCCTGAGGTCCTGCTTATTGTACACACAAGGACATTTCTATATAAATGGCTTGTTCACTTAAAGCCAAGCAATCAGAAAGGATGATGTTCAGCTGTAGCGATGCTTATTTTAGGTAGTGGAGTCCTTCATTAGCAGAATAAAGTGTGGGGTTCTTACTGGATCCCACGTTCTGCGTCTTAGACTCCCAAGGGCCCTTACCAAATGAGTTAGTGTCTTAAATGCCAGGCACCCTCTGCAGTGGCGGGGGGTCCGGCTGAGGGTGTGGAGAGTGGAGAACACACAAGCCTTCCTCTAGCAGGACGGTTGCCTGTGCTCCGTCATTCCATCTTAACACATCCCAGGGGCGGGCTGGCTTACCTCCGGTTTTCAACGCCCCCCCAGGGATGGCGACAGGCCACACCTCACGAGTCAAGGGCGCAATGGGAGAGAGACTCTTATTTCTGGTAGGAGACAAGCACCAGGCACGGAGAAAGGAGCATCGCCTCTCCCGAAGAACAGACGCCCGAGCTGAGGGGATGCGCTCGGAATCCTGCCCAACACGAAGCCCCAGCCTTGGCTCTGCAGAGTCTGGTGCGCAGGGAAGGGGCAGGCAGTTGGGGCGAGATGGAAGCCCTGCCAAGTGAAAAGGGCTTTGTCCCCGTCCCCATCACCAGGCGAGGGAGACGCTGCAGGCAGTGAGACAGAATCTCCTCTGGAGCCACCAGCCCTCACTAGGAAACTCAGCTCCAGGTTAACCCGGGGGTCCACCTCTGTCTGTCAGTCTGCGTTTGACCGAGACACCTCCGCCTGGTGCGTGACGCTGACTGAGAAGGAGCAGAACCCGGTTGTGATGAAAGGACACCTGCATTCCTTGGCATGGATGGGGAAGAGCTCTCCCTGAAAAGCAGCGAGGGCACCTGAAGACCCAGGGTTCTTAATTTTGCCGTGCGATGCAGCTGCAGAGGTGGTGGTAGGTCACTAGTGTGCACAGTGTCGGCTGACACCAGGCCTCGCCGCACCCTGCCTAGGATCCCGGTTTTGATCTCGGCTTTCGCCAGCGCAGGGCCACGTTTAGACCTCGGAGGACCGGCGCCTCAGCCCCTGCCCAGGCCCCAGGCCCTTACAAGCTAATGGCCACACCGCCACGGGTCGGGCCGTCCAGACCTCAACCTTTCACTGATTCTAAGTGCTTTTTGGTGTGACTCTGCACTTCTTCCCATTTACAAGTAATCCTTAAATTTGGCACAGAAGATACGTAAGTTTTATGGCGTGTGATGATGCTTCAGTAAAGGTGCTTAGAAGCTCACTTTCTCTGCTGGTTTCTCCAAAATCATTTTTGTGTTGGCGGGACTATGAGGGCAGCCCTCTAAGTTGATTATTTTGGGGTGACAGTTCATGAACTTCATTCGGCTGTCTTAACATCAAACTCAGTTAGGAGGAAGGCTTTTTAAAATGCAGTGTGTGAAGACACTGCGATCCCTTTACCTGCCTGGGAGTTGATGGGACCTTGAGCCTGCACAGATGTGAGAGGGATCGGGGGAGCCAGACACAGACACATTAAAGACTCTCCCACATCATCCCTGACACCTGCACGGTTTAATTAAGCTGAGAGGCACCAACTTCTGCGCGAAATGCTGACTGGTGGCTTGTTAATTGGTTGCTTTTCTCATTGATTAGCAACTTATGCAATACCCTGTTATAAATGGCTGTGAAGCCTGCCTTGTTTCAGAGCTTAATTAATATGATATAGACTATTTAACAATTGTGTCCTTGTTTGATTTATGAAGCAAAAGCAGAGGATTTTATTGCCAACCCCAAACTGCGTGGCACAGAAACAAACTTTCAAAGCAAGCTACGGCTGACACCAGGAGGCTCTCTTTGTCTTTCAGGGAAACTTAGAAGAAACAATCATCTCTGGTTGTCAGGAGCAATCAATTAATTTCTCAGAAATTGTGCTGTCCACAAATTTTCAAGACAAACGTTTCCATAAATAAGCACCTGCCAACTTCCCGTTACCAGACTGTGCGTGAGCATGCTCCGTGGCATTGATTCAAAGACCTGTGTGGATGGGTCCCTGCTTGTTTTGCGCAGATGAGCCCCCATCTCTGCCTCTGGTCCCCATCTCTTCCTGTAGCTGCAGGCTGCTGGATCCACCCTCCATCCGGCCTCTCCAACCCCGAGGGCCAAAGGGACCTCCTGACTGTGCCCACCACCTTTCCCCACAAACCCTGCCGGCCCAACTCAGAAGATCGTTCCTCCATCCAACCTGTAGGTAAAGCTAAACATTTAGAATTTATCTACTTTCTCTCCTTGACCCATTTCCCACACCCTTTCTCCCAAACATCCTGAATCTGTCCCTTTTTTGCACATGTCACTATGACCGCTTTGGCTTTTCCACCACCCTCTGGTGCCTGGACAACAGCCTCCTAGCTGTGTTTTGAAGCTTCCTTAAAATACTGTCCCCACACCTCCCCCAGGATTGTCACCTCTCAGTGTGGGGCTCTCCAACGCCTTCCCCAGTGCAGGAAGTAAATGCCACTCTTTCCACCTCTCATCACCCCACCCCACAGGACCCGCCTCCCTGCAGACCTTCCTCTTCCTCTCGCCGCTGCTCCCTGCCTTCGAAGCTCATTGTCACCCAAGGGTCTCTGCCCAGCTCGTCCCGGCGCCGGGGCTGCCCGCACCTCTGAGACCCACGGGCTGGCTCCTTCTTTCCACGTTCCTGTCATTCTGGCTTCAGCTGAAATGCCTCTTCCTCCGACGGGACCCCCTGAGCCCCCAAAGCAGCCACCCGCTTGCTGTCACACCGACTCACCCCCGGCCTCTTCACTGTTCTTTCACCGGCTGCAGTGCCTTGCCTGTGTCCTCCTTAGCGCTGTGTGCCGTGACTGGAACAGCGGCAAGCACGCGGAAGGCAGTCGTCATTATTTTTTAACTGGCTATCTGGATGCCTAGAAAGATTTGGTGAGATTCATTCAAGGTATGGTAGAGTTGTTCTACGTCGCTTTTCTTTTCAAAAGGCCCAACACGCATTTAAGAGGTCGGTCAAACTTGTGCAACGGCAAGCCAGGGTTCCCCTCACCATGAGAAGAATGCTATAGCACACCCCCAAAGAGGAATGGAAAACTAAGGTGACTGCTGATATCACACGTGGGTCTCATCCCCTGTGTGGGTTACACAGTGACCCCGATCCTGAGGCAAGTCCGAAGCGCCCCCAAAGCCCTCTAACTGCCCAGAGTGCAGCAGGCACGGTCTCACGTGCGCGCCACGTGTGGTGGGCGAGAGCACAGCTGTGCGGTGGAAGTACCGCCCCGCCGCGGTATCAGAGGGTGACCACGCTGCAGGACCTGCTCGCCTACCTCAGCACGCTCCACCCCCACCGCCCTCTCCCAGGACCCTGTGTTCTCGCAGGACGTCCCGTCGTCACCACGGGGCAGGGAGGCAGGGGCAGGAGGGCGACCAATCCGAGGAAGTCATCAGGGCCCACCTGCCCGGCCAGCGCCTGGTGTGGGCATGCAGGGCAGCGCTGGCCGGGCCAGCGAGCAGAAGCAAGCTGGGTTCCCGGAGAAGGTTCATCGGTAAGAATACGGGGGAGCAGACAGAGGACCCTCCCGCCAGGCCCGGGGCCCCCACAGGACTGGGAACTATGGCGGCTCTCTTCAGGGGCACCACATTGCCATGGTCAGAATGACAGAGCCAATTAATATGGAAATTTAAAAAATTAAAAAGTCAACTTATGCCATTGATGATACCCTGCACCACCGATGTGAGGCCAAAGCCTTCTGTTACAAAATACGACAGGTACTTTTGCAATATTGTATCTCTAAACATAAAGCTCAGGCCAGCCCCTAGGATGCCCCCTCCAGTCTCCCAGGCACGAAAGGACACCCACTGGGTGACAGGTCAGTCACTTCTCTTATCTCAAGCCCACGCAGCTCGATCTGGCTGAAGCCGTGTGAGGAGCTGCGTGCTGTGCCACCGAAACGGTCATTTCTCCTGTCTGTTTTTCAAGCGGCTACAGTCACAGCTGACTAGATTGGATGCCTCTCTGTTGGCTATCTATTTGCATCTGTAATGGAGACACCCTAAAGCACATACTGATTTCTTTAAAGAGTGAGACAAAATGTCACTTATTATGTGAAATCCCTGACTCAAATAACCCAGGAAATATCTTTTATCTGCACTGCTTTAGCTGGCTGAAAGCGGTATCTTCTTCCTCACCGAGTTCCCTCAGCGAGCATAATGTCCCTGCTCTGTGAAATCAGAGTCAGCATATGTCATCTCTGTTCCTCCAACTGCTGCCACAGCAGCTGTGTGTGTGTTTGGCGGGGGCGCATGGAGGTGAACGGTAGGTTTTCAATGAAAAGCGCGACAATGTTTCCGGCCATCAGCATGTGGCCGTCTGGGCACGTGTGATACGCATTTTCGTGGCTGCAGTGCGATTGCATTCCATTCCTCGTGCAGCCAGAATAAAACTGGGCCAACCCACAGCTCACCTCGCCATGGGTCCGCACTCAGAAGTGCGTCCCTGACATCCGAGTGTGATTCAGACATCCGCAGCCACCTACCTGCAGGGGACCTGCCCCGGGCACCGGCTGCATGACACACAGCAGGCGCGCCTCAGCCAGGTGCTTCGCCAGCCCGTGTTCCCCAAATGTCCGAGCCGGCTTCTTAACCACGTGTTCTGCCCCACCCCTACTCCCCCTTCAGCTTCTATGAGAATCTTCCTGTTTTTAAGAAAATAGACCAATTTAATCTTTCCAGGCTCCTTCTCATCCTGCACTCCACCCATTAATCAGGTGTCAGCAACCAAGCCCAAGCTCTGTGGGCACCGGCAGCCGGGGAGGAAGGGACAGAACGTGGGTGAACGTGTCCCGGTCGAGTTTCTATTCAGAGTCCACACCGAATTCAGGGGACAGCCGTCCCCAGCAGGACCATCACCTGCTGCAGAGATGGGGAAACCTGGCCTCACGTGATTTCACCGGGGCTGTGCAAGTCGTGATGCTCAGAGCTCCGTGTGCATCCATTTAGTCACATTAGATCGGCAGCTACAGAAAACCTGCTGGGAACCAGGGATCAGGATCGGCTTTTGCCAGCGCAGGGACACGTTTAGACCTCAGGGTAGGGACAGACAGGACGTAACGCTGTGTGGGTCTCTCCAAAGTCAGGCCTGGTGGGGTCCTGGGCAGGGTCATACCCTTCCCTGCCTCCAGAGCGGCACCAGGTTCTCCCACAGGCCCACAGCCAAGGGGCAGCCCCTGGGCCTTCCCTCCACACCTGGGGCGGAGGCTGACAAGCTGTTACGGCCCCTGGCCCGGCTCGGTCACCTGTCCCTACCTCTGTCCTATAGCCACCACTCTTCCTGGAAGTCTTGTCTGGGACACAGGGACTCTTGGCAGGTCGCCCTCTTTGTCCCGGTGCTGTGAGGACTTCCACCTCTCAGCCCCCACCCCTGCCCTGCTGTAAGAGTGGACAGGCCTGGTGGTCATTAGTGACTGGGCTGGGGTGGCTCCGCCTCCGGTCCCTTTGACCCTGTGGTTTGCTCTGGGAGAGTAAATGTGCACCAGGCACCCATCCACCGTCCACAGCAGGTGCTCTGTGATTGCTTAACAAGGGCTTCACTGTCACAGGGGTCAAGTGTACAAACTGTCACCTTCTACCCAGATGACCTGTGTCCTCATTTCTAAGCTTCACCCACAGCCTCTGTAACACGGGGACAACAGCGATGCCCATCTGAAAGGCCCGTTGTGTGGGGCGCCTGGGATGCTGTGTGGCTGCACGGTGTTACAGGGTTGAGAGGAGCCCAGCTCTATTTGGAGAGCGAACAAAGAGAAAAAACTAGCGGTTCTCTTTCCCAAACCAGCACAAATATAAGCACTCCTTCCACGTCGAGTAACCTCCCGCATCGTGACCCCGGGATGGACCTGCCCTGAGACATGAGTGGGGCACCGTGTCCGTTTGTGGCTGCCCTTGGAAAGCACCGCCACGCTCCCGGATAGAAAGACAGCGAGTGGCCAGGATGGCTTCCTCGCCGCTTGACCGCACGTTTGCAACCTTGAACGCTACGACATCAGTCTCATGAGACACCATTAAGTTTCCCTGAAAAGCAAACTAATGAGAACAGAACAAACCAGCTTCACGTTTTCCTCTCTACCTGAGCTCTGCCCTCACTGGGGGGCTCACCCTTCACAGCCCACCAGCCCCCCCGCCCCCGCACCCCGGTAAGGGCACAGTGCACCAAGGGGAGGTCCGTGTGAGCTGACAAGTGCCCTGTGCTCCCGCCAGTGCCGCCGGCCGGCTCGGTGGAAGCAGCCGCAGAGAAGGTGAGAAAGGCAAGTGCCTGCACAGGAAAGCCACATGTCCACAAGGAGGTGTGAGGTCTGAGCAAGGCCCGCCTGGCCCACTCCCAGGGCATGTGGAACCTACTCAGAGGTCTCTGCAGACTCATGCAAAGCGCCTCCAGCTGGCAGCCTGAGGAACAAAAGCCCTTCAGGCAAAGGGGGGAACCTATCAGAGGTGCCCCTCGATCCGACTTAAACCTCACGAGGACCCACCTGGAACCCCAGTCCCTGAAGCTGCAGGAGCAGCGCCAGGTGGGGGTCACATTGCACTCAGGAGTGATCCCGCCTGGACGGTCCTGCACATGGTGCAGGGTCCCCTGTGCACAGGTGTCCAAACCCCCTTCCCTGCCTGTGCCTGTTTTGCCTGGTCTGAGCCCGTGCGACCCCCCGCAGCCACCCTGCTTGTGCGAGATCTTGGTCACAGAGAAGGCAGGGGAGCCCACTTGTGTCCTGGCACCTCTTTGCTCAAAGCCCTGTGTACCTCCCACTTCTCTCCAAACAAAACTCAAATTCCTCACCATGCCTCAGGGACCTTTGTTCCCTGATCCTTGCCCTGTCCCTGACAGCGTCCCGCACCTCCAATGGGGTCCTCTTGCCTCCCTGCACTGCAGACACTCAGGGCCCCACGGTGCCTTGGGTATGCCGAGCCATGTCCCACGTGGGCTCGGCACCAGTAATCCTGGTGCTCGTTTCCCCCTTGCCTTCGGCGCTGCGCGTTTGTGCCTGTCAGAGAGGCTGGCTGTCCTTGCGAAGACGGCCCTGCTCTGCTCACTTTGGAGGACTTCCTACCACCTGAAGCATCCCACGGGCACCTGTCCACTCATCCATTGCCCACCCCACTGTCACAAGAGTCCAAGGGGTCAGGGAGTGTGTGTTTTCCTCTGCCCAGGTCTCTGAAGCTCAGCCAGTGTCTGACACTCAGGAGCCCAAAACGTACTTGTTGAGTGGACGGAAACAAAGGACTTTCCTCTGGCATCCATGACCCGTGATGCTGGAGGGGGGCCAGTGAAGAAGGGTCCAGTCCGGGAGACGCTGTGTCTGCTTTAACAGACTGGACTGAGGAAGCGTACATGTACTAAGAGATTTACAGTCATGCCGCCCGGTCGTCATTAGTGACCGGGCCGGGGGGGGGGGGTCCACCTCCCTTTGACCCCATGGTTTGCTCTGGGAGAGGAAATGTGCACCAGGTGTGGGCCCCCCACCCACGGGGTCTCCTTGCCCTGTCCCTTTCCCCGCTCACTGCAAAGGGGGTTGAAGCAGGTGGTGTTAAGAGGAAGTCCCACCAGCCCTCCAGGAGGCTGATCACCCAGGAAGGTGTCAGGCACACACACCTGCAGTGTGGTGACACTGACACCTGTGTGTGTGTGTGTGTGTGTGTGTGTGTGGGTGTGGGTGTGTGTGTGTGTGTGAATGTGGGTGTGGGTGTGGGTGTGAATGTAGCACAGGCTAGGCTGGGTCTTCTATCCCGACTGACACGCACATGCCTTCAGCGGAAGCCTGGACACACACCTACCCTCTTTTCTGACCTCTAAAGGTGTCCTGTGCCCACAGAGGGAGCTTAGTTACAGAAGTGGTACCTGAGCCCCTCTGGACTGTGTTTATCCTGTGGGGACGCTCACGTGTACCCTAGTTGGCTTTCCAGGATAGGAAATAAAGAAAAAGCCCATCAAGTCCCATGATGTGACACCAAAGTCGTTAGAAGTTTCTGGATCTGGTGTTCAGAACCTGTCCCCTCTACCACTTCCACATCCGTCCTTTCTATGGACCGATCTGCTTTATTTAAGACCCTTCATCAGCGGAGCAGTGGGGTTACTCTCCATAGGACGTCGTGTCTGTGGGCACTGGATCTGCTGCCTCCCCCGCTCAGGAAAGCCTCTTCAAACCGGCCTGTGCACGAGGTTATGAGGGACAGATGGCTGCATGGGAGGGTCCCATACTGGGTGATCCTCAAGTGTCTTCTAAACCAATGACAGAATTTCACGTTGTATGTTTGCAATACTAAGAAATACACTGTCTTTCAAATTTCATTAGTCTCCTATGTTTGGCACAGGGAAAAAATCAGTTACTATTTAATGAACCCCAAATATCATTCCTTAATCGCACAGTGCACTGACAAGTTCACCCCGTCCTAAGTGAAAACCCAAAACTCCCTGACCACCATGATTTGGCAGCGGACTGAGAGGCACAGGAAGGAGGGAAGGGACTCGACGGTTCCAGAACGCATTCTAATGACACAGGATTGTCAAGCAAGGGAAGAAACATTTTCCCAGTATTCATATTTGCTCAGCCACCCACGCCACCCTGTGAATTAACTTTCAGACCGCTCACTCAGCTGCGCTAATGCGATAGGACATTTCCCTCTACGCACTCACTGCAACCCCGTCTGCTTCGCGTGCCTTTTTCCCAAAGCCAAAATGTAGCGTAGCGCATCCGGGGCAAAGCGCTGTGTAAAGGAGGGGCACACCTTGCCCCGCCGCTGCTGTTACGTTGTTCCCACACAGCTCTGTACCCGTGGGCCCTCCCTGCCCTCTGCTAATAAGGCTGCACAAGTGCCATAGGGACGAGGCACCGTGCAGAGCTCAGGCTCTGCATTTCCACCCCTCGAGGAGGAGAGCTCAGACCTTCATAAAGAAGGCATTTTAGACTCTCGCTAATGACTAGCTGAGGCCCGAGGCGATGCGGAGCCACATCTGAAGCACCCCCAGTGCCCTGCTCTCCTCCGAAACCCCTCAGGAGTTTGGTCTCTGCTGGCAGAGAACGGACAAAAACACGCTCCCTGATGCAACTGCGTGTAGGGAGCGATTTCCTCTGACTGGCTGGCAGGGGTTCGCTGCCTCCACAGGCTGCTAGCAAAGCTGGATGGATGCCCCGAACCCTTTCCCGGGAGACGGCCGAACACAGAAACGGTCGAGGGCACAGCAGGGCGGTCACTTGGGCGCCTTGGACCCTGGACCGCCACACACTGCTGGGACTCCACGTCGTCTCTGTGGCCCCAAAGAACGGGTGTCCACGCTGACCGGAGGGAAGGAGAAAGGAGGAAGGGTCCGGAGCCGGCGTCCCGTGGGAAATCAATCCAGGAGGAGGGGGCCCCCACACGCCACGGCGGTCAGACTGACTGAGAGTCCCTCCTGCGCCCTCATCTTGTGGGCACCAAACGTGTTCCCTGACACTTGTGTGACTGTTCCTAAAGCCACGGAAACCTTACAGAGGAAACAGCTCATTTGCTGCCCATCCACAAATGGACCACTCCGAATGGCTGATCCAGTCCTCTCTTCAGTTTTAATGAAGTTCAAACACATGTTTTCACAATATTTGTATTTCTCTAACTTTTCCTCTTTACTAGGAATGACAGGAACCAAGTAAAGACAGAAAGCAAAGGTTTTGAAGGTGACCACAGATATTACTCATCTGCCGGTGCAGCATGACCGGTCTGAGGTCAGTGCAGAATGCCCAAGACTCAGGTCCGGCTGCGGACCCTCAGCGACGGTCACTTTCCTGCTGAGAGGAAGACCGGCCGCCACAGCTGGCGCTCTGGGCTCAGCTGCTCCACCCGCCGCACACGGCGGCCCGGCTGGAATCCTGTCTGTCTTCGCTTAGTCCTTGAAATGGAGTTCCCTCTGCTCCACCTCAGAAGGCTTTTACCTGCTTTCTCAAGTCGCAAACTTACCCCTTCCTAGTCAAAGGGCAGTCACAGGGGCGCCAACCCCAGGCACCCCTATGTGAACCCTGACCCTTGACCTCCCTAACACTTGCAATGTCCTCTGTAGTGCCAGAGCACTTGCCCTCTGTCTCTTCAAGGACACTTATCAGCTCATAACGGGCTTAACCAGCCATATGTTGAAACATTTACAGACGCCCTGCAACGCTCCAGGCCATGTGATCACAGTGACACAGCTCTGCGCTCTGCCGACACGCTTTTTCCGACCGTGCATGTTTACGTGCTGGCGTTGACTGTATGTCGGTTCCGCCCCAGAGATCAATGAAGCTCTTTTGTTTCTTGTTTTGAAGACAAGAGAAGAGAAGGTGGTGGAAGGGTGCTGGCTGGTCCCATCAGGGAAGTTGCTCAGGGGGCAGGGTAGGCACCGGAGTGGACAGCCGGTCATAGGAAGACAAGGGGCGCAGCCCACTCAAGACGAATGAGTACCGGGTGTGAGGGCCCTGAGTCAGGAGGAGGTGGGTGTGTTTCATTAATGAAAGAGGACTGGGGTCCCTCCTGAGCCGGGAGAGAGGTGCCTGAGCGGGGCCCAGAGGAGAAGGCAGGGACAGGTGGGACAGTCTATCTGTGACAGGGCCTGAGCAACAGGATAGAGCTAGGCTTCCAGACCCTTGGCTGCCTTGTGGAGAAGGGGTCAGCGGTGGAGAGCAGTGGAAGAGTGGGGACACGGAGCAGCCCCGCAGGAAACATCCTGTGCTCTCGGGGTAAGAACTGGGGACGCACAAGGGCCGATGGGAAGCAGATCGTGGTGGCTGTAAATTACGTCCACCGTTCTCGGACCCTCCTGTTCCACAAGGTGGGGCTCCCGCCCCTTCCCTGGAATGACTCATGACGACCAACAGAAAGTGGCAGACCTGACACTCTAACACACATCCTGTCACAGGCTGGTGGCCCGTCCTGCTTTTTCTCTGGATCTTCACTCCTGAGGAAGCCAGGGCCACGCGTGAGGGAACAGGAACAGCCACATGGGAGCCCCCGGGGTGAGGAGCAGAGGCCTCCCAGCACCCAGCAAGCACTGGCCAGTCGTGGGACCGAGACAATTGCAAAGTGACCCTCCAGACCCAGGTGACATCTGCCTGTGACATCCTGCTGGGCCCTGAGTCAGAGCCACCCAGCTAAGCTGCACCCAGACACTGTCATCATGGGGACAGGAGCCGCTGGGACGGTCTTGCTGCAGGAGTGATGCTGCAGGCCACACACGGCTGCAAGACCCGGCTCATTAGGACGATGACAGCGGATGGCCGAACGCAGACCCGGGACGGCACAGAACTGGTCCGCACAGGAAGGAGCTTCAAAGAACGTCGACTATGAGGAGGCCCTGGAACTGCTGGTGTTGCCAGAGCCCCGGGTGCCCTGAGCCTTGAAGAACGCTTTCTGCGTGAAATCCCTGTAACCAAGGCCGCCGCTACTCAGCTCTCTGTCCGAAGTCTGGGTTCAAAAGGTCTCTAGCCCTGGCCGGTGTGGCTCAGTTGACTCCCAGTCAGGGCACATAAGCTAGGCTGTGGGTTGACCCCCATCCGGGGCACATAGAAAAGGCAACCAATCAATGTCTCTCTCTCTCCCCTCCACCTATCTTTCTGGAAGCATTGAAAAAATGTCCTCGGGTGAGAATAAAAACAAGGATCTCCAGTCACCATAACTTTGTGTGCCAGGCTGCCTGTGTCCCAGGCCTCGCTCCAGGGCTGAGTCTGGCCCCCGTATTCATGTCATGCACGTGGGACGTTCTGGATGGGGAGAGGTGAGAAGGTGGCTATATGCTCACTACAGTGAGTCCTCACTTAACGTCATCCACAGTTTCTGTGACTCAGCGAAATGCCAGGTAATGAAACCGGTTTTACCACCGACTAGTGGACACAAGCCAGAGTCACGTCCCCAGCATCCCATCCACGTTAGAATGAAAGGACGCTGAACAACATGACGTTATTCGAGGACCTGCTGTACTTAAAAGCCTCTGAATATTAGCCCTGGCTGGGGTGGCTCAGTGGACTGAGTGCCGGCCTGCGAACCAAAGGGTCGCCAGTTCGATTCCCAGTCTAGGGCACATGCCTGGGTTGCGGGCCAGGTCCCCAGTCGGGGGCACATGAGAGGCAACCACACACTGATTGTCTCTCCCTTTCTCCCTCCCTTCCCCTCTTCTCTAAAAATAAACAAGTAAAATCGTTAAACAACTTTTAAAAAGCCTCTGAACATTATTAAATCATAAAGACAAGACTTCTGTGTGTTGCGTCTTGGCCCACACCTGCTTATATGAAGTTTGGCCCATTAACCGGATGACAAACGGAACAACTGTTTCGTATCTGCAAAATACGGAAGGCAGAAGGGCCCCATAAAAACATGATTCATCTGAATCTGCCAGGGTGCACCTGATGGGCCCAGGTGGGCAGCACAGCATCCATTTGGGGGCTGCAGGACGTAACCCTTCGCTTCGGCATTTCCCAGAATGCGGGGACATAACAATGGTAAGCGAGAGATATTTTTAGATCCTACAAAGACAAGACATTAAACAAAACTGACGCACTTAAGAATGAATTCACTCCCCTTTCAATTAGTTCTGAGTTCTTCTGACCAAACTGAAGCCGGTCAGTGGATGCTGACATGTCTCAAAAGCCTAACGTCTGACAGGGTTACTTTGTGAAGAAGTAGCGGGACTCAGCGGGCTCATCGGAGAACAAGCCAGGCTCTGATACATGTGTTGCTACAATGTGTATGTTATGGTTACTTTTCATTTACAAGAAGAGATAGTGCTGTGCCAATGTTTCTTTTGGTAAAAAAAAATGAGCTGGTAGAAAACTGAAGTAAACAACAACACAAGGAGGCCACGGATTAGACGGAAGGGCACGTGTCGGACAGCGCCGGCCTGGGAAGCTCGCTGGGCTTCTTCCGCCGTTTGCTGGTGCGAGGTCTCAGGTCCAAGTGCAGAGTGAGCGGGTCGAGGTCATCAGGCTACACGGTGGCAAGCAGCACTCCAGATTCCTCGGGTATCTGAGACGCTAACGTCCGGAGGGTAAAGACCGATATTCAAGGGTGATTTCTTTGTCTGTGCGTTTATTCACACTTTTATTTTCTGGTGTTTTAACAGCCTCTGGTTTCTTCCTGGCTTTGCGGGGATATGACCGGCACATAATGTCGTGCTGAAGTGCCCAACACAGTGACCGGCTCTACTTGCCCAGCATGGCAAGTAGTCATCACTGAACATCCGTTACCATGGAGAGTAGCAATTTTTTCTTCTGAAAGTGATTTCACGTCACTGCGCAAACAGGTATTTGTCTACCTTTTTGTTCGCTTCCTGAATTGGGGGTCGATTTAGGCAGTGTGCGATCGTACGCAATCGTGCGGGGCAGCAGGCCGGTGGCCCGCGTTCCCTTCCCGTCGTTAATGCCACGGCGGGACCCTGGGGTCTACAGCGTCAGCTCCACGTCGGGCTCTGGCTCCGGTCAGGCGCTTGTTTCATTAAAACCCGGCCTCGGTGCAAACAGCGGGCTGCCGGGGAGAAAAGCCTTCCCCCCAGAGAGGTTGTTGACAGGGAGCTCTGTGAAAGGGGAAAAAGGAGACTGGCCTGCTGCACTTGACTGTCCGACCGTGCTTTGCGGGGGTCCCACCGGCACACCTCCTGTGCGCCTGTCCCGTGGGACGTTCCTGACTTCTGAGGCACATGCCGCAGAGAGCAGCGGACCGAGGCCTGGCGAAAACTGACGACCCAGGCGAGCGCCACTGCGTTTGTATTATTGACCCTTCACTCACAGATGTGGGTTTGTTTGGTTTCCTTTGTTCTCGGAACCAGCCTAGTTCCCACGGGGGCGGCATGTTATTCAGGAACAAGACTTCGTTAGCGAGTTTCACTGTCTGCTCTGCAAGAAGCAGAGGAGAAACACAAAGTGCTTACCCTATCGGAATCTGTGAATACATTAGCCTGCATTTTAAACAAATAAATTAAACTTCACTCATTGCAACTCAGAGGGAGGTGAACAGCTGGAGTCTGAAGACAATTTCATTAGCTTTACATCTGTATTTTAAGCTAAGATATAATTAGACTGAGAGGCCCGGGGAGGTAGGAGCAGGGGAAGGAGAGGGAGGAGCCCTAGAGTGGGTCAGAGGAGAGAGAAGGAAGACCCTACAGAATGCATGGCAGACCAGGTGACAGCTTGCGGGAGACACACTGGGGCTGACGAAGGACCTCTCCTTGGAGAGGAGGCAGGCATCCTGAGCTCGGGCTGTGACCGACAAATCAAGTGGCCCCTACACGGTGTAAGCCGGCGTGCCACAGGCAGCGGAGCCGATGGTGCCAAAGGTGTCTCTGAGCCCCAGCCCCGTGGCCAGGTCCGCTGTGGGCTGCCCCCAGGCCGCAGCTTCTGACTTTGAAATGTGACGGTCCACCGAAAGGAGCCCTGGATTTCCCTGGACTTCCCGCGTGAGTCTGGCAGGGCACGCGAGGTAGAAACTCGCTGTCACAGCCCACAGGAGGATGAGCTCCTTGAACCTACGGCCTCAATCACAAACACCCTGATATTTCACAGAAAGTGGCAGACGCTCAGTAAAATGTTACCCAATCAATGAGTAAATGAATAAATAATGGGTAATACTTTAAGAGGAACCCAAAGTTCTCACTAACCTGTAGAAGGAAGAAATCTTATCTCCAAGCTCACTTGCCCCTGTATCAGAAGACTACAGGCAGAGCCTGACACCACCATTTCATGCTGAGAATCCTTGACAAAGGCAATCCAAACCTTTTCACTACAACTCCCTCAGTGATAAAGTCCACGGCCACTTACACAACACGAGGTTAGACGTGTTACGGTGTAACAAGAATGATCTTGTTCGTATCAAGGACAATGACTGTTTTGATGAAGATAAACCCAGTGTTCCCTCTCTGCCCCTTGCGCTCACAGCCCTCAGCCCTGTGAAGTTCAGCCGAGGAATTCATCCTCTTCCTCCTGGGGTTTGTGCTCTGCCCAGTGGGGGGCGCTGGCCCGCAGAGGGCACCCCTTCGACAGCCCCGAGTCTCTGACTGCGGGAGGAACACACTTTCGGTTAGGGGCTGTTGGTAACCGTTGGCCTCATCTTGCAAGTTCCTTGGACAGGAGGAGTGCTTTCTCCTGCATCTCAAGTTCATCCTGAGTTGTTTGCTTTGACATTTGTTTCCACAGCAACAGAGAGGATGCAGTCTGGCCGGGTGAGCTCCTCTCTGGTCCAGAGGCTGCGCCAGAGGAAGCCGAGCGGCTGAAGGCAGGGAGCCGGCATTGACTTTGTCTCCTCTGACTTCTGCAGTTGGAGAGCGCGTGTCGCGCGGTCAGACCTTCTAAAGAACCCAGCTGCCGCCGCATGACATCATGTGTCCTTCAGACACTCTGTCCATGCAAGTGCCTGCCCGTCTTCATCGGAACTGCTTCCACACTTTGACGTGGGGCCTGAGGTGCAGGTGGGGGAGGTTAATGAGACTCCACGTGGATTTCTAATCCGGGCCTCCAGTGGGTTGGCACTGACAGGTGGGGACGAAGGGACGGACCTCTTCCCCGGGAAGCCAGCGGGGGCAACCCCGAGAACAGACAGGTGGGCCGTGCCCATGCTGCTCAAGGTCCCCTTGCACAGAGGCCCTTGTTCCACCCCCGGAGGTCTCTCTTCTGTGGCTCTGAGGGGTGAGGGGGGTCCAACTTCACACAGCAGATGCCTTTAAGTCGGAGCCCCTTCCCCCAGGGAGGCTGACAGTTTCCCTCCTCTCTCGTTACAGAAGCTGCACTTTGGGTGTGCGGCAGAGGCAAAAGAAACCCAATGTCCACACACATGCACGGGGTATCCCACGGCAGATGAGAGGCTGCAGTTAGAGTTCCGGACACTCAGGTCTGAAGACCTGTGTGAGTCCACACCCCGGAACCTGGCTGTGCGGGAGGCAGTGGGGCCAGGTCTGAGGTCCTGCTGACCCTGAGTGAGGAGCCTGCCCCTCTGACAGCCACAGTCTCCCAGGGGGACAGCAATAAGGCTCAGGTTTAATTGACAGGTGATTCACATGGCACACAATGCACTTTTAACTTCTACACCTAAGAGGTCTAAATGCTCGTGCCCCCCCTCCTGTGTGAAAGTTCTAGCCCTGAGGTGATGGTGCTGGGTGATGGGGCCTCAGGGGGTATTCGGACGGGAGGGTGGGACACCCACAAATGGGATCAGTGTGCTGACAGAAGAGGCGCCAGGGAGACCCCTGCCCCTCCCACTGTGCGCTGGTACCAGTGCTCCGTTCTTTCCCATGGGTGGGTAGTATCCCACCGGACAGGCGTCCGCATGTGTGCCCGCCCACCAACGGATGGACACCCGGGCGGGTCCCCCTCTGGGGCTGTTGTGTGTCCACCCACTGACGGGTGGACGTCCGGGCAGGTCCCCCTCTGGGGCTGTCATGGATAACACTGCTGTAGAGGGCTGTGTATCGGTTGCTTTTCTTTCAGCCAGTGCAACTTGCCAGTTTCCTGGAAAAAACTTCTAAAATACTCTGGCTTTCTCTGTGACCCTGTTTCTGCTGGATACAGGACCTCAACACGCTGTCCTCTCTGAAGGCTTCTCAGAGGGGCAGCGATATAGGAGGCGTTTACCCCCGTCTTTGAGTCCACGGACAGCCTAGCAAATATTTTGTGCCTCTCACTCCACCTGTCCCTGGTCACCTTCCCTCGGGGCTCAGGGCTACCTGCCTCTGCAAGGACAAGGCAGGCAGGCAGGCAGTTCTCAGTGACAGCTCCAGGTACAGTTACCAGGCTAGTGCCTGTGTCTTCACAGCCCTGCCACCCATGGAAACAGACTGCGAGGCACCTATGAAATTGTCCATTTCCTAGGACCTACCTTCAAAGAAAGTCACAACTAACTGGCAAAGTGAGTGTTTTCTTTAATCCAATGTGTTCACGCCCACACAGGGCGATAGAAGTAACCGGTGAGGCCTTTTCTATTCTTTCTCTGCACCAGGCGCCCAGGGCAGTGCGTGGGCGTGGCACAGGGGTGGACGGCCAGGCAGAGACCGCAGTGAGGTGCCTGCTGCGCCTGCCAGGGCCTGGGGGGCACGGAAGGTCTTCCCCGGAGCCCTCAGAGGGGCATGGCCCTGCCTATGCCTTGATTTTGAACTTGGCATTGAGAACTGTGAGAATACATGTCAGTTGCTTTAAGTCCCTCAGTCTGTGGCCACATGTGACAGCAGCCCTGGGACACTGGCGTGGACCCAGGGGACTCCATGTGCAGCAGCCACCAATCACTTGGCACCCAGGGGGCAGTTCCCACACACTTGCCACGTCTCCAGAGGGGCGGCCTGGGTACCATGCTGCCCTTGTTGTAGAACTGAGAGCCTTGGAAACAAGCCTCTGCTCAGATGCAAAGGCTGAGCCCTCTCCCTGGGCATCACCTCCTTCCAAAGAAACCACGCCGCCAGCTTCCTCGGGGAAAAGGGTTCCTCTTCGCTCTGAGAGCCGAGACACCCCTGAAGTCCATGGGGACTTGGCAAAATATGGACACTTTTTCTTTCACGTCTCTAGGCCCAGAACTCACCTATAACATGTACTTATTATTCACCAGAACGATCGATAATTATACTCTATTTGTACACCCAGGGGACTTTAAAATTTTTGTTCTACTTTCCAAAGTTCTGTAGCATACGGGTAGTTTCATTTCCCTTTAAAGTTAAGGAATAACCTCTTTTCTGTGTTCATCACAAAACAGAGCAAGAGCAGTGGCCAGTCTCGCCCTGTTGGTAGTTCTCTGGCAGCGACACCAGGCTTAGCTGTAAAACTAATTTGTTTCAATCCTCGGGGCACCTCTCCCACGCACAAAGCCCTTCCTTCATATCCTCGGGCATTCGGGCGGCGCTCTGAAGCCGAGCTAACCTGAGCAAAAGGGAAGCACGCCTACCAGGGGGAAAGGACGGTGCTGGCTTATGAATTTGACATTGAGGCCAGCCGTACAACCTTGAGCGGGCCGGTCACCCTCAGGTCCCCTGTGTGAAGCTGGGTGATGACGGTGCCTGCCATCCCTGCCTCCAAGAGCACTCAGTGAGGTTCTCAAGCTCTCAGGAGCCTCCGAGTCCCCGGGAGTTTTTTGCTCGCACAAATCCAGACTGGGGATCCACTCCGGAGACTCCGGTTCTGTGGGTCTGGGCCGCGGTGCCTGCATCCCTGATGAGGTAGCAGGTGGCACCACCCAGGGCCTCCATCGGAGAGCCGCCCCCTGGGAACAAGAGCTACTGTCCACACACGTCACCGCCTGGCAGCTACAGGCCCAGGCCTCAGAGCCAGAGAGACACAAGTTCGAGTACCGCCTTTGACCTGTGCAGCCCGAGTCCTTGGGCAGGTCAGTGACCTCTCTTCTAGGAAAAGGGCTGCTGGGGGGTTTGTGGGAGACTGCACGCAAGGGGCTGACACTGCCGCCGGCACAGAAACACTCAGGAGATGTTTGGTCTCCAGCCGCTACCAGGCCCGGTAGGCAGGCTGCTCAGCAAGTACTTTATGCCCCACGAGCGCTAAGCAAACTCAGGGTGTTATCAGAGAAGTGAGGGCCCACGTCCTCCTCAAGTCCGGCTCTTCGCACGGGTCGGGGGGGGGGTTGTCCAGCTAACGTCTCCGAGGGGAGGCCAGGAGTGAGAACGGGGGCGACGGCCCACGGGGGCGATAGCCCTCGAGGGCAGCTGGGTGCCAGTGTGCTCCGTCCAGGACACGGGGGCTCCCGCATGCTCCCCTATCTCCACGTTCTGACCAAACGTTTTTGAAAACCTTCCCTTGTTTTGACCCGGCAGATGCTTCTCTTTTTAGGACCCCCTTCCCTTCGTAACTTCATGTGTTTCTAGCAGCCCCATCCTAGGATGCTCCCCGCTGCTCCCCAGGGCCTGCCCCAGACAGAGGCTGCAGGAGGCAGGCCCCCCGTGCTGTGACGGCCGCACCTGCAGCTGGGGGCCTGCTGGCTCCTTGCCGTGGGGGTGGTGATGGGAACAGTGACCACCGTGAATCCACAGCGAACACCGAGGCCCTGTTTCCAGGCTGAGAGCTCTGCACGTCAGTAACTTTGACCCACTGAGGTCTTCATCTTCCGGACATAATTATTCTTACACTGTCCCTACTTTGTAGCTGAGGTCACGCTGCAGGAAGGTGGGGAACAGGCCACAAGTAGACCCTGGGCTCTGAGGGACAAGCTTCACTCTCTGCAGGAGGGCAGGTGCTAGTGTGCACGGAAGTGGGTCCCAGTGTGCGTGGAAGCAGGTCCTAGTGTGCGCGGAAGCTGGTCCTAGTGTGTGTGGAAGCTGGCCCTAATGTGCGTGGAAGTAGGTCCTAGTGTGCGTGGAAGCGGGTCCTAGTGTGTGTGGAAGCTGGCCCTAATGTGCGTGGAAGTAGGTCCTAGTGTGCGCGGAAGCTGGCCCTAATGTGCGTGGAAGTAGGTCCTAGTGTGCGTGGAAGCGGGTCCTAGTGTGTGCGGAAGCTGGCCCTAATGTGCGTGGAAGCGGGTCCCAGTGTGCATGGAAGTGGGTCCCAGTGTGCGCGGAAGCGGGTCCCAGGGTGCGCAGAAGCTGGTCCTAGTGTGCGCAGAAGTGGGTCCCAGTGTGTGCGGAAGTGGGTCCCAGTGTGCGCGGAAGCGGGTCCTAGTGTGCGCAGAAGCGGGTCCCGGTGGTGTTGGCGTCTCGGGGCCAGGACAATGGGGGCTGTCTCACCTGGGCCGGAAGCACGTTCTCAGAGGACAGTGTTGCTGGCCACTGGCAGGACCTCGAGCAGGCTGGGGGAGTGACAGCTGGCACTCATGGGGCTGGTTAAGCCCTGCACACAGTTCTAAGCACAGAGAACACAGGCGTCCCCACAATCCTCCTGACACCCCGGGGGAGGGAACACACTCAGTCCGCCCTTTGTTCACAGGGGCAAAAAGCAGCCCAGGGAGACGAAGAGCAGACGCTGGGGGTGGGCCCGCCTCTGCCACCGGGAAGCCCGGCTGCGTCTGCCGGTGGCAGCCTGGGCTGAGACGCCAGGCTCTTCCCGACCTGCCGTCCTCCAGCTGCGAGGAGCGGCACCAAGCCCACCTTCCAGCAGAGACATCGCCGGAGCCGAGAGTGGTACGTCTCCTGTTCGGATTTTCGCGTGCCTGGTTCTCTCCCCTTTCCTAATTTGTTTCATTCAAGAGAGTCCAGCTCTTTTTTTTCTAGATACGGCATGTCCTAGACGCTTTCATGAGGGAGCTTCATTTACGGGAAAGGCATCCAGCTTGGCTGAGCGCCCCTAATGAAGCCGCCAATGGCTGCACTTCAGGAGAGCTCTTGAACGGAGTCTTTCTAATGCCTTTGGGCCTGCATGGCGGGCGGGCACTATATGGCCATGCCCTCGGGATATCGCCTCCCTGCCTCTTCCCCTGTTTGCCTTGGCACCTATGTCACTGATTGCTATTTTCCCGCTGTGAAATGTACTAAACACTTCAATTGAGATTCGCTGTTTACTATTTTCTGGGTATCTTCTCCCCATTTTTCCCCTGAATTTTCATCTCTGCAGTCACGGCTTTTGTAATGTAGTTATTGGTTCTCTTCTGGCTAAAGCTTTCTCCCGACACAGCACAGCATGGGACACCGGGAGTCCCCGCTGTGGCCCGGCGGCTAGGCTGGGCTGCGCCACCGGCCCGTTTCTGAGACGGACAGACAGTAAGAGGGGAGGCCGCCTCGCGGCTGAGCCTGGTGGCTGCCACAGGAAGACTGGCATTTACTCAACTCACTGTGGGTCTTAGTTGAAAACTTGTTCCTTTTGCAAGAACAGAGGCTGAAGTAGGTTTAATATCTGTCTTGAACTGTGAATTATTTGAATACTGCCTGTTCCTCTGCTTATTCTTGGGAACAAACATGAGAATCGCGGGAAGTGAAACTACGCACGCGCTTGCACGGCGAGGCCGGTGGGAAGTCCTGTCTGTGCGTTCTCCCCGCTGGGAGCGGCGCGGTGTCATGGACAAGGGGCGCGTCGGGCGGTCCTGAGCTGTGCTGGGGCGCCTCTGGAAGCAGGAAGACTGTGCTCTTCGAAATCTGTTCTGTGCTTTCCACCTGACGTCAGAGGGTTTGAATGTCTTCACGCCCTGGCTGCATATGACATACAGACCAGCCATTTCACTCTTCCCAGTTCTGCCAATGTGCACCAAATGGACGACCCATGGCTGGGCGCCCAGCCTCTGTGCAATTTCAGATCAGCTGCACAGAATCCAGGTTTAGTTCTAACCCTCCCAGCAGATACGTCCGCCCCTCCAGCCGGCGCACAGCTAGAAAGGACTGCGTGTGTTTAGAGCTGCAAAGGACGGCAGGGGCCGCTGCTCAGGTCCTGCGTTATATACGGAGGTGGGAACACCGACCCAGCGGGGATTGGCCTGCCCAGCAGCTGGGTAACAGGAAAACCGGTGAGCAGGAAAGTGGGCAAGGGCCGGGTGGCAGTGTTGTGACCTAGCTGTAGGGCCCACATCACACTCCCAGATGCAGCCCCAGGGCGGCATGCGGGTGGGTGCTCAGAAACCCACGTCCCAGCCTCCCTGGTGACTGCAGGCTGGTGCCCTGTCTGATTCGCCCCCAGTCTCTGACATGGCTCTGCTGGAGACCCCATGAGGAAGTGGAGCATGTGGGTCCTTGGGTAGGAAGTGGGGCTGGAGACAAAGTCCTGGAAATAGTTCGGCTGGGACACGGTCCCGGGGGCAGGAGGGAAGGAGGAAGGACAAGGCTATAGGAGACGCTGCAGGTGTCCGGGACCGGGTCTCGCGGGGGCATCTGAGGTGTTGTGTGCCATGTGCCCGAGGAGGGTCCTCCCCTGTGACTGCAGGGCTTCTCAGCAGATCCTCAGGCCCCCCCTCGGCTGCACCCGAGGAGGGCGCTGACCGAGCCTCCCCAGCAAAAAGAAAAACCCACACACTGACCCTGAGGCCCAGGGTCCTGGGCACGGAGTCCAAGGACACAGAAGTGCTTGAGGCCCGCGGTGTGAACGGGGGCCAGGAGCTGCGTCTGCAGGCCATTTTGTTTCGTGTGGGCAGTTTTTACACGTACGGGAGCTTGAGTCAGTTGGCAATGACAGGAGTGCGAAGATTTACGCACAAGCATCGCAAAGACAGGAGACCGGCCACGGGACGGGGCGGCGCGCTGGCGGGCTCTGGAGCGGGGTGTGTTTCCTGCTTCCCACGGTGGCCAACACCCTCTGCTGCATCATCGAAGTCCTCGTTTCTTTAAGGCTGTCCCTCTGTTTTGCTTGTTTATTTTGTTCTTTAGATTCCACCCCTGAGTGAGAGCACATGGTACTTGTCTTTCTCTGACTGTTCACTCAGCCTAAGGGTCTCCAGGCCCGTCCATGCTGTCGTCCCACAGGGTCAGATTTCCCCCTTTCTCACCACGGCCAGTGTCTCGCAGCGAACGCACACGCCCTCTTCACCCACTCATCCACTGGTGGGTGCCTGGTCTGCCTCTACACTGTGGCGGCTGTAAACAAAGCTGTGATTAACAGAGGGATGCATATATTCTTTCAAATTAGGGTTTTTGATTTCTTCAGAGAAATAGACGTGGAATTGCTGGGTCATGAGGAGTTCTATTTTTACTTTTGTGAGGAAAACAGAGCCTTCATTCTGTTTTCCAGGGAAAATGCCCCAATTTGGAAAACATGGCATTGAGGACACAGTCAACAATATTGTAATAACTATGTGTGGTGACAGGCGGGTGCCAGACTTACTGAGGGGTCCCTTCGTAACATATACAAATGTCTAATCTGCCCTGGCTGGCGGGGCTCCGTGGACTGAGCATTGGCCGGAGAACCAGAGTCACCACTTCGATTCCCAGTCAGGGCACGTGCCTGGGTTGCAGGCCAGGTCCCTGGTGGGGGAGAGGCAACCACATATTGATGTTTCTCTCCCTCTCTTTCTCCTTCCCTTTCCCTCTCTAAAAATAAATAAATAAAATCTTTATAAAAAATAAAAGTCTAATCACTGTGTTGTACACCTGAAAATAAGGAGTGTCATCTGTAATTAAAAATAAAAATATAACTACAAAAGAAAAAAGAACGTTCCATGTATTAGTGAGCTTCCTTGTAGAGTTTGGGATTCCTGGTTCCAGCTGATTAGGAAGAATAATAGACTTTTTTTAAGCTGCTGTCTGAGACAGCTCAGAACCCGGCCATGGAGAGGAGCCTCGCGTCACCAGCAGGCCTTCCCAGGTGCATCTCTCACGGGAGTGGTTGGATCACACATTCGCACTGTCGAGCCTACTCCCGGAAAGGCATATTTGGGACTCGCTAATTACAGTAAACATAACAGACACACATATTTTCCTTACAGAAGACTCACAAATGTACGGCTGAGTACAGAAAGGGAAAACACCGAGCGGCAAGAAATCTGTTCAAGATTCGGAGTGTGGGGTGCTATGGAAATTAATGACATCAAGACAAACAGCAAGGAAACAAAACATTAATTAAAGCTCGACTTTACCCACACTGAAGGAGGCATCTGGTGGGAGAATATTAATGCCACTCAAAGCAGCTCCCACAAAAAGATACTCATAGAAACTAGCGAGGAACCGACTCCCTGACCAAAAGCTACATGATTATGAGATGCAGGGACCAGTCTTAGATGAGAATCCTGAGTTTTTCCAAACAAGTTAACAAGTTGAGGGGACGGATGGCTTCCTTGATTTTCCACCCTTCAACTTCTGCATATTTACTCACTCGGCGTGGCAGGTCAGATAACAGACTGCCGCAACCGAGCACTGGGGAATCGATCCACCGCGTGATGCCCACAGGACTGTGCTTATCCCGGCATCCTGAGAGGGACAGTGTTCTGTCCCAGTGGAGGCCTAGTTTTGGGAGGGTCAAGTGCATGGGAAGCCCAGAAGAGCAGCTGCACGGAGAGCCTGGGCCTCACTGCCGGTGCCAGAAGATGCCACTTCTGACCAGGGGACAGAGAGAATTAACAGCTCTAAAGGAGGCACGTGCCCAGGTAGGTGCCTCTGATCAGGGACCCTACTAGGGCAGGAAGTTCAGGACCGGAAGGTAGGGCGTTGCAAGGTCGATGGGGGAGAGAGCTTACATCTAAGACACAGGGAGGGTGCAAACCGAAACCTGAGGATGCGTCTGCAGCTGTGAAGTGTGCACATCAGCAGAACAGCTGCAACGCCGTGGGCGCAACGGTTGGACTCCGGACTCTGGGGTTTGTGTGCCTGGGCTTAGGTCTGGGGAGGCTTCCTCTGCCTGGTTCGGTGACCACGGCTGGGTCTCTACACACCTCGTACTTCAGTACCAACACCCGTGACGCCTCTCCTACAAATGCACACAAACTGGTGAAACTTCCTTGCGTCCATGAGACAGTGAGAGTGACCGCAGTCAGTGAGGGCTTGGCATCATGCCGGGCCCGGGGCGAGGGCTGCCCTGACTGTCCCTGACTGCCCAGCACGGTGACTAGTTCGCTCTGCCACACTGTCAGTCCACATGGCCTGGAACTCAGCTGGCCAAGCTATTGGAGGGCAGTGACCGTCTGCCCTGCTCAGGAGCGTATTCCCAGTTCCCGCCACATAGCAGGCTGCTTGCAAGGTCGGCACTCAGCGGCACCGTTTGAGAGAATGCATGTTTTATGCTGTAAAGATGCAAATATATTCTGGGTTTCTCTCCTGGACTTGACCTTCCGAATTACAAGTAGGGCAGCTAGACACATTTCCAAAAGATCTGGAGGGAAGCCCACTGCCCCAACTTGGAAGCTGACCCTCAGCCATACTGGATTTAGGCCTGCATCAACAGGAGAATGATGGACGGACAGACATCCGCTGGGAACTTCCCATCTTCCAGAAAACCGAGAAAGCAGTAAATAGCACGTCTGAGCATGATAAGCCCTATCCACTAGCTGACCATGGGTATTTGGTAAAAACCTCCTGTCTTTTTGCTTCCTGGCTCCGGCTAGTCCACAGGCGTCTCGAAATGAAAAGGAGAGATGGTCAGTAACCCACGACGCGATGATGTCACCGAAAGAGCTCCAGACTGACTTCCGTCCCCCCACCCCCAACCCCACGCAGCAATACCGGTTTTACTGCCCGATACCTGTCCGTGCCACCGAGCGCCGGGATGAGCAGAAACAACAATTTTCAAACTAACAACGGTTCAGACGACTCCGAAAGGACCAGAAAGACGGGAAATGTCAGCCCGAGCTCGAGATGCCAGGCCATGAAAAGAGCCCCCGAGAGGCCGTCCTGAGAGTGCAGAGAACAGTGCCAGCCGATTCTCTCCTGCTCAGGCGCATGCGCACCTCACGGCGTCCTCGCTGCCACTGTCGGCAGGCAGCGAGGGCCCACTTGTGAATTAGTGTGAAACGCAGCGGCGTTTTTAAATCGAAAAGTTTTAAAATGACACCCTACCTGCAAGGCACAACGCGAAGGATTGCAGGACCAACAGTTCCCATGGCAACCTCATCTTCAGTTCCCGAGGTCAGAGGCGTCTCAAGTCCAATAACAAGTGAACAGAACGGCTGCTGCTCTTAGGTTGTGCTCGACCTTTAATCTGTGGGAAGAGGAGGCGTGACAACGACGTTAGGGAGCACTGTGCCTTGTGGTTTCTGCAAGTTTACGTTTACTTGCAACAAATAACGTTCCGCCGTGACAAGTGCTGCCAAAGAGGAGAGCAGCACATGAGACTGTAAATTTGAAGCTGGTGTAAGGCCTCTTCTTTTCTGCCAAGTGACCTGCAGGTGGTGACGGAGACGTCTCGTCCCCCACGCAGACAGGAGCAGCTTCTGATGAGACACAAAGGCCGGGCAATCGACTGGTTTTGCAGGGTCCCTCCCAGGTCCTGGGTCTCCGGCCCCTGTCCCTGCTTACCCTCCACTCAACCCACTCCCAGAAAGTGGCTGCGGGGAAGCTGCCGGTGAACACACCAGCGTCAACCTGGGGGGGCTGTCAGGAGTTACGTGTGGGGAGATGGCGACTACCTCAACAGCTCAAACGTTTTTTCCTATGTTCCACGTTTCACCTCTAAACTACAACAGAAACGAGCAACTCCAGTGCCGAACAAGAGAAACCCTACCACCTGTGAGGGGCTGGTTACTAAGGACTTTGGACAAACGAAGCACACTTAAGAAAAACCACCCTTCCATTAGCCAGGAATCTTAAAACTCAGTGGTAGAGGCCGGCTCTGTATCACAAACCAAAGAGCAGGTCAGCCACCGAGCGGAGCGGGCGGGCAGTGGGCACCCTGCAGAGCCCAGGCCACTCGGGTCTGAGGGCAGGTGCTCCCTTTGCTGGGGCTGGTGGCCGACAGGGGCTGCAGAAGCAGCTGTGACTTTCCAAAGAAAAGTTGAGCATGGTTTTGAACTTTGAAAACCTCCCAGGTTTTAAATGTTGGAAATTAGTTCATAATGCTGTTTTTCTTTCCTGCAGTTCATTTTTTATTGTGCTTTCTTCCACTGCCCTCCCATCCCCTCTTCCACCTCCACCCGCCTCCCCCCCACCCCATAATCGCCGCATGGCTGTCTGTCCGTGAGTCCCTTTGCTGTTTTGCCATTTCTTGAACACTGTGAAACAAAGCCACGGCGTCCTCAGATGCCAAAGCCTGGCTGCCCATCGGGGTCGCCGCTCTCCTCTGCCCACCTCTCCCACCGACTCCACCCGTCTATGGGGCACCTTCTGCTTGTGGGACACTCAGGGAGGCACTGGACCTGCCACAAGGGGGCTGCCAGCTCTGCCCTCAAGGACCTCTTCCTCCGGTGGGGCAGGTCCCCCCCCCCCATAACACTCATGCACAATATGCCATGTGAAGGAAGGAGGGACCTTGCAGCCAGGGCACTTCATAAAGGAGATGGACTCCCCCTCGTGTGGGGTGACCAGCAGGGAGCCTCTCACTCATCAGTTAATCAGGCCGATGAGGAATCCAGGGACCTGAATGCGAGCTCTTGTTCCAACCCGGCTGAAACTCATTGCATGGCCCTGGGTGGGCTCCTGCCGTGTCTCCCTCTCCCTTGGTGGGTGGGGGGGGGTTCAAGGGAAGCCTTGTGGGTCAGTAACTAGCCTGTCTCTGGACCTGCACACACCACCACAGGCTGGATACTGCTACTGAGTATGGAGCCCACGCACATCAGACTGGCCGGCGACCCGCTGCCCCCACTGGCAGAGCTGGCGTGGACCAGCACACGCTTGACTTCAGACTCTGAACCTCTGATCTGCTGTGGCGGCTGGAAGCGGATGGCATCCCTCCCTGAGTGTGTTTGGATCCCCTTCTGACACGCGTGGCGATTAGGCCCTTCCAGATAAACAGGATGTGCTGATCAATGAAATCTATTAATGTCTTAAGCAAATGATCAGGGCATAAATAATTAATTTTGCGAGGAAAATGTCATCTCCGACCTGGGGATTGATCTACAATGTTAAGTAGTTTCTTGAAGCAATTAAAATTAGATGAGAGATGGATCTGATTACACAACAAGGGTTTAACCCTAGATCCGATGCTCTGCACAGGGTGCCCTGTTAGGAGCCGTAGACTTTGAAGGACGGAGGGACTCAGGCGCCCTGTGGCCTCGGTTTACATTCAGCTCGGGAAGGCTCACCTTCGCCAGCCAGAAATCACGGGGTGTCGGTGGTGATTTGTCTAGTGGGCAGGGGTAAGCAGAGCACCAGCTTTTCTGAAGGAAGCTGAAGATTCATGAGTCTCGTGTGGGATGTGGAGCAGGATACGAAGTTTCATAATTCCGGGTTTTCTGCCAGGGCCAGGGGAAAGCTGCAGATGAGCTCAGAGTGATGGCGGAGACAGATCTCCCCTGCGGCTCGCAGCTCCGGCTTCCTCCGAGGTGGACAGAGCGAAAGGTAGCATGCTCTGCCGTAACTCAGACCTTGCCCAAGCATCAGACCCATAAATCCTGGGCAGCGGCCGCATGGTGAGGCAGGACTTGGTTGCTTTGCCGGCTGAGCCAGGAGATGAATAACTGAGAACTCTGCAGTATATCTTCACACACTGCTTCTCGGAGCAAAATCCCCGCAGCCTCCAACTCTTCAAAGGATGCCGATACCAACAGTCACACCCCAGACCCCAGTACAGAGCTCAGGTGCGCTCACCACTCAGTTCTCCCGGAAGCTCTGGTTTCCGAGCTTCGGCACCAGGGCCCCATCATGTCACGGGTGGTGTCAGCACTGGGCCGAGTTTCAGCTCTGCTGGCCCCCCATGGCCCCAGCTCAGCTCTCACAGCAGGCTGGTGTGCTTCCTGTGCGGGCGGCAGGGGGAGGTTGGGGCGTGTAGACCTGCAGGTCCGAGGCTATCCTCAGCACGCACTGCTTGCCAGGCAGGAGGGGCGACCACAACCGCCCTCCACCCAGTGCAGGCAGGGCACGTAATGAGTTTATTGAGGACCAGGGACTAAGCACACACAGGACGTCACCTACTGAGCTGCGGCGGGTGGGGCAGGCTCTCCAAAGGGTGGACAGTTTGAAGCGAGCCTTAAAGGGTGAGAGAGAGAGGACCACAGACAGGCCCGAGGCTGGGAACTTAGAGGGTTCAGGTCACTGCAGCATAGATAGTGGGAGAGCCAGATGTACAGCCCACCTGTGAAATATTGGTACTGACCCAGCCTCCTGGGCTTCTCAAAGGATCAGTGGGGACACAAAGAAGGCCCGAGTGCCACTCTTCACTCGGGACAGCACAGTCTCCGGCAGGTGCCAGATCCCCACACAGCCTTGAATGTAGATGAGAGTTTGCATTTGACTCTGAATGCCAGGAGGCGGGCAGGGATGATTCGACACGGGAAGGACCTGACCACCTTTGACTTCCCCACGTGCGAAGTCCATCCCTGATAGCCTCTGCCCCTCTGCTTTCTCCTTTGGTCCACACGTTAACGATCTCTCTCATTACTAAGTACAAGAGCTGTCCAGAAGGTATGCAACCATGCGCTATTAAAAATAGAGACTTTTACTGAAGAAGATACAAGATACAAGAAACACTGCACATAGGACAATGACACCTCAGTCACCTTCAAAGTAGAAACCTTGGGACCTCACACAGTTCTCCCAATTGCCATCAGCTGCCCTGTCATATTTTCTTGAATCTCACTGATGGTCTGAAATCTCTTCCTTCTCAAAAGTGATTTTAGTTTTGGGAAAGGCCAGAAGTCGCAGAGCTCCATATCTGAGCTGAGTCACCTGGGTGATTAGATGTTTCGCCAAAAACCTGTGCATGAGACATGATGCATGAGCGGGCATGTCATGATGAAGCTGCCGATCACCAGTTGCCCACAGCTGCGCCTTCTGAACCATCCAAGTAGTTTCTGTGGAGGAAGTTCAAACTTAGCACAAAATGTGATGCAGATTTGTTGCTCTACTCGCTCAGTCATTTTGAATGTGATGGCCACACAGCGCACACGCTCACTCAATGGTGTCTACCACCCCCACTCACTAGTACAGTGACGTCATCATTGTTCACACACGTGCAGTCCAGTCCACTCCCCTGGGCTGCCAGGTTACATGGATGCCGTGCAAACTGTTCTCGTGATGTTAACAACGGCTGGACTTTTTCCCAGCAGACCTCATCGTCCACTTGCAATAGAAGCACATTTTTCAAGGGCTCACGGCGGCAAGACAGAGTGAAGGGCGCCGGACCCGGGATCGAAGGCATCGCGTTCTCGCCCCCTGGCTGGCCACACATTTTCTGACGTGGGAAGACCGCTGTGTTTCTGCAAACACACTTGCTCTTCTGTATCTTGGGGGTTGTGCCGTCTTTTCTTCACAAGTGTGCAGTGAAGGTCAACCGACAAGTTTTCGGACCACACAGTAATTATCACCGTCGGGACTCACACTCACACCCTCCCCGTACAGATGTTCGACTTTTCGAACGCAGGGAATCTTTGCTTTAGTCCGGGAGTCATGCTCGCCACAGAGTGGGCCGTCAGTGCGTGGGTGTTACATAAAGTAAGGGTGCATCTGACACCTTCCGTGGGCCCCTGCACCTGCTTTCCTTGCACTTGTTTCTTATTTAAGCCCTGTAGCAACCCTGCAGTCAGGCATCACGGTCCTCTACAAAGTTGCAAACTGGGAAATTTGCCTGTGGGGGGCTGTGGAACTTGGCCAAGGTCAACCCTCTAGAAATCAACAGAGCCAGCGTTCAGCGTTCAAGTCCTGTCCTCAGGCTTTAAGCACGACGCTCTTCCCCCCTGGTGTCATCTGCCATCGAGTGGGCTCTGACTCCTGGGGACCTGATGCAGAAGTGACGTCCGTAGTGTCCTGTCCTCGGCAGCCTGTCTCCGCTCCAGCAGACTCACACCGAGTCCAGGCTGCTTTCATAGGGTCAGTCCCCCTTGTGCGTGGCCCTCCTCGCTCCCCGATGCTGTCTGCTTCCTCAGCAGTGCTGTCCCCCCCAACAGAGCCCTGTCCTCTCACGATGTGTCCGAAGTGGGGCAGCCTCTGTTCAGTCCTTTTTGCCCCTGGCCATGTTTCGGGCTTCACCGGCTCCGGGACCCACTTGTCTGCCCCCACGGTGGTCCAGAGCATCCACAGAGCTCTCCTCCAACATCACATTCCACACGAATCAACTTTTTCCCCATTAGCCTTATTCACTTTCCTAGTTTCACGTCCGCACGTAGCACTTGGGGAGATGGGGTGGGGACGGCCTGGGCCTTGGTCTCCAATGACATGTCTGTGCTCCTGGCGCTCTCTCCCAACCCCTGCCCTGCTGCCCACCAGCCGCAGCCTTTGCTCGAGTTCTGGCTGAGTCTCCCCGGGGAACTGACCACGGGACCAAGAGAAGCAACACCTGTAACAATTTCGCTCTCTCCACTGTCTGCCCAAGTTTTGTATTTTTTTCTGCAGTCAAGGTTTTGACAGAAATGTCAACAAAACAATGTGTCTTTGAAAGTATGACAGGAAGTTCTCAGGGTGACTCTTTCCTGACTCTGTTCCTTGTCCTTCCTTAGGCGCAAGGCCAGACGCTGGCGGTGCCCACACAGAACACTCACAGCGAGGATTGCACGCGGGCGCCAGGTGGAGACCTGGTCAGAGGCCCATCCACCCGTGGGTGCGGGAGCCTCTCCACCACACGGTGACTGTGAGTGGGTCCCTCACCCCCTAAGTGCAAGAAAACACGAACACTGTCTTCTCATTAACTCTGATGTGGAGAGCGGCCGTTCACAAGGCTGGGATTTTCAGAGGGTCCTCCCCTGGGCCCAGGTGGACACTGGCATGCTCTGTGGCTCTGCAGCGGACTGTGGAGGGTGCAGCCAGTCACGACGTGGGGGCAATGGACAGGACCGAGACCTGGCTTCCTCTGAAAGCAACCTGTCAATCATTTCAATGGAAAATGGCATCCAGTCAAATCTTAATGTTCAATCTGTCAACGGATATTTACTGAGTGCCCATTATTCAAATGGTAATATGCAGAATTCAGATTCAAGGTCAAGGTCCTGCCCGCAAGGGCAGGGCCACCCAGCTGGGCAGAAAAGACTCCTGACTCTACACGTCAGTTCATTTGTCAGCGGACTGGTGCGCGCAGCCTCTGTGTCCTGTGGTTATGGGAGCTGGTTCTTCCTGGGTGATGGAAATTCACATCACGTCTGTCAATCAAATTCGCCGACTCGGTTTTCCCCTTGCACTGTTCTCCACTGGGCGACAAGACACCCAGTTCCACCCCCTGGGGTCCTCCCCCCTTCAGTGGGGATGGTAGTAAGCAGTCTGCTGGGAAGGGGGACGAAGCCCTGTCACTGGGTTTCTCTCGCTGGACTGCCTGGGACAAGCACACGGAAACACGAGTGGAAAAGCGTAGAGAGATGGGCAGGGTCTGCAGGGCACACCTGGACCCCACGCCTGCTCCCAGAGAGTAGATGGGGGAGTGGGACGCTCTTACTGAGGTTGTACTCAGGGACGCGGCGGGTGGTCTGGACGCTCGCTGCTGCCATCCTAAGACCTCGTTAGAGAGAACTTTGAGGGATTATTTAGCCGAGGTGGACACTTTTCCTCATTTCTAAAGGCTTTCTAAGCAAAGCAGTGTCTGTCACGTGTGCCCACGCTAACCAGAAATACCATGATGACAGTAGGCAGATGTCCTCTGGAGTACAAGGCCCGCCTGCCAGCCCCTCATCATTCCCATCCCTGAAGGGAGCCGCACCTGTTCTGAAGCCCACGGAGCTCAGCACACTGGCATTGAGGCATCCGTCACTCTGGCTTCTAGAGCACATGCCCACCAGCGATGCCCTCTCACACTTGCTCCTCACCCAGCCTTACTCTTTGATGTGGGACCTTGCGCTTTGCTCCCGCGGAGACCGTCCTTGCAGAAGCAGACGTGACCCCCATAATCTCGGCCTGGCATTTCAGAGACCGCAGCCCTGCGACCAGAAGGACTGGCTTCCTGGGTCAGTGCCCCTGAGGACTTGCTGGGCAAGTCTCTTCACCAATAAAAGAGGGGGCGGGGCCAGATGGCAACCAGGGATCCCTGAAGGTCTGAACGGTGTCACTGTGTCAGAGAGAGGGTGGGTCTTTGGAAGATGTGCAATTAGTCCAACGAATGGCAGTCATGTGCCCTCGTCAGCCCCAGAGCCGCAGGAGGCAGGCACCTCAGTTTCCCAGGCTGCATCGCCCCACCCAGGCTGTTCGAGATGCAGTGCTTTGAAATTCTGTGTAGGGAGCTGTCACCTGAGACTGGATTCCGAGTCACAAACGTACTTCCGCTGTTCGCCCTCCCTCGTTGCGCTGCCCTGGAAAGCGCATCCAGCTGCACTGGGACTGGAGGGAGAGGTCACGCTGCTCGCACACTCACGCCCGCTCCCCACAGGGGCTGCCTCCCTGGGAAGACAAGGCACTTCTCCGGGGGGTGTCTCGACAGTGGAGCAGATGTGCTCACACCGCTGCTGTCTGGTTTTGGGTCCTCTGCGTCAGTTTGTTTTGAGGATGACAAAAACTCAGCTCCCCGTAGGGCCTCCCCCAGCGACAAACGCAGGGACACAGACACACCCACCCTGGCTTGGTTCTGCCGTCTGCAGTTCCTTCTGGCTCTCCACTTGGCCAACGACATTCTGCGGCCTCGGCGCTCCCTGCCTTGTTTCCTTCTTGCAGCACCTGGGCTTTGCCGGAGTTAACAGTTTAAGTGACAGCTCCCTTGTCACTGTTTGCTTAGGTTTCTGAGAACGTGTTAGATGTGTCCTCTACATTCTATCACATCCACGGCTTTCAGTGTGTCCATTCAAATGTACGTTGCAGTCCTTCAGATTGGATAAATATTTATCCAGAATCTGGAGATGCCAAACACTTTACAATTCAGTGGAAAAGCCGACAGACGCCGTCTGCCTTCCAGCATCATGCATTTGAAAACAGAAAAGCCACGTATTCGAAGCTACACTTGTATGTAGTGTGTGTGTGTTATGTAATTACCCACTTACATGAAGCTATGTGTCTGTGAGGGTCTCACGCACATTGTATGTAGTTAACAAACAACATAAGAGGCCAGGACAGAGCCATCCATGGTGGAGGCAATGGACCGGCAGAATATAATACGAAAGAACTGGGGAAGCGATAAATAATAGATATTTACCCAGCAGTTACTGTGTAGTAAGTCTCTTATTAAAAATTAACTCACACAGTCTTTCCAACAGCCCTTAAAAGCAGACAACAACACGATGTTCACTTTAAGGGTTAAGTACATCGCCCTTAGCTGGAGCTGATAAGTAATGGAGCGCTGAATGTTTTCCACCAAACTGACTGAAGCATATTTTACCCACGGATATGTATTCTTTTCAGCATAAAGTTGAATGAGATTTCAAGAATTTGTGCTGCCGTACAACCACCACCAGCACGAAGAGGTGAGGCATCGCCACTGCCCCCAACATGACCCCTGCAAGTTCCCTTGGAGCATCCCCCAAACAGGCGCAGTGCAGGCGCACCAGAAGGCCAGGTAACTGTTGTGCACAGCAAGGCGAGGGGTCTTCCTCTTACTTAGACTCTTCTCAGAGGCTCCGTCCGTCCCGTGGAATGTCACTCCCCTCCTACAGGGACAAAGGAGGTCACCGCTGGAGACAGGAGGGTGCCTGGCCCTCCTCTCCCTCCCAGTCCTGGGAAGACAGGGATCCTTGCACGTGGTCCCTCTCCTGCTTCGCCCAAGGGCGTCCTGGACCCTTCTCAAGCAGACACGACAAAATCAAGTTGGTTTGCACGTAAAATAAATATGTCTTTGCCTTCTCTCTGGTGGTTGGAAACGTCAGCTTTATAATTACACAAGCCACGCTGGAATCCCAACTCTCCCGTTTAGCTGTTGACCTTGGGCAGGTCAGGCAGCCTCTGTCAGCCTCACTCGCCTCTCGGGCCAAGTGGCAGCAGCACTGCCGCAGGCTTGCAGAGGCAGCTTTCACCACTGGGCTCGGTGAGAAGTGGCGTGGCACGAAGCGGAGTGAGTGAGCTTGGGAGGAGATGTGGCCGCCGAAGCACACTGCACCACGGGGAGGCACGCAGGACCCCGCCGGACTCAGTCCTGAGCATCCCAGGAGAGGGGACGGAGGGGACTCGGGCGAGGACTCACCCAGAGACCGGGTGGCTGGGAAGGAAGCCGCACACTTTCTTGCCTCCCCACCAGCACAGGGGAGCGGGTTTCAGCAGTTCCGTCACGTCTGTCTCCCTGCCCACTGGTGTGCTGCGGAGCCAAGCCTGCTAACCTCCCACATAAATCACCGTTAATGAAGCGTGGTGCACAGAGGTAGCAACAGGCATTTTTTAATCACCTAAACTAAAGAAGAGCTAAAGGTAAGCACAAAACACTCTAAGGCCTAATATATTAGGTGTCGGATCTAAAGTGGCACGGACCGTATGAGTTTCAGAGCTGCGACTCGGACGCACTCGGGGGGAGTAACGCTCACGAGTCCATCCATCATCACGTGGACAGGCACGCCAGGCACCGGCTGGCCCGAAACAGCCCGCATCTACCGCATCGGAAGTGGAAGTCAGGCCGAGAGCAGAAAGGCACACGGGGGAGGCTACACAGTGAAGGGGCTGAAACTTTGCTGTGTCCTTCACTCACAAGCTGTTCGCCGAAGCTCTTGGTGTGGAAATGACATGGGACGCAGTGATGACTGAGATGGACGCAGTGTGCCCACAGGGAGCTTGCTTGGCCTCCTGGGGAGTCAGCCGTGTGCACTCCCGGGGGCTGGGGCAGCGGCCACCAGGAAAGTGTGCCAGGCTGAGTCGAGTGTCCATGGTCTTTGGGAACAGAACCAAGAGCAAACCTTGTTTTGTAAATACATGTATCCAACACTGAGCTGTTCCAGAATAGCCGCTTTGACAGTGCAGTCTCTCGTCTACAAACTGCAGGCTCTGCCACGTCCCTCAGGACTTTACAGAGAAGGAGAGGAGCTAACGCCCGTAAAATGGTCGGCACCATAAACCGCCCTTCACATGGGCTCTGTGCTACCCGGGGAGACTCAGCAGTCTCTCTCATGATAAATGGGGTCTGGGGACCCGGGCCTGCCTCTGCCACAGTGAGACAGGTACAGGACCTGCAGTCACAGCCTGCTGTCGGTGCAGGGGGGCCAGTGTGTACCCCACACCCTGTGCCATCACAGAAACCAATGTGACATTGGGACATTCATCTGAACGGCTGTGGTTGCACCCCTGCACCAGGCACCGGCTGTCATGGGCAGCTGGACGAAGCCTGGCTCACAGAGCTGGTGCTCTGGTGTCCAGCTCTGTGCCCGTGACCTCGGGTTCTGGAAGAACGGCTGCTTTCCTGAGCAGCACACCTCAGTATCACTGTCCTCTCATCTGTGACTACAGGCTGATGGCAGGACACTTCCAGGCCATTTTACAAACCTTCTGCACCCTTCCTCGGTGTACAAACCTGTCCAAAGGCTCACACCTCTTAACCAGGACCAGGGAAGCCAGCTCTGCCCCCCATTTTCCTGCCTTTTGCACCCAAATCTGTATCTCAGGTATGAGAGGGAGAGAAGCATGCACTATGTTTTTCCCCCATGAGTGCTTAGTGAGTGTCGGTACTGGCCGAGGATTTTCTACAGAGGATCTAATCTTCACCATGACACCAGGAGGCAGTCCCAGCTCTGCCCATTTGGCGGAGAGGAAAGCGGGGTCTGTGGTGCTCTGGGTTCCTTCCCGGGCTCCCCTTGCCCTGGAAGTGGCTGTTTTCCCCCTGAGCATTGTATCAGTGCCCAGAGCAATGACATCCCAAGAGGAAATGGAGGAGGGAGTTAGCAACCCCGTCTGCCAAGGAGCCCCTTCTGCGTTGCTGGGACACGTCCTCAGACACGGGCCGAAGTGACTGAACACGGCGCATGGATCCAGGATGGTTAACAGGCTGGCGCGTCCCCTCCCATGAGTGGCAGGAACTGCCCATGTGACAGTGTGGAAGTTTGATGTTGTCTTTATCAGTGAGTGATTTCCACCTCATTGGTTTAGTGACCAGAATGGGTGCGAGCACTAAACGTGTGGTTCTTCGGTCAGGCTGGCTGGGCGCGCAAGCGGGGCACACGCGGGTCGGTTCTCAGAGAACCAGGCCTTGCCCGCTGCACAGAACAGATGTCTGTGCAGCTGGGGGTGTGAACCGAACACATGCTCGCAGCCTACTTTTAACCGTTCTATTTGCGTTCTCACTGAGAACGCGAGAGAGATCACTTCCAGCTACACAGCGGCTTTTACCCGAGCGGCGTATTAGCTCTCGCACACTGGGTGGGATGAGGGTCCTACTACGTTTAGGCAGGGAACCTGAGGCATTAAAGAACATAAGGAGTTTACAGTGTTTAGGAAATTAAGAAGTATGTGTGTCTTTGTCTGAAGCTAAGGCTGGGGGGGAAGCCGTGACTTCACAAGAAGAAGCTTTGCCAATACCCTCAACCACGTGGTCAAGCCCGGCTCCCCCAGCGATGTCAGACTGGTCAGTGTACCCTCGGCCGGTGCGGCAGGGGGCAGGGAGGCACTGCCCTCCTGTGGGCCTTTGCCCACGACACCTAGACTCCATGTGATCAAGAACACAGCAGACGCTGGGTAAGGTTTCACAGCATGACTGACCCCGACCTTCAAACGCGCACACAGCAGGCAAGCGAGGGCTGAGGACCTGTCAGCCACCGCAGGGCAGGGGGTGGGGAGTGCTCTTCCCCGTGTCAGACTCCGGAGTTGACCCAGGGTAGACAGGGCATGGGCGGGACACTGGTCACCCTCATACCGGGCCTATGTCACTGTCCCAGTTGTGATCATTTTCCTATGGTCACGTAAGACCAGGGAGCCACAGGGAAAGGCAGATGGGGATGCTCTGCTGCTTTCTGGCACTTTTCTGTAAGGTTACAATTATTCCAAAAAAAAAAGCTAACGCTCCATCAATCATTTTCTAGCCTGAGAATCAGACTTTAAACAAAACAAAAAAACTCAGTTGTTTTTAGAACTGGGGCGCTCTGTTCCTTGAAGTGAACAGGCACAGGCCACCCCAGTGGGGACGCTGTGTTTACAGTTTGCCACGTCGTCTCCAGAGGAAGTTCAGAGACCAGCCACGTTCACTCACAGAAGACACCTCAGCCGGAGGGAAAGCCACCGGAGGAGACGCAGTGTGGACTCCAGGGCCGCAGTCCACACTGTCACTGTGGCGATGCGTTGAGATTAGGCTGCTGCAGAGTGAAATGAAGGCATAAACCACACCAAGCCTACTCTGCTCTTCTTAATAAAGAAAGACAAACACACCCAGGATGCTGGACTTCTCATGTGCTAACAATACGGCATGCAGGTCTTCTCCCCAGGTCTTATTATCACTGTGAACACTTCACAGTGAAAGGTGAGATCCATGCAAACACAGGAGAAAAGCAGGAACATCCGCACAGCTGCAATGCTATGTATGTCCATGCTCTTTCCACGGTACCAAACGTTCCTTAAATCAGCGGCCTGGGCATGCTGCTGTAAGGGAAGGCACAGAATTCTCTCCTGTGGACTTAAATTTTGAGACTGAGGTTGTTTCAGGCAGGTGGCGAAGGACAAAGGAGGACCTACCGGCAAGCCAGCCCCTGCCTCCCGGTGCGTCCGTGCCTGCGCAGTGTCACTGCCTACCAGCCCTCACTATGGCTCAGCCACAAGCTTCAAGGCACATTTTCAACTGTGGGGAAAACACTGGATACACTACGTCCGGCTGGTGCCCGTCTGTGTGGGTGTAGCTCAGGCTGCCTCAGGAAACCCCCGCTGCAGGGAAACCACGTCACTCAGTGGGGGACAGTGGCCCGGGGGGTGCAAGGAGTGGTCTGCGTGAACAGCACGACACGGGTTCCTGGCACCCGCGTGGTGTGAGGTGCCTGGAACTTCCCCACGGCAGCAGTGAGTCCGACTGTAGGTGCTCGGGCTCTATTCTTAGCTCTGGGGGCGCCACCACGTGGGGCTGGTGGCCACGGTAACAGAGATGCATCTGTGAGCTCTGGTGTCCTTCCTCCTCAGGGATGCCGAGTTCTCCTGAACTTGCAGACTGAGGGTGGAGTCTGGTAGCCGTGACGAGCGTGGCCAGAGACACCAGGAAAAGACTGGGCAAGAAATGCCTTTCTTCTGCTTTGCTGGTAGCCCCTGGGCCCTAAGGCAGCCGCCTGCGGATCCGATGGCTCTGTCCTGTCTCTGCTGTGCGGGGGCCCCCATCGCACCCACCACGGCCACAGGGGAGCAGCTGCACACGCCCTCCCACTCGGCAGTCAGAAGTGGCGTTTCTGAGTAATGTTAATAAATAGCCAGAATAAAATGCTATGAACACTGTATAAATCACATGTGCGATATATGCAGGAATAACTTCTAGCTTGAAGCTTGCAGTGTACGAAAGCCATTCTGGCATTTCTCAAGGGGTCTCCAATAATTCCCCCCCAAAGTGTAGGAAGAGAAACACCGCACTGGTCACCATAGGGCGACAAAGTCGGCAGCAGCCACCTCATCAGGTGGGGGACAACTGGCATCTTCTGTCTTCCTCTGTGGGTGACAACAGATGCCCTTCGTTTCATTTCACTGAAACGTTGGCCAAAACTGTTGTCATTGCAACTGTGTCGTGAGATCGACAAAACCATCACTGTGCTCCAGGGTAGTATTCTGCGTGCGGACACCGGTATCACTTTCTAGAGTTACACTTTTAATGCATGAGCATAAACAAAAGAATTAAAACATTTACATAGACACGGAATCAGTACTCCTCATGTGTAATGCTCATCCTTATTTTTCCCTCAACATTTTGGGCAAACACGGTGCACACTGAATCAATTACACTATAACGCATCTAACTCCGAAGGGAAAAACTAAGTCCAAACTGCCAGGAGGAAGTAGTGTAATTAGATATAAGAAAAGAACAGTCAGTAAGTTACTCAGAACTACTCAAGAAGATTAGAACTTAACCCTGGCTACCTTTGTGGACAGGAGTTGGTAGTTGGTTTAGGGACTTTGAAAGATTTCAATAAAGAAATGCATATGATGATCTATATAGATCCTCCAATTATTAGTTTGGAAACTTGCTTCTAAATCGTGGGTTTTCAGATACAAGGTGTGGCGGAAGTGAGGCCACTGAGTGTGGCCGGCAGGGCATGTGAGTGTCTCTCACACGAGATGGACAGCAATTTGAACATCTCACCTAAAATGTCATAGGGTGTGCCTGAGTGTGATGTTGTTATATTGCAGAATTACATGCTCGCGATTTTATAATAAAATATATTTATTAATAAAAGGGCTGTTATTTGTGCTGGACCCTGTATATTTAGAAGCTAGTATGATAAAAAGAATCCCAAGGTCATGTCTCTTTGGAGTAACGGAGTGACCCTGGGTGGACAGACCACAGTACCGCACGTGTCCCGCGGCCCTGACGAGGTGACAGGGACATTGTCTAGAACGGATGCGTCCCACACACAGTGCCGCAGAGCCCCTCCCCCGAAGGCTCTCCGAATCCCCCCTGGGACATGTGCGTCACCTACAGCAAGGACCGGCCGTCTAAGGGCCACACTTGGCCAACAGCAGTTTCTGTAAACGAAACTTTGCTGACACACTGCCATGCTTGCTCGTTAGCGTGCCCTGGATGGCTGCGGTAATGACACAATGGCCGGGCTGAGTGGCCACAACGGCACTTGTGCGGCCTCGAACGCAAACGCTATTTGCTGCCTAGTCACTGACAGAGAAGGTTTGCCGACTCCCGACTTTCAGTAACATCTTGTTCTTTTCTTAAGTTTAACTATAAAAGTGTCCCATGGGGGCGATCAGAGGGAGCGGGATGTGTCACGTGCAACTGTGCAAACCAGGAGGAGATGACCCTGGGGACGGGGCCGCAGCCTCTCATTCCCCCTGAGCTCTGAGCTGACCGCCCATGTGCTCTAAATTGAAATGCCAACCATGCAAAATAACTTTGGATTTTCCTCCTGGAATTCCAATTAGGAACTATTTAACACATACCTTAAAACAGCAAATGAAAGCTTACCAATCTTGACGTATTCTTGAGGTGGGCACCACGAGGGCTGACACCAAGGCCTCAACCTGTGGACAGATGATCCTTAGAGCACCAGCCCCGCAGAGAGCTCAGTAAAGACAACCGGGCCTTTCTCTGAGGGTCTGCAGCGACGACACCACATGCTACAGTAGCCTGTCACAAAGGTCACCACTGGTCACCAGGACTGGAGCTGAATGCGGGCTGTGGCCTGGACCTAAAGGAGCGGTCACTGGGTGTCCAGTCAGAGAACAGCCAGGTGACCTGACTTTTTAGTCCAGTTCGGTAGTTAAAGAAAACACATAGTTTTAGTTCCTAGTAGAAATGAGCTTTTTATTTATTTATTTTTATTGAAATCCATAAAATTAAACAAACTGAACCACCGGTCTGGTTCAGGACATGTTTGACACTGAACCGTTAGAGCCAACCTGTTTGGCTCTGGGTTTAACAGGATAAGTGAAACGAGAAGAAATAGTTCACGTAATGGTAACTTCTGGTGGTCTGTATTTGCGGAAATAAGAGTTTTCTCTATTTCTAAAATTCAGCAGCATTAGCCCACAATCCTTTCTCATATGGTTCCTCTCCTCATCTTTTCTGACTTCTGTCCGCCCCCAAAATTTCCCACACTGCCATCTGTTTGTGGCTCTCGGCCTGATCTCCCTGTGAGCTGAAAACCGTCCCCCCTGGAGGAAGTGCTACATGTCATCGGGCTCGCTTTAGAAACCGCAGCTGACCACATGCATGTGTTCTGTTTCCCGTGGTAAGAGTGATGAACGCACAGCGGTGCTGCCGTTTTTTACCGTGGCCCTTTGACCAGAGTTTCCAAAGGAAGGACTTTGCTTTCCACGTTCCTGTCCTTCGCAGGATGGCCGCAGGGGTCACACAGAAAGGAAGTAGACCAGACATGCTGGGAGGAGGAAGAGAAGCAGACCCATGAAGCTCACCCAGATGGAGCCCACGGGAGCAGCACAAGCCCTGGGCGTGGGAGTGGCAGCCAGGACTCAGAAACCCCACACTCGTCCCCGGAGATTTCGGCGCTATGTGCTCGCTCTCTCGTCTGTGAGCGTCCCCTGGGGTGTGCACGGGTCTTGCGTGTAAAGGGGGGAAAGCACATGGCCCCTGAATGCAAGTCAACGGCCTCAAGTGATGCCAGTCAATCCCTCAGCCCCCTCCCCTACCGGACAAGAAACCACGCTGCCTGGACCGCTGTGAGATGGCACCGTCATTTCTGAGGGGGCACGGACATCCCTCGGAGGCCAGAAGATTCGCAGGACACACGGTGAGCAAGGGGCAGAGATGCCAACAGAGCTGCAGTCTCTACTCTGCCCCCCCCCCATCAGACTTCACCTGGCCCACCCAGTGCACCTGCAGCCCCCGTGGCTGCAGTCCAACTGGCCCTCCACGCACAAGCCTCCTGCACGCAGCGACGCAGCTTGCTCTGTTTCTCCACCTCTTATTGCAAAATGAAATCCCCGTTTTCAGCTTCCAAACAGCCTAGTCACCCCCTTCCAAACACATCATAAGGCACCTAATTCCTCGTCGATCCCTCTCGGGGCCCAAATCGCCAGTGGCCAGGGGTCCCCCAAGTGGAGCCCAGCACAGGGATGGAGGCAGGGGTTCCCTCGACAGCACACGCTGCGAGTGGCCCGTTCAACGGCTGTCTGCGGGATTCCACCTGAAAGGTGGCTTCTGAATCCGCCTGATGCAAGTGTGGGCTTTGCCTTCAGCTGCTGGCTTCTTCAAAGCACAGGTGAGGCACTCAGTAGGGTTGGCTCCATCCCTTTCAGGTGGAATTATACAACCCCCTTGTTTTTCAGACTAGCAACAGCCTGTGAACCCTGTGTTTTTGGTAAACATGAAAACTCAAGGTTCCCCAGAGTCACGGGCCTGGAACCAGTTGCACAGATTTACCCTGGTGCATCCCACGGCGGGTCCACACACCCCTTCCGCCCACGTGCTTTGACAGCTCCCCTGGGGCACGCCGATGCCTTCCAGCCCACCTCCCTTGACGTGCGGGCAGCACAGCGCTAACAGAGTGGGGGAGGGCGTTCCCCAGGCCGCTGCCACAGCGCAGGCGAGGTCAGGTGCATGCTGACCTCCCTGTGCCACAGACAGCAATCAGGGCCCCTCGGAATCCTGGTCCACTCTGCAGCCCAGCCCGGGGAGCCTGCCACACACGCCCGGGACACCTAGCAGGATGAATGACACCCTGACTCCTTCCCCTTGACTCCAGGGGCAATCTGCCCCTTCTTTTACGAGGGAAGCCCATGTGCTCCTCAGTGCTTTGTGATGGCCGAGGCCTCGTGGAGTGAGCAGTCCGTGCCCCCTGCTCAGATCAGAAACCCTGGCACCTAACCTCTGGCCACAAGAAACCTTCTGGAGCTCTGCAAGGGCACTCAGAGAAATGGGTCCTGCCCCGGCTGCTGCGAGGCAGGCCTCCCGAGTGAGAGGACAACGTGTTCCTCCCTTGCAGAAGGTGCTCCGAGGCCAGCTCGTTACAGAGTCTGCCTGCCCTCTCCACTGCCACCTCTCTTCCTTCGGCCTGAAGTCATCTCCCAGCCACACTGTTTAACCCGGGCCTCCGGGAGGCCTGCGCTGCTTATCTGTCCATTACAGACTCTCCAGTCTTCACACGCTTCCGGGAGATAAAGGTGGTGCGGGGGTCAGGAGGCTGCTGCTCCTTCACACCCAGTCTTGCCTCTATCGCCGGGTGATCTAATCAAGATGAGCTACTCCGGGGTGTTCAGGCTAAAAATAAGGAACGATGCCGCCAGTGTGGCAAGGGGCACGGTGCTACGGCCCGTGGCCGGCCGGTGCCTGTGGGCAGTGTCTTGCCCGGTCACTGTGGACACTGACAGCTGCAATGACCCACATGCAGGCCCCACGCTGCCATCTTAAAACACATGGCGACACCCGTGCGGCGCCCCTTCACTTCCGGGCTCAGAGCCACAGAGACGCACCAGACCTGGGGCCCGCACAGCAGTCAGGATGCGTCTGCCAGCTCATTAAGGGTAGGGGGTCTGACCACGTGCGGGACCCCCACAGCCTCCCTCAGCACCAGCTTTGCCCCTGGCTCTCTCAGAACGATGTGACATGGGCCCCGTGGATGCCACTGTGCTCGCCTCAGCAGAAGGGACTCTGCCATCTGCCATTGGCTGCCAATTAATTTTACACCAAGTGTCTGAGAAAGGTGCTATCAGTGCCCTCAGAAAATCACATGTGACAGATGTGAAGTAAGTGGTATCACGAGCAGTGAGCTGCCTCCGGGTTCCCGAGTCCACCTTCAGTGGCGCTTGTCACAGGACAAAGGGAGGGCGGTGAGAGCCGGGAAGTCCCAGTCAGCCCCACTGGCCCTCCCCCTTCCCTTCCTGTGGAGGGTGGGGGTCTGCTCTTTCTGACTTGTTGCAAGCTAAGGCTGACCCCTCGGAGCACCGTGAGAAGTACAGGAAGGGATGAGGGTACTGAAGCGGCCACCTGGCTTGGGAGCACGCAGGGACCACACCCTCCTTCACGCCAGAGAAGGAAGGGGAAGGAGACAGGCCGGGAGCACTCCGGCTCCACGTCCGCAAGAGCCGCTCACCGAAGCTGCCGTGGACAGCAGCCAGGGTAGCGGCTTCAGGTTTCCCAAAATTCAGATGAGTTTTCAGGTACAAACAAGCGATTTCCCGTACACCCTTCACTGCAGAGAGCTGTGCAAAGCGGGAGAGAGGACCACAGAACAGAGACCTGGGTTCAAGTCCCAGCCAGGAGTGACTCAGGAAAGAGTTGCTCGGCAGCCTCATTTACTGCTATGAAGTGCTTCCTCTCTTCTCACGCTCGTCTTTTACCTGTCTCTCCTCTGTCATCAGACAGCAAACAAATGTAGGCAAGTGCTGAGTATAAATTAATAAAGCTTGAATCAAAAAAATTAAATGCGTGAAATGTCCCACAGAAATCTACTTTTCGCTGAATGAACCTGCTATTTGTTGCTGAGCTGCAATGTGTACGGAACCGGCCACGTTACCAAGCACACTACCACATTATGTCTAAAAATGCTCACGCTCAGAAGTCCCGTGGGCAGTGACGCCGGCCGCTCCTTCTCCCGGGACCAGGGCTCCGGGCACGGCAGCAGGCAGCGACTCGGGCGCTGGCACCCACGGCAGGATGGGCCCGGCCTGCTCTCCTCTGCTCCCCTCTGCCCTCCGGCCACACGCCGCCGCCGCCGCACTCAGTGGCCTGCCTTCTGTTGCTGCCAGAGAGATCCACACGCGGTGCCCGCGAGACCCAGGCTTACAACCTAAGCGGGGACCCAAAGGAGTGGCGTCGGGCAGCATGATGTAACCCCATGCAACCGCACCGTGACCCGTGCCTCTGCCCTCGAGCTAATCGTGAAGGAAACAAGCACACTGATAAGGCAGTAAAGACACTGTTGGCCCCTTCAAAGGGCCTGCATGGCTCCCAGAACCCTCCCTCGCAGCTCAGAGCCTGCCCATTGACACACGGAGATGCCCGCCGGGGCACCTGCCCTCTTCCTGCGCCCCTTCGCTCTCCACGATTGTCTGCGTTTGTTTGAAGACACCCTCTCGATACAGCGATCGCATCTACAAGAGAAACAAAACTCGAGGAGTCTAAGTTTCTCCTGAGCTGCCCGTGTAGAGTGAGCAGCGGCGACTCAGGGCACGCGAGACGGTGTCTCTTGGTCAAACTGTTTCCCCTTCAGCTCCATTGGCCACCCGCAGGAAAAACACTCACGGCTCAAAAACTCTGGCCTCCTTTGAAGGAGGCAGGTGTTTCAGCATCACGGAGCAGAGCCTGGGCACCTGCTCACTTATTAATTTCATGCGTTTTCCTTTCTTGTGAGGAAGATAAAAAAGAAGTCACGTTCACGAAACAAGAACACCTCATCGATCTTTGCATCAGCCCACGGGTGAGGGACGAAAGGTCGCAGTTCGTCTCGTGAACAAGGAGCACTTCCCTAGTTTGAACTCTGTGTGGGATTTACACTTCAGGCATCTCCAAATAACTCTGCTCTCGGGATTACTGTTTCAGGTGGAGAGGGAGGGGGAGTAATAATGAAGGCAAACCGACAAAAGCCTAGTTTTTGTGTCGAGAGATTAGTGCCAACAGACAAAGATTCTAACGGGGCAGGCTGAGGTGCGGTGGACAGCTGAAGCATTGCCCTGATCAGATCCACAAGCCACTCAGAAAATCGGAGTTTTGATGACTGAAATCTGGCAGGGGAATGGCTTCTCATCCCCGTGTGACTGTTTTCTGTGCTGCTGGCTTATGCTGATGTTCAAAATAAGCCGCCACACCTAAGTCAGCCAACCTCACTGTTATTTCGCTCGTGGGTAACCCTTCTGAAATAATCGCTGGAAACCGACAAAATGCCCTAAGTTTTATCTAGTCTTCAAACAGGCTGATGCACCGCTTGGTCTAGAATAGGCACAGGCACTGTGGTATCAATTCCAGAAGCTCAGAACGATAGGGAGACTGAATATTCAATAATGGGAATAATTGCACCAGTAATAATTAGAGCGCACAAATGTCACGCTGTGCAGTAACTCCAGGTGCTCCACAAAAGGCGCTGTGGGGACGAGACATGCTTTAGGGTTAGAAACAGGCTGCAGATCACTGTGCTTCCACATACACGTGCGTCGGAATTAGAAACATGCAACAGGCTAGGCACACGGGCGAAAACTCGGTGTGGGCGTGCCCAGGAAAGGGGCTGCTCTTAGGGACTATGTTCCCTTCCTTCGTCACGTTGTTCAGTCCTGCTTTTAGAAAACAGGCAACGTCACAACTGAACTGTAACACAGAAGACAGGGAGCAGGGCAGCAGCTGTGACAATTAGCAGCCGCAGTCGGTTTCAACCTCAGCCCGACCCTACAGCCGGCCTGCAGGTGTTTAACCTTCTTAATGTAAGTCAGAGACAGCTGACTGCACGAACCTATATTCTAGTGCACAGATTACCATTTTTTAACTTGGGGAATCACGATATGCTAAAACTATCTAGAAATAACAGAGAAACATGCCTACTGACAAAGAACAGGATCCAAACTCCCTGCTCAGAAGATGAGGCTCGGTTTACACAATGTTGGGAGGGAGGCGCCCCCCCTCGGTTCACTGTGTAAGTCTCCAGGGCTGTCTCCACCCAGCACCTGCTGCTCACGGGCTGCTGAGGAGACGGTCACAAAGAGCCAGGGGGGCCCAGGTGTTGGGGGCCCTGCTTCCTCTGTGGGCTCAGGGAGTTCCCTGTCCGGCTCTGTCCCTGAGCTGCCGGGCCCGGTAACTCCCTCCTCTTCAGGGCTTCTGCCTGGGGTGACCGTTCCTGCCCACCCCTCCCCTTCCTCCAGGGGCTCCGTCATACTGGGCTGGATGCCACGGTCCTACACGATCACACCTTCGACACACCGTTTCCAGATGGAGCTATGCTCGGTGGGTGGGGATTAGGACAGAAGCCGGCTCACCACAACGACCCGCAAAGAGGGCAGGAAGAGAAGTGTCCCTCCCACTGCCAGAGGGGTGCTCCTGAGACACATGCCCAGCACTGCACCCTCAACCTGGTTGGCGATCCCACCTCAGCAGGGGAGCCAGGACCACCCCCCTCCGCCCCCTGTGCTCAGGGCCCTCGGGCATCTCCCTCTGAGTCACACACGTGATGTGACTGGAGGGACGCAAACCAACAGACAGGCCCCAGCTGCTGAGATGTACGCCGTGACCTTAGCTAGATTTACTCTGGGCGCAGGCAAAACGTGTGGCTATTCATTTTCGTTTGTATTACCTACAGTACACATCTCTCTCTTGCACCTATAAAACTTAAGTTAGTCAGGTGCACATGCATGCACCTCCACACACGTGTGCGTTGCCGGGTAACAATTACAACGAGCAGCTATTGAGTATTACCTGGTGCTACACAGTATTGTAAGTGAGCCATGTGAAGCAGTATTTGTGACAGGAACATGTGTGGACTGATGAAGACATGGATGTATGGACGGCAATTATAATGCATAATACTCCGCATTCTCCTGACCTGGGGTCTGACACCTAGGCACTTCCCTGCCCCCAGAGATAAGGAAGGATCTGAGCCTCTGGCCCGGAGGGATCAAACCCCCCCATGAGTGTTAGGGTGCTCCCAGCAGACGCCCGTGCCAGACCACTCGGACAGTGAACACGCTCCATCAGGAATTCACGATGGGGGGGACAGGGATGAAAGGGGCCGCATCCTCAGGGCTTGGGCTCTGTAGCTTCATACTCCCCAGATCTGCCGGCTCCAGTCGGTGCCTTCTGTACTATCAGATCCCCGCGGACGCGTGACTCAAGCCAACCATGTGTCTCCGAGCCAGTTTTCTACATTTCCCCAGTAGCACGCATGTCACGTGTGTAAGACACACTGCTCCAAACTGAGAAGCCCACCGCACCCTTCCACACCCAACACCATAGCACGGAGAACAGGCCCCGCGGAGGGCAGGTTTAATTCTGCCCTATTGACTTAATGTGCACGGTCACCCTGCACGGCACGCGGCATCTTCACCTGAGGCACAGAGAGGTCAGGCAACCTCCTTGAAGCGACACCGCCCATCACCAGACGCGAAACCTCGACTGCGGAACGGAGTCCTGAGGCTCGGCCCCGCACCGTGTTCCACGGCAGCTGCTTCCTCGGAGTCAAGCGTGGCACCTCTAGCACCGGGAGAGGAGGGAGCTATGTTCACTGGCCTGGGAGGACTGCTAGGCTCTGATGCCTTCCAGATAGGTTCATGGACATTTTTCTGGGCTCAGACTCAGGGTTCCACTTTGGGATGACCTCACCCTCGTGGGCGTCAGCCGTTTTCTGAGATGTATTTGAGAACGCAGGTTTAATCTTTTTGGCATAGGACATTGATTTTCAGGTCAGGGTCTTTAAAAACAGTGAATTAAATAGAAATTGGTCTCAGCTTATGAAGTCAAATACCACTACCAGTCATTGGGGAAGCCTGATAATGATTTCCGCTCGCTGCGTCCGAGTCAGCTGAAAAGCAGGAGACGAGGCTTCCCAAGAGGATGAAGGCGTCCCTTTGGGTAGGCTTCCCACCCAGCCGCACTCCGCAGGCCTGGAATCTTCTCGGAGATCGGGAAGGTTTTTCAAAAGGTCCTCTGCTCTATGAATGCTGTGTTGGCAGATGCAGGTCTGAACTGCTTTGCCCCTAAGTCTCTGCCCATCAGAGAGGGCTTAGGACAGGTGTTCTCTAAAGAGAATAACATTTCAAGCACCAGCCGAGGGCACCTGGGTCTCCCGTCGTCTCCTGCTTGTCCTTGTGCCCCAGGCCAGGGACGTGCTGTTCCTGTCTGGCCTGGGGAGCTGCACGGAGGGCAGGCGTGTGGAGAGGAGTCCCCAGAAGTGCGGTCTGAGGAGGGGCTGGATTTCCTGGTGCCACCAGGCTGCCGACTCGTTCTGGGCGGTCCCTCTCAGGTCAGTTTCAAATTTCTGGAAGTGTGTCCCTCACAGGCATGTTCTCAACTCAACCAATTTGCAGAGGGCCTCGTGGACGCCCGAGGGCTCACCCTCCTCATTCAACTGTCCCAGCTGCAGCAGGAGGCGGCTGTCCTCACAGAGAGTCATCCACAGCAGAGGTCTCCTTTCGGAACCCTGACATGGGGGAACCGCACTGGTCACAGGAGCCGGCAAGGCCTCTCCGAGGGGAAGGGAACAGTCCAAGCCAGGAGCACGGAAGGTGGCAGAGTCCCAAGGTCCCGCCAGCAAACTGCGGGCAGAGGCCAGGGAGGGCATCCCGACTTCACACAACAGTCTATGCAGCTGCCTTGCCATGGGCAGGGCAAGAATGAAAACCTGACGGTGTGCTGATTGTTTCTGAAAGGGCACGGAGACGTCTCTGATGGAATAAACGACTATGCAAACGGAAATCTAAAAGTGAGAGGGGACACCTGGAAGAGACATGCACTGAAAAACGGGGAAAGCAGGACTTCTTGAAGTTCAGAGAGCAACAGCCCTGGAAAGAACCGAGGGCCTAGGTAAAAGGGGAGGACAGATGTCCCGCTGTGAGGGACCACATGCCAGCAGGGGTGCGCACGATCTCACGCTTTCTCACTGAAGTTCAAGATGATGAAGCATCTTTGGGCAACTGGCGCTCAGAAAGTGGCCAAATCGCCTTTTAAGAAGTGGGCAGGTGTCTCGAGTTAAAGTGGTCTGCAAGAAGACAGTGGGGTGAGTGCCCAGGTCCAACTCAGACGGTCGTGCAGACGAGGCATTTTACTGACATTATTAAGGCAGAGAGAACACGCCAGGGTAGAAAACCCTGAATCTCTACACATGTGTGTGCACAATGACCTCATTCTCCCCCATCCACCTCTGAGTGCTTCCTGCAGGAAATCAGAGAGAGAGAGAGAGAGGGGGGGGGGGCGGGGTTCCCCATTTAGGACCTCTCCTGGGAGGAAACGGCAGCTGTAACAGACACGTGGAAGGCAGCAGGGAAGGCGGCCACAAGGACTGTGTAGCCCATTAAAACTGAGTGGGCGCTGAGATGAAGAGCTGAGCCCTCGCTGCAGAGCAGGCTGCGGCTGGCTCTGACCGGCACTGCAGGTTCCCGCAGCAACACACAGCCAGAACCTCTGTCCCCCAGCCCTGGAGCAGCAGCTCCCCCAGGGCAACGCGCAGCTCAGGTGAGTGGATGTCAGCACAGGGATGGATCCCAGGGTGAAGCAGCGCTGTCCCCTTGCCTCTCCCAAAGGACAGCGGAGCCCAGAGCTCATCCTGTCACAGGGCCAAGGTCACATGGAAAACCCGGAGCTCTGTGCCTGATTTACCAACCAGTTACAGAGGAGGGTGCCTCACTCAGGACCCAGGGCCACGGTGAGACCAGGAGCCCACGCCTGTGTCAGACCAGCAGGGTTAGCCTCTCCACCGTCCTTGCTGCCCCACTGTGGGCCTGTGCCCACACACACATTTCAGAGAAAACACAGTGCGGGACAACTTGCATTTACTGCATCAACACAGAAACTCAGAGAAGGGACATGAAGATGGCGGTAACTCCTCTTTTCAGAAAGTGAAAAAGTATTGCTTTAAAATGAGTAATTGCTCTGATTTCCTTTGATGTTTTCGTAAATCAAGTAATTTGTGAGTGGATCCATTTATGCTTGAATTCCTTCTCACCCAGTCGCCCATGTACAAAGCAAGGCATCTTAAAGCGCGTGGCTTACGGCTTATGAAAGTCTATTTCCTCCATGAGTCAACTTCAACGTGGCCAGCTTTGGTTTTTAAAGATACGGATGCTGGAAATGGGTTCTGCTTGGAAATCTCTTTTCCAGGCACGGAAACTTTAGCCATACGGTGGATTTGGTCCTTTCGGCTTGCCGTAAGTCCTGGGAGAAACTGCCTGACACACTGCAGAACAGGCAGCTTCCCCTACTTCTCGTAACTCTAGGAACGGTAAGAGCGATCGGAACAGAGTCTTCCAGGTGCCGTGAGGAGGGGTTTTGATAGAGCACTTGGGGCTGGAGGGGGTGAGGGGGAGATGGGCACCGGGCTGGGTGAGGGGCAGAAAGGACTATGTCCCAGGCCCAGGGGCAAACTCTCAGGGGGTGGGCGAGAGCCGCCGCGACAGGTCATTAAAGGAAACCACCGTGCAGCTCTCTGCACGGCCCTGGCCCTCCTCGATGCACGCACTTTACCGACTCCCAGGCCAGTGACAGGGACCTGTCATGAGGCCAGTGTTCACAGCAGCAGCAGCAGCAGCCTGGCGGGGTGGTGGTAGCCTACGTTTCCACAGGACACTCGCAGACATGCTCCGTCACTGTTCACGGCAGAGTCGGGTGCTGGGCTCAGCCGCCTCCTTCGGGGCAGAGCTTCTGTGCACGGTCACCTCTGTGTCACAGATCCTCCCGGCTGAGAAAGCCCGGCCTGCACGGGGTGCCAGGTCCTCTTTCTGTTGGCCATGACGCTTACAGGTGGGAAGCCGTGGCCCCTCCAAAATGACAGGCAATAACACATTTGTGGTAAGATTCTGCAAAATGTCAACAAGTGCGTCTTTGTGCTGGGCGTTCAACATTAAAATAGCATCTGACGTACAACAAAGACGCGTCACCGACGTTTTCAGTAAAACACCCCTTTGTCCGACTGTGGAGCGCACCGAGTGAAGCTACGCCGGGCCTCGCACAGACACACGCACGATCTCAAGGGTCTTCGATTTAGAAGTCACCGATGGCGCGAACAGCGTTCAGTCAGCTGCTGTTCTCTCTCTCTCTCATCATGCAGGTCCCGGGGGTACCTTGTGCAGAAGTCATGTATCTTTATTTATTTTTTTCCTTTCAGACCGCTAACGTGTTTATATCCTTCCAGGGGTGTCCCACCTTTTGGCGTCTCTGGGCCGTGCTGGCGGAAGAAGAGTTGCCTTGGGCCACACGTTAAACACACCCACTAACAAAAACTGATGAGCAGAAAAAAAAGGTTTTAAGTAAATTTACAAGCTGGTGTTGGGCCACATTCATAGCCAACCTGGGCCGCAGGCTGCGGGTTGAACACCCCTGCTGGACTTAACCTATTTTCAACCAGAAAGAGACTCGGTGGTCGTGATGGGATCCGTGGGAAATGCCGTGAATGCAGCGGAGCTGGCTACACGCCCCCAGTGGCCTGTGAGGCGCCTACTGTGAGCACCGTGCGCCTCCTGCTCCCCAGGGCTCTGACCCGGGGAACTGCCTGCAGCGACTCCGGAGGCACTAAGGCCAGAGCGGGCGTGCTCTCCGTCTGCGTGACCATCTGGCCGGCACCTCCAGGGACGAGAAGAGACAAGCCTGACACCTTTTGGCCACTTTGGGGTCTTACGGAGCATTTGACCAAGCTCACCCCCCATTTCCAGCCTAGCTACCCCTGCAGATGGCTGAAGCCTCCGAAGGCTAAGCTGCAGTTCAGCGAGACTTCTGTCCCCGATGTGCCCACCCAATGAGTGTGTGAATGTCCCTTACTCAAGTTTCCCGTGTCTTGTCCCTAACAGTCAGAAAGCTCGCATTTTTGTTTCTCTTTTCACAGGTGGACACCTTCCTGCCTTGTTGTCACACCGCTAATCAGATGCTGAGTGAGTTAAGTCTTGAGGGGAGAGACAGACGGAAGGGTTAGAAGGCATTCATTTTCTGGAGACTACAAAAATTGGAGAACTAGCTCATTTGAATGAGGAAAACTATTCACCGAGACACACTTATTCCCTTTTAAAAACCCTCCATGCTTCTGGATCGGCACAACTGAAGCACGTTCGGGTTGAAGACCTTCAGTCCAGACCCATAAGGGCCGCTCCTGGGTGCACGTCTGCAGGAAAGGGCCCGTGCGTGTTCACGCAGGTATTACTTGTAACAGCCAAGACGTGGGAGCCACCCACGTGTCCTTGCACTGATGGTGGGCGGTGTGTCCACACAGCGGACTGCCAGGTGGCGGCAGGAGTGAAGTGCAGGCTCGGCCGCATCGAGGACCGGCTGTGGTGCACGAGGCCTCGCGAGGGTGGCTGTCGCCAACAGGCGTGTCCGCGTCCTGTGCAGTCGCGTTTAAGTGAGACACTCGGGAGCAACAGAGTCACAGGCGGGGCGCAGACCGGCCTCTGCCTGGGGCTGCGGAGGCAAGGGGGCTGCTCACGGGTGCGGGGCATGTCCTGAGACGCCGGATGTGGCCACGTGCACCTGACCGCCGGGGATGGGGGCCAGGGGCACAGCCGTGAGCACACGCTGATGACATGGAGCTGTTCCGTCAAATGCCTGCTATGCGGATTATGAACGAATGACTCAATAAAGGTCCTTAATAAGTGTTTGGTTGTGATTTTAGTTTTTACTCTGTCTTTTTAGCCACCTCACGTGTTTGCGGAGGGTTTTGTGATAGAAATCTCCCTTCCAAATGGAGAATTTTTTTATAAGACAGGACTGTTTTGATAAAAATTGGAGGAAGTCAGTCATTCATCGTAATTCGTAAGTACCCAGATGATGACCCACCCACAGGTCCTCATGTGTTCCGAGGACTCCGGGTGAGCGGGAGCAGAGAGACCCACGCCGCGCCCGGCACCTGTGCCGTGGAGAGGCCGTCCCCGCTGCCCTCCTGCTCCGAAAACCTCTTCACGCCGACTCTGGGTTTTATCACAGGAGACCCTTTTGTGAGTTCAAAGCCAAGGTCGTGCCCCTTCAGCGCAAATCTGGACTGGAGGCGTAAATCTTTCAGAAGCGATCCCTCCATGCCGGCTCCACAAAGAGTCTGACACATGTCCCAGTGAAGCCGCTTTCATTAAGTTGCCTTCACGAATGTGCCTTCATTTGACGGACCCTGAAAAATTGCTCTATCCTTCTCCATTCCCACGACAGCTGTCACTGTGTCACAGACGGGGAAGTTTAGAAAAGGAAAGGCCTCATGCTTTCCCGACAGTTGGCACCACTCATGGTGACATCGTGTGGGGGGCACACACTGGAGGGTGGCACATGGGGCGTGCCCGCGGGAGGAAGGAGAAACAAACAGCGGTTCCACTCACGACGCTCCAGAGTGTTCCGCACGGCGCCTTCCCTCACCAACCCCGGGCCAGGCAGAGCCGCACCAGACCCACTCAGGACTGAGGGCAGAGGTCTGGGCACGAGGCAGTGACAGAATGTGGGACGTTGACAGGGACAAAACGGTTGGTCAAGTACGTTTCCTACTCTGACTTCAGATAACAACACTGTGGAATCCGTGGGAAGGATGCGGAAGAAAGCAACCTTTGTTAGGAACCCCCCTCCCCCACTCCCGGGTGGGGTGCAGCAGGAATCGAGGCTGGCCTCCGCTCCTGTGACTCCAGGGTGGCACAGGCCTGCCCCGTCCCCATCTGGCACTGACTGCACCGGACGGTCTCCAGAGCCACCCCCATCCTGCCGGGTGGGCACCTGCACTGTGACACTGAGCAGCACTGTCCCCCCTCTCCCCTAATGCCACCGTCCCCCGTCTGGGCCCTTGGCCCGCTGAAAGGACAGGCTCCTCGTTACGAAGAGCTACTAAGTCGTAGTAACACGAAAAAGGAACCTTAACACGCTATGTACTGCATTGCCACATTAATCAAAATTAATTAAAAACTGAAAACATCAGATTTCTCTGCATCTGAGAGCTATGCTAAAGCCCTCATATTGATGTCAGGTTAAGAGATATTCCAAATCAATTGATATTTAAGACTCCATAATTTGTTAGAGTCTCTGTGGAAAATGCAGCTGAGCACAGATCTTTAAAACGCTGTGCCCATTTGACACGGAGGCACGCTGAGACTGTGCGTGTGGGGTGTTGTTTCTGGGCCTGCAAGGCAAGGGGCGTAGATCCTGCAGCTGGCCGGGGGCCCCAGCTGCATCTCAGCTGGCCTGGTGTGCCTCGGCACCAGGGCCGGCTGGCCCCGCCATGGTGAGATAATCCCTCAGGTGCTCCGCTTTTAGTTAGGGGGTGGGACCGAAAAGCCTGGGAGCCACAGGCTCCGCACGTGGACGTCAGTCCCTCTGATCGCTCCCTGGCAGCATGAGAGGTAAGAAACGCTCCCCTGATGCCCAGAACCTGCCCTCTGGGCGAGAAGCAGCTCTTTGCTCGTGTCTCTGAGCCAGATGACGTGCGGCGGCCATACAATTAACCACTCCAGAGTGCTCGGCACTCGGACACTAAGAACCAGACGGAGCTGTCATCTCTTCAGCACGGCCCTTGTCCCTCCCACCAGCTGCTTCAAAACTTAGGTGGATGCCTGTGCTGGCGGCGGGGTGAGAAGGGGGAGAGAGGGCAACGCCTCGGGGGACAGAGTGACCAGGCGGACAGACAGACACCCTGCGCTCCAGAGTCAGGCCTCCTCTGACACCGCGCCACCCCAGAGCGCGCTGAGGGCCCGAGCACGCGGTCACTGCAACACTCGCCCCGCATTACCTTCAATAGCAACAGCACTTTGCTGTCGTAACGTCTCGACAAGCTCAAAATACTTCCCTGCGCACGAACCCAACTCCGCTCAAGATGCCACCCCAGGGAGGGATGGGCATGCCCACATGGGGGCACGAACAGGGTTCAGGTGAGTCGGTTTTGTCGGCTCCATCATTTAGGCAGGTAGGCAGGATAACACCTGAGAAGCGGTGGCCTGCCCGTCAGGCAGAGGGGAGCAGTGTGGGGTTCGGCCTCAGTAACTTAGTGACATTAAGTAGCCTAATTACGAAAAGCTGCCGCCAGACGCGCCACAAGACATTTGCCTCAATCGCTCAGCTATTTAAGGCCAACGTGATTGGGGTTCACAAAAACATCTGGAAAATCGTCTGTTTCTGCACCTCACATGGCCTACGTAGGACCAGCTGGAGGCACGCTTGGCTGCAGGGAAGAACCCACAACGAGCCTCTGGGGGCTCTGTCCCATGTCCCGGGCTCCTTGGGAAGCACAGGTAAGCCGTGTGTGTGGGGGCGGGGGCGGTCAGAAAGAACTATGGGGAGAAGGGTGATGATAACCCCCAGCACCCTGTGTACACGCTGCACAATTTCCACATACACTCAAGAACCAACACTGAGCGTGACGCCCACGGGCACCACTCTAGAAATCTTGGGGAGAGCAAGACCGGCCGCCTCGGCCACCGGTGTCCTGACTCATTCCATTACATTCTGGAGCCTTGCTGGGCCGTGTGTTCAGAGCCGAAAGAGCATTTCTCTGTGTCTCTCCCTGATCCAAAGGTCCTGCTCATTGGTGCAGGGACCTGGCAGGACCTTGGCTACCCTGGGAGCTGGTCCCAGGGGCCCGCTGAGAGTCCCCCAGGCACCCCCACTCTGTCCATCACAGGGGCACACTCACGACTCTCCTTCCTTATTCACGTTGTTGTTTTTCCTGGGCCCTCAAGTTTCTCTCCTGACGGAGGGCTTCACTCTGGCAAGCTTTAAATCTGCCTCCTTCGGTCCCCCTGCCATGTGCCCAGCACCGTCCTCCCCTCTAAATCCTGTCACAGGCTCAGATCGGCAGCTCAGCGGTTTGCACCTCTCCAGCCGCAGGAATGCTTTATCGCTCCCGACACGCTCCTCTCGGTGGTAAATCACCCTGCCTCTTCCCTGGAACAACAGGGCAAGTTTGGGCAAACGGGCAGGACTCTCGGCCCCGCCCCGGGACACAGGTGAGGACGTGGAACCACCTGCGAGACCTGAAGCCAGGTGTAGGTCCAACCTACAGCACCACCTTTTCAGCCGCACCACACAACCGCCGGGCCTGCTCACAAAGCGAGGCAGGGTCGGACAGCCCAAGTCATCAAATGCTCGGGTTTTAAGTCCAAGGGCAGGGGCCACCTGGGAACTTGATAATCAAGGGCTTGAGAGCCACAACCTGTTCAACACAGGTCACAGTGGTGTCTGGTGCACAAAAATAGTCAACCACCAGATTGCTTCAGTCACGGGAGGGTGCACAGCGATGAAGCGGAGACGTCACCTCCCGCTCCTGATCCCTCTCACCACGGGGCCTGCCGCCCGAGTTCACGAGTCTGGGGGTGTGAATGTTATGGGGCCCACGCAGAGCCACATCCAATACAGTCCACCAGCTCAATAAGGAACAGAATTAACATTCAGACTCCAGGACAGCAGGCCACAGTGGCAGGGCTTCCTCATGTTCGAATTTGAGGGAAACATGAATATTCCGGCGGAGGTTGAGAGGCTGTCACAGAAGCGCCCGGCTCCTGAATGAGAAGCGGGCCCCTCGGAGTGGCGACTGTCACCAAATGGCCACTCACCGTCCCTCCCTGAGCTCACCGCACGTGACAAATACATGCAAATGCTGCGGCGGTTCGGGAGGACGTTAGCCTGTAATTATTTTGTGCCGCCCCAGCCATCCAGCCAAGGCGAGTTTTCATCTTGTTTAATGCAGTGAAAATACCCTGCTGCTGGAAAACCCGCTCTGAAACTGTCTGGCTCCCTCCGATGCTCGCCGTGAGGGCGGTGAACGAAGCACACTTCAGGCGGAGGGCGGAGGGCGTGCAGACGCCCAGGGTCGTTCTTGGGGGTTCAGGAGCTTCCCCTTCGTCATTTTCAACCGAGAGTCTTAGCTGGATGTACGCAGTTCTGAGACTGTAAGAAATGTATCATAAAGGCAATTTTCCATGAAGTTTTCTTTAATCTCACTTGATTCTGCGAAGTTGCTCACCTGATTATATCATCGGGCACACACATCGCAACGAAATAGTCGATGGCTTCCATCTCCCACACTGGCTAATAAGACTATCGCTTTTTGGGGAAAAGTAAAATCCTTTCGGGCAGTTTTCCTTTCCTTTTTAACAAACCAAGCTCTTTAGTGTGCTGTTCCGTGCGGGGAACTCTCATTTGTTAATTGTTTGGTTTTATCTTTCAATTAAATGTTGACGGCTAAATACATCATGACGAACTCACTTACTCCCCTTCAGGCCTAGGAAACATAATCGATGATATTGTAATAATGTGGAAACTGTGTGTGGTGCCAGGTGGGCACTGGAAACATCTGGGGGACACTCCGTAAAGTGTGCGACTCTCTCACCACCATACCGCACACCTGAAATCAACACAATAAGACTGAACGTAATGGTAACAGAATGCAATAAAATGAAATAATAAAAAAGAAAAGTATATAAATTATTCTCTTACTAATTACAAACTGGCATGTGCAACGCAGACACATACCTGAGCCCTGTAAGTCTCAGGCCACGCCGGCACCCAGGACGGAGGGCCTGGGACACACACAGAGCTGTCCCCTCCCCACAGAGGGGCGCCAGGGGCCACCACAGAACAGGCTGTCCCAGCACTGTTCCTGCAGGACTTCAGTGGGACTCACTCCCAGAAAAAGGTGGAGGGAGGGGAGAGAGGCCTGCAGAAAGAAAGCGTCCCAGGAATGTGGTGCTTCTGATGACAATTCTGTCACAACCCACTCAGTGCCAAGGCAACCTGAAGGGCCTCCAGGAGGGAATGACAGGTTGGAACTCTGTGAGACTGCAGGCTTCCCTGACCTGGGCAGTCCCCGAGAAAGCACAGCACGGTTTCCAGGGCTCCTGAGGCCCGGGGCGGGACAGTGGCTTGTTGGGCCTGGCGCAGAGGCTCCGGGGCAGAGGTGTCCTCATATGTCCCCTGTCCCTGGAGGTGCCCACATTGTGGGCACTGATGGTGCACCATCAGGGCTCACTAAGTTCAAGCGCACCTGCCCTTTAGGGTTATTAAGCCCCATTTTCTTCACTCCGCCCCCGAGCTGCGGTGCTCACTCCCACTGACTGCTCCTGCTCAACCCAGGGACGGGGCACGACCTGTGTGCAAAAGGGCCCTGCCGCCGAGGACGCGGGGCAGGCTGCTGGGTGCTCTGTCTGCTGCGTCCCTCGTCACAGGACTCTCTCCACTCTGCCCAACTCCTGCACGTCCTTGAAGCGGACAGGCGGCACGGAGCAGCAGAGACCTCATCCACGAGGCCTGCACAGACACGCTGCTTCTGCACAGAGAGTATAAGACTCCCTCTTTACTACCTCTTACCGCAGTTTCTTTTTTTAAAGATTTTATGTATTTATTTTTAGACAGAGGGGAAGGGAGGGAGAAAGAGAGGGAAACATTAATGTGTGCTTGCCTCTCACGTGCCCCCCACTGGGGACCTGGCTCGCAGCCCAGGCTTGTGCCCTGACTGGGAATCGAAACCAAAACCCTTTGGTTCGCAGCCTGTGCTCAATCCACTGAGCCACACCAGCCAGGGCTGCAGCACTACGGATTCATCTTGAAGAGCAACCACGTCATGGCTTTAAAGCACATTTTACAAGGTTAACATCTACTTCACACCCCTGGGCCCAACACACTGTCAGGCGATTAGACCCCAGACTAACCCCTGAGACATCCAAGCCCCTGTCCTACAGCCAGAGCAGGCCCAGGAAGGCTCCGTCCTGACTTTCCAGAAAGAATGGAAACCTTTCTAAACTAAAGAGAAGCACGCAGTGGGAATTTTGACATATCGCTCGGCACTGTGCTGTGTGTGACCGGCATGCGAGTTCAAATCTCTCAGTGTTTGCACGGGCAACGAAACAACCCCATCAGGAAAATACTTCGCTACAAAGCAGAAGCTCCCGACAGACACACAGCGACTGACAGAGACACAGATGCAGACGCAGAAGTAAGGAAAGGAAGTCAGGACTCAAATCTAAACAAAACGCGAGTTCAGGAGAGAACAGCGTTTACCGTGTTGGGCGCACATGATGCAAACCTAAGACGCAACACGGGGACTTGCCTGCGCGTGTCCCTGTTCTGGTCATTACTTGAGCCAAGAGCGCGTCTTGGTGGGCTCACGTCTGTACTCATCCGGCGGTGACTGACAGGAGAGCTGAGGCTCCCAGCACCCGTCCCTCGCCCGAGTTGGCCGGGTTTCAGAATAAGGCACGAGGCCCTTCTGGGCTCCGGATTCAGGGTGGGGGTCACTTCCTGGATTTCAGACCTCGGTGCTGCAGAGCCTCAGCCACTCCTATTTTCTCAGGAACAGACAGCACCAGGGCAGGTGGAGGACTGTGCTGGCCCCACCCACCAGGTGCTCCGAGCCCCTTCCTGGCTGGGAACCTCCTGCCTCCACACCGGCAGGCCTGGCCCTGCCGAGCTCCCAGACCACCATCTGTCCTGAGTTCTGCCCCACAGCCCCTCCACCAGACCTTCTGCAAACACACTCTGTCTTCCCAGGTGAGATGTGGCCACTCTCACAGCCTGGGCACTTGGATGTCCCCTCAGGTGGGAATGACTTCAGGGTCACTTGGGGCCACGTCAGTGCTGGCCGCTGGCTCAAGTGGCTGGAGCCTCTTCTGGTCACATTCTATTCTTACGACAGCTCAATCACTCTACTTTCAACGCTGCAGGGAAAGAGTTTGTGATGTATATTTAGGAGTGAGAGACGCAGACCAAAGTTCCACATGTGCCTTTTTGCAGGGATAGCAATCTTTAATTTCAGTAAACCATTGATCATGTGAAGTCACCACAAAAACATCATTAACAGTATCGATTTCTAATATTTTATGAGCGATTCATCTTTCATGGGTAACAAATATTAATTTGATAGAATGCATTTGGAGACACATGAAAGATAAATGAATCCAGATTGAAGTGATTTTTTTTTGCTTTTTAAAATTCACATCTCTTAATAAAAAGTGATGCATTCAAAAGTAAAAGTGAGCTATCACAGAATCTAATTTTTAAATGCTGTCCCTTAGAATAAAAAACAAGATCCACGTTTATATTTGCAAATCTTTCTAATAGTTACCCTCCCCCGCGCCGGCAAAGTTTCTAAACAGCAAGCAACTGAAACCCGAGAAACTTTCCTGCGTCTGCATTTCCTAGCGGCAGCAGAGAGCCACACAACAAACTGTCTTCGGCGAACCCTGGGACCACTGGCGCACGCTTCTCTGGCACCTCAGTGCACGCCGAGGGTCTCTGTGCACACGCGTCCCTTCTACTCACATGTTCTCGCAGAGGAGGGAGGCAGAGAAGGCAGCAGACACACGCTCACGCCACCCCGGCCTCACAGCCCAGGCGCCTGGGCCCCCAGATTAGGAGCAAAGCTGATGAATTTTTACTTCTCTAAAAGCATTCTGAAAGGGCTCTGGTTTCCTCCCATGAATCAATTATAAGCGAGCTCTGACAGCAACAGTAAGCTCGGAGGAGACCGCGCTCTGTCTCGGCAGCGTGATTCGACACAGAGTGGTGGAACAGAAAGTCCAATGCAGCAGCGAAGTCTCATCCCCCCGGAGCCACAGGGAGGGAGTGCGGCCCGGTACTCACCGGCTGCAAAGTGCCCCGGTTTTCGCTTCACAGGAGGCAGCGCTGACACAGAGGCTCCGGCTGTCAGCAGCCCACACCGCTGCTCACCCCCGCAGCCCGGCCCCGAATGGCTTGCTCAGGCAGCTGGGAGATAATAGGACCAGTCTCAGCTGGGACCAGAGCTGCGTGCAGCGCCCTCTCCTCCCGCGGTAATCAAGGCGCCCGGCCCGGCTGCGTCCCCCAGAGGACCCACAGAACGAACGCATGAATCAAAGACGCGCCTGCCCAGCAACACACGCACCGCCAGCGGGTTCTGCCCACACGGAACCCGATCAGGAAGCCCAGGTCCTCCCGGAGCACAGGTGCTCAGCCTCCCACTGACAAGGACTTGCAGAGCTGCGGACTGGCCTCCAGGGAGGGTGGGGAGTAAGGCTGCCTGCCCAGGGGGTGGCTTCTGCAGCCCCCCAGCTGGAGGACATGACGACACTGGCCGTCTGGAACACACGCTGGGCTTGCTCTGTGCTTGGCTGGCTCGTTCCGGGTTTGCAGGATCGTCCCCCTGTGGGTTCTAGGGGAGGTGCGTGCACGTACACGGGGCCTGGCACAGATAGCACCCCTTTTTTATTACAAACTCCTTTATTACAAAATGATACGCATGTAATTCTGTAACACAGCAATATCTTACGCAAGCACACCATGACGTTCAAGGTGAAATGCTCACATTAAAACTATAATTGTTGTGCCTATTGTATCACCTGCCAACCACACTCCCGCAGGCGTCACTTCGGCCGGGCCCTGCATGTGTGCTATCTGCGGGTCTAGACTTCGGGAGGTGGTCGGAATAAAGCTGTCTCTGTGGGGTTGCACACTCCCAAGACGTGCCTCTTCTCGAGCACTGGGCACGCGGAGCGAAGGGTTCAGCAGGGAAGCTGAGACACGCGCCCGGCACATGGAATCGGAGACGCCTGTGCTGCCCGCACAGCTGAAGGAATGAGGCGGCCAGGAGGCACGCGGGAGCTCGTGGACGTGCCGCGAGGGCGAGGCTTCCGAGTTTGAGCGTGGACAGCTGGAAACAGCGCGCACCTGCCGCCCTCCACCTGCAGTGCCGCCCGGGCTTCCCACCACGTCTGCCCTGCAGACACTGGTTGGTGCAGGTGTGGCCTCAGTTCAGCAAGTCTGGGTGAGGGATGTGCCACGTTCCACCTCAGAGACAGGGACTCACCTGTGTCCTGCTCTGAAAGGCTGTGACCAGCACCCACATCACGCAAAGCAGCTGGCAGTTCACAGAACTGTGTGACTGTGGGGGCAGGTGGGGGGTAGGGAGCCAGGAACCCGGAGTTCTAACCCTCACTTCCACCCAAGGCAGGGGGTCGCCCTGTGACCCTCCGCTTCCCGAGGGGCCAGTGTCCGAGGGCCGGGCGGCCTCCTCCAGTGCCCTAGGGCCTGGGGCGGACCTGCGACACAAGGGCACTCACACTTGGTGACAGAACCTGTGGAACGGGGTCTTTGTGAACCGTCCCCAAACTGGGGGTCTGTGTGACCTTGGGGCGTCCCGTGACCAGTAGGCCGATGAGCAGCTGTGTCAGAGAGCCAGAGGCATCTCCCGGAGGCGTCTCTCGGAGGCGTGAGTGAGCCGTAGATGCGTGAAAGGGGGGGAAAGAGACACTTGGATGGAAGAAGAGTTTCAGCTGCTGCTGCACAAACTGCGTCCTCCTGAGACGAAGCCACCTGGAGGAGGAGCCCGAGGTCCCGCCGGGGCTCCCTCTCCATGGCGCTGGCCCAAGGGACCTGACGGCACGTGGACAAGGTTGTCCCCTCTGCCCCTGGTTCTCTCCTCCCCCCAGAGGCACGCAAAGGCGAGGCTTCTCTTCACGTTAGCAACCATGTCATCTTTGGTGCAAAAGTGGGCACCACCTGGGTCACGGCAGCCCCCACAGTTCAATAGGTCATGACCCTGGTCGCAGGGACTGAAAGACAGCGGAGGGACAGCCGGCTGCGCTGCTTCACTCAGGAACTAGGGAAGCCGCTCGCCCCGAGGCCTGGGGTCTCGCGGAGCACGCGCCGGCCAGGCCTTCCTGGCCCACGGCCCACTCGGTTTCCCCGACCCAGCTACACGGGCCCCGGAATCACGATCAATACTCAATACCGACAATACGCCAGGGAGATGGGAACAGTGTCATTTAACTTACACATTTTTCTTACTAAACTTTCGTGTAACTTTGTACTGGTTCAACACGTTTTTGCCATGTTTTCAATGCGTCTTCTGCCAGGTAACCTGCCTCGTTATTTCCCTGCGTGTTGTTGCAACTCGGCGCACCTCGTGCACTGACCGGTTATTTTATCTGGCTGGTCGTCGTGAGGCTCTGGCACACCTGCTTTACTTCACGTGGCTCACGTGAGGGCGGCAAAAAGAGGTTAATTAAGTAGCAATTGGGTGTCTCAGTCACATTAGCAAACACATTGGAGAAGCAAATGAAAAGAGGAGCCAATTAAAATACGAACGTGTTTATTCAGTGGTACAGTTGAAAGAAAACATTTAATTGGTTTTCAGTTCTATTTGGCCCGTTTGTCTGGTAATTACTTTGATTAATCTTTGATTATGGTGTGTGAGTGAATCCCTCTGACATCACGCGCTTCAAGGGCAGGTGACAACGACGGAGTGAAAATCCCTGACTTCCACCAGTTCTTCGTGCACGCCTCTCCCGAGACGTGCCACTTAAACTACGAAGTGGTTTGCAATAAAAGCCTAAATTTGGGGAATGTCTGATTTTTTTTTTAAGGTCAAAGCCAACATTGATGTCAAAATAAATAGAGCAAAGAGAGGCAGGAAAAAAAACCCAGAATGACTGGTGACTGCGAACAACAGAAGCTGTCTTCACAAAGACCCGGGAGAGCCTGACACACAGACCCCAGGTCGCATTTCAGACACTGAGATGTGTACAGAGACTGTTTCAGACTTTGCATGGAAATTGCCAGGAGCTGCCTCTCCTTGGGACTCTGATGAGCCTGCAATTTTACCAACTCTCGTCAAACGCTAATAAGAGCCCAGGGAGAGGGGGGCCCCTGGGGTCTCTTTCCGGCTACAGTGCAGGACTCAGCAAGTTAAATACAGCTCTGAGCCTCAGCAAATCTAGGCACAAAGTGAAAGTTTCGGTGACAATTTCCCAACAGGCTGAGGCTGAATCAATGGTTATCGCTCTAGACTCTTCAGCATAAGGTGCCCTGTGCACATACAATTGCTCACTGCTTCTTCCAGAAAACGTTCACACTTTCCATTTCTTGCCCTTTTCACAAAAACTCAAGTCAAAAGACGGGACACCGTGACGTCTCCTGCTGAGAACCAAACCTCAAAGGGCTGGACGGTCCGGAGACACTGCCCGGAGCACCCACTGTGATGACACGCTAAGCAGGTTGGACTGTCTGCTCCACCCAAAAGCGATGGAGCCCGTAGCAAAATCCTCAAGAGGCCAGCCTCAGCCAGGAATCCACGAGAGACAGTGGGTGCCACCGCTGTTTTCCAGGGAGCAACCAGATTCCTGTCACAACGACCCACGGAGACCAGGGCCAGGAAACTGAAAGGGCCTGTAAGACAGGAGCCCCCTTTGAAAGCTGCATCTCAGAGACACCCTGAGCGCTGACCTACATGCTGGGTTTGAAGATGCGACACGGCTCCATAACTGCCCACCGCGCTGGCTCGGAACTCCGGAGTCGCCATTGGCAGAAGGCGTCTGTGATTTTCAGGAGTGTGTGCCCACGCCTGGGGCAGAGCCTAGCGGGGGGCGGAGGCAAATCGTAGACAGACTGCAATTTACTTGTTGGGATTAAACTGATTTACCCTTATTTGTTGGCTACAGACCATACACAGCTTTTCTTATCATCTGAAAAGAGAACACACTCCTTTTCTGCAGAAGGTTCTGACTTTCCTTCTAATAAAAAACATAGTTTCACGAGGTATCCTCCGGGTCCACCCATGCCGCTGTGAACGGCAGCGTTTCACTTTTCATATTGGCCGAGTAGCGTTCCGTCATACGGGGTCTGGCAGAAGTGACACCTGCTTGAGTGTGACTGGTAGGGTAATGATATGGGTGTAATAATTTATAGTTTTATAAGTGTAGCTCTAAGTATAGCTGCTGTGGCAGACTGAACTGAGTGCTTTGCCTTGGAAGTTAGACGTTCTCAAAAATGAGCACATCTGGTACAGCAAACTCATTCAGACGCAAAGGGATGGTCACTCCCAGCATGTCAGTGCAAATGAGCCCGGGCCCTAGAACGAGAAGCCAGATGCAGCATGACCCAGGAGGACAGTCAGGTCAGAACACGGCCTCTCCTCCCTGCCTGCTGTCACCAAAACCAGACAACTGAAGGAAACGGGTCTCAGTCCAGCCTGTCACCCTCTCCCTCCAGCCCGATCGTGGACCAAGGAACAGTGCTCTGCAGCCAGCCGAGCACCAGGTAACCCACTACTGTGTTTTCTTTCTGTCTCTGTGCTTGTCCCTTTTTCATGTCCCCGCACCAGGAGCCTGACCTTCCTCCTGGAATGTGCAGGGTTTTAACAGAGAGTTGGGATTAAGTGCAAACGTACTGCGGCCCACGGACTTCCAGGAGGAACCCAAGTGTCAGAGCTCCTGGGTTTCGGACTTGCTCAGCTAAAACTTACTTAGCACCTACTCCATTCACTGCCCGTGTAAATTGTTGGGGAGAGAAAACCAGCCTCTCAGCACCTGCTTTCCTTACCAACGTCTGCGTACACACTGTCTCTGTACATCAGCTCGTCTGGCTCAGACAGAGTGGCTGCGTTTCTCATGGCCCACTGTGGTCATTATTATTTATCATCAGCGTTCCGCTAATGCGGCACCTGGTACTGAGCTTGCCTGCCAGCTCTGGGGTGACCCGGCAGCAGGGGGACGGGCGCTTTCATTTTTTTCCTTGACATCCGTCCCATCAGCAGCACTAAGCTTTGGCCCGGACTCTCCCTGCGGGGAGTCACAGCTCACCTGTTCTTAAAGGGATGTGCACAGATGGGACAGGTGAGGAAGGAGGGGCCCGCGAGGGAACGCTAGCTGAGGCGAGGATGCGGGGCGACATGCACAAAGCCCTGTATTTGTCCAGACACCATGATGTCACATCGGGAAAAGAAAGGAGTCTGCTGGGAGTGGGCAGAGCCACCCTTGCACTTCGTGCAGTGAAAGGTGACAGGAAGAAGACCTACATGTGCAGAAACGCTGCAAGCACGGGACCCGTGCACAGGGAGGTGGGCCTGGAAGTCTAGGGGTGCAAGGGGCAGGTATCTGTGTGGTGCAGCCGCAGGATCACACACGCCTTCGAAGCACATGCCCACCCTTTGCTAAACGACACACTTCGGTCTTTGCGATGTTCAACGTGTGTAATTATATTTCTTAGGGGGGTGGGCGACATTGCAGATTTATTCTGAGCACTGAGCAATGCAGACAGACAAGTTCTGTCTTTCCCGCCACCTTCTTTCACCACTTGGGCTGTCAGAAACCGCTGTGTGTCTGCCATGACTACCGACTGGCAGCCTCCTGGCAGCGCGCAGGGAGGGGTCCCTGCTGTCCCCGTTTCACGGAGGGAGGTGCTGAGGACGAGGGACGCTGAATGAGTGGTCTACAGGCTCACGGCTAAAACAATGGCGGGTTTTTCACTGCTGTTTAGCAGAACATTTGTTTTTCTTTGTTGACATTTTTTTTTCTTTCCAATAATGTTTACAAGTGAAAATGGACCTAAATGTGTTTGCCTTATAGAAAACCAGGGGCTCTAAGTTTGTAAATTTAAAACAGGCTGCTATAAGAGAAAGCAAGCGTATTAAACCTTAAATTGATCGGGCAGGATTGATCTCAAATAAAATACAAAATGTAGTAACTTTGAATGAGATTATAGAGCAACAATTTCAACTTCATCATCTCAATTCCCCTCTGCCCCAATTTTTTTTTGAAAAAATTTCAAACTTATGGAAAAGTTGACGTAACAGTACAATGAATACTTACATTTTTTTTGCCTGAAACTAACGTAAACGTATTAATATTTGCTTTGTCTTTTTTCCCTCTTCTGCCTTCCTTCTCTTTCTCTCTGCAATACTTTAAAAAAAAATCATCCGAGAGTAAAGAGACATTTTACCCTTAAATAATTCTCCTAAGAATTCACCAAAAACGTTTTGTTTCAGCTTTACTGGGGAACGATGGACAAATAAAGCTACGAAGTATTCCGAGTGTGCAGTGTGATGAATCGCCCCACCATGCTTTCCCAAAGGACAGTGACTTCCACCCACCCAAGCCCCACGCAGTTTAATCCAGGAACCGAGCCCTGACACGGGAGGGCCGCTTGCTATGCGGTCTATGTACGCACAGGTCACAGTGTGTCCCGTGCCTCGCGTGGAAATGTGCTTATGGCCAGTCTCCCTGTCCTTGACTGTGTTATTTGACCACCAGAGTTTTTGCCAGAAATATAACACTGTCATTGCACTTCTGTGATTGATAGGCAGGACCTGAGGACCGCTCTGAGACGGCACAAATGTCACTTTTCTAACGGTCTCCCCCCCGCCCCCCCCCACCGTCATTCTAGCACAAGTGGGTAAACCCTGACCAGATTGGCTTTCATGACGAGGGCTACATAACATCTAGATTCTTAAACCTCAGCCATCTGCCGATTTCTTTGCTTAAGGGACCCTCACCTCCTGACTCAACCCTGACACTCCATCAAAGTGGCGGTGACAATGCCACGGGAGGAACACTAAGCTTGGGCAGGTTCTCAGACACAGGGCAGTCCACCGAACCCAGCTGCTCAGGGAAGCGTGCTGTCGGTCACAGAAAACCATGACACAAGCTGCTTCTCTTTTGAGGGGCAGAGGGGGGTCTGCACAGCGCCCCTCCCAGCTAGGGCACGCTGAGTAAGGAGCCTGCCCTCTCCGGGCTTCTGCTGCTGAAGGCTCCGAGCGTGCGCCATGCGGCCCCTCCACCACCGCGGCCAGCACTCTGCGGCGAGGAGCCCGAGTTCCTTCCAGACAGCTTAAATCGCTCCATTTATTGATCTGTAAACCATTCTATTTTGTTGCAGCGTTTTTCAACTGGAAATGAATAAAAAAATGAAAAGCCCTGGTTGAAATCCATTCTCCACACTGAAGTCAGAGTGCCCTTCCCAGAATAGAAATCTAAACACGTGATTCCCCTGTTTAAAATCCTTCAGCGGAGCCCTCTGAACTCTCTGGCAAAACCCAACACCAGCAATTCACACACAGGCTTTCTCTGATGACCCACGTTCATCCGTGGGATTTCCCCTTTTCCTTCCCCGAAAACGCCGCGCTGTTTGTTCCTTCCATCAAACATATCCTCCTCTCCTCAGCCCGGAACGCTTCCCGAGCTGGCCGCCTTCATCGCGACACGCTTCCAGTCTTATAGGGGCAGCTCTGACTGTCGAGGGTTAAGAGCGAACCTGCTGGAGCCGAAACCCTGGCGCCCTAGTTCCCCTCCGCTCACTGTGGGAGCCCGAACAAGTTACTTAGTTTCTCTCTGCCTGACTTGGAGAGAACGAGGATAAGGGGGGTGACTTTGTCACAGAAGCACCCATCATCTCCTTACCCCTCTAGTCTATCCACCCACTGACCCAATAACGCCTGTTGTAAAGCAAAGTGCTCTGAGCTCACCCCCCACCCCCAGGAGAGCTTCACTGCGGCGTCCTTGGGGCCATCTGGTGCTGGGCACACTGCACTGTAATCAGCGGGTCACACAAGTATTTCCTGTGCTAGCCGGCGGCCTCCTCGCAGCAGACATGGTGTCGCATTCAAGTCTCTTTACCTAGCATCTAGCTAGTGGTACAGCTCAAGAACTGCCTAAAGATGCGATGAAAGAATATCTATGTATTTCAGTGTAAGTCAATTAGACTTTGACAGAAAAAAAGGAATCTGCCTTAATAAGAGATTAAATGTCCAATTAGGGTTTGAAAGTAGATTCACAAATTAAAAGTCAAATCTGAGAAAATGACACAGAATACAAAAGATTGGGCTAAAGGAACAAAAAATATGGAGACGGTCTGAATGAGAAGAGAATTCTGGAACAGTGAATGCAGGAGGCACAGTATTTAGGGAGAGATGGGTGGAAATGTGCCAGATTACACCGGCAACTGTCCTCAGAAAACAGGGGACACACTGCATGCTGCGGAGGCCCGGCACAAGCCAAGCCTCAGGGCGCCGTCCCACCTCCGTGCACCTGAGGCAGACCACCTACGAACGACGGCTCTCGGCCTGAGAGCTCACTTCTCATCAGAAAGCGGGGCCAGAACCACGGGGAACAATGTTACTTTCGAACATTAGGGTAAAACAGCCGCCAAGGTATAATTTTATACGCATAGCCATTGTCTATCGGGCACCCGTCACCATTTTCGTTGCTGGCGATCCAGAGACAGATGGCGACGGTGACGGTGCTCACATCCTGGGACGGAAAAGGCACAGATGAGCAATCGATAGGTGCACTCTGTGAGCGCAGTTCTGATGAACTGCTCTGTAAGAAACAAAGACCCATGCAATAGAGGGTACCAGATTCCGGCTCTTCGGTGCTCAACAGTACAGGCACAGTCAGAAAAACGGTAAAGAAGTGATTGGCAGCCCAACATTGATAGGAAGCATGTAACAACTGCACACGTCATAGCGCTGCTGCTGTAACTTCACCTGGAGCTTGTGGGGATAAACCCCCCGAGTCTCCCAAAGCCCTTCTCCCTCCAGTGGCTCGGGCTCCAGATGTGCACTCTTATGAGCAGGGTTTATTAAGTGGTGCCTCGCATGCGCCAGAGGGAGACCAGTAACCATCCACACGAGAGTGTGCTGAATTCTGGGTTTTCCAAAGACAAGCCAATGAGCTAAGTCAGCCCATGCGGAGAGGCTGTGGATGTATCTATTATGGGGACATATTAGATTCTCCGGGGCCACTTCGTAGGGGTCCTGGGTGTCAAGCTAAGGGTTTTATGTGAGACTCCAGAGGAATGAGAATCCATCACAGCTCTAGGGTACTGGTGCGAGGAAAAGGGTGACCGGGAACAGCATCAGATGAACCACGAGAAACACACGTGTAAGAAGAGGGAGCGCCTGTTGCCCACACCCCATGTCCCCATCTGAAGGGACAATGGCAGAGTCACACTCCTGGACTGCCCCCGAGTCGGGAGGAAGGGACGGAACATAAGCACCTGGCGTTGTCCCCAATCTGTCCCCAGAAACCCTGTCTCCACACAGGGTCCCTCCTGCTCTCCTCTGTGGCCCTTGGCAGAGGGTCCAGGAGATGGGAGCTGTCCAGGTGCAAGCGGCCGGGTGGGAAAGCCCGGTTAATTCAGGAGCAGATTGTCAGCACTCACTGTCAACAAAGCCCTGCCACATTATTCCTTTTGCCTGTAATAAGTGTGACATTTTTCTCTCTCAGTCTGATGGCTAAGTATGTCCCTCACTTGATCCTGAACTTTGTAGGGAAATAAAAGCACTGTCCTTAAAACTCCTGTAATCCCCAAACAAGATCTTCTTGAAATATCTAAGAACGTCCAATACCTCAGGGAAAATGAAATGAGGTGATTAAAAGCAACCCAGTATAATCAAACCAAATTTACCTATAAGCACATCGAACGTCATCAAGAATAAGGAGCTGTCACATTGGTAGAACTCTGTGGCTCTGAGATGTTATTTGGGTGACATGGAAAGGCCAGCCTATAGCTAAAGGGGACACTTGGGTCACTTCCTTTGTTTCCGAACTACTCCACAGAAAGCAGACTGTGGCGACAAGTGGTATGTCCCAGGCACACTGTCACCTGTATCTTCTCAAGGCTCACTCTTCTGAACAAGCCCACGTCCAGAGCTGTCTCCTGCTCTCATCTGGACCCTTAGAGACAGAGGACAAGGGACAAGACCCGTCGTTCAGCCGTGTACTGCGGATCGTCACCTGCCCCCTCTCTGCGCCATGTCCCACTGGCGAAACCCTGGAGCCGCCCGTTACAGTACCTCTAAGGCTGAAGTCTACTTTGTACCGCAGCCACGTGCTTAACGTGCTGCAGACACCACAACAGGCAAATGTTTTGAAAAATTTATTCCTCCAACAAACATTTACTGAATAAATTATGTGTGTAAGTGGCTGGATTTAATACATGTCCAGACTCGACATTTGCATTCCTGGAATCTGAGGTCCGACAGAGAAATACAAAATACATAGACAGGTAGAGAGTGTTTATTAAAGGCTTACGGAGATTTAGAAAAGGGAATGAGTGCTTCCTGCCTGGGACTCCGGAAAACGCTCTGGGAAGGAAATGGTGTTTGAAGTAAGAATGTGAAGATCTGTGCATTTCAGACGCTCAGAGACGGCTGTTAATTGTCGATGGTGAAGTTTGAGCACAATCACAAATAGCCCCCCACCTCAGCTGTTCTTCAGTAAAAGAGGCCCTTCTCTAGGAAAACATCATCTTCCTATTTTAAACGCTGTCTCTGACATAAGGATTTAAAGAACCATCTTTCAAGAAAATAAATGTGTCCACCATTACAATTTTTAATAAAAAATCAAGGAATTCACAGACTTTCAGATCCAGATAACATTACTGATGGAAAACATATTGCATATAATTAACACCTGACACTTTGGTGTGGACTTTCCAAGAAGAATCAATAAATGCTGTTATCATTGCCTCCTTTTTCAAACGGAAGAGTGAGCTGCAGAGAAATCAAGTGACTCGTCCCGTGGCTGTCTTGGGGACTTCCTGGGGTCCTGCACGTTTATTACAGCACATCTCTAATCTGCTGGGATTCCACTTCTCCTAACATCACTCATGGGAAATGGCACTCTATCCCAAATTGGTTAAGAATGCCTAAAACGAAAAAGGAATTCATTTCTCACAAGAAAAAAAATCCTAAGTAACCCAAAGCTGGAACAGAAGTTTTGCAGTCATCAATGAAAAGTGCAGGCTCCTTCTGTCCTTTCCCGCCTATTCAACCATATGACCTCCATCGTCACGATCACCACTTGGTACGTGGAAGCTACTATGGCTCCAGCCATCACGTCTACATTCCAGGTGCCAAAGAGAAGGAAGTGGAGGGGAAGACAAGAAGGCACAACTCCAGGCTGAATCACCTCCCTCTGAAGAGACTTTTCTGATGTTCTCCCCAAATATTTCTGCTTACATCTTATGGAACAAAACTTAATTACACGTCCATATTAGTTGTAAGTGTGCTAGGAATCACAGCACTTACCTGGGCACACTGACACCCTATATAATAGTAGTGTTCTGTTACCAAGGAACACAGAAAGAATGGCTGCTTGTGGGCAACCGGCAGCCCCTTCCATAATCGCCATCCAACCCCGAGTACCAAAACCAACGAGAGAACTGTCGCTGCCAAAGCCACTGAACGAGGGTTCCGGAGATGAAGTATCTCGTCGATCATGTGACTGTTTGGATGGGAGTGTGCTTTGGTTCGAGACTAGAATGCCTCTCAGGTAGCTTCTAACTTTGAAGTTTCTGAAGAGCTAAAATTTCACCTCATTACCTTATATCCCGAGGAATGGCATTTTCTAATATGTAAATGCTCCCCACATCTGGGAATAGTGCAGCATGGAGTCTGCAAAAATATCAGAGTACTCCCTTGATTCAGTTATTTTAGAGCAGATATTCAGTGAAAAGTAGGGGGGGCAAAGAAAAAAGAGAACATCAGGAAGGTCAGTCGGAAGTTGGGTGGAGATGGCAGCTTTATCACCTTGGTATCAGTAGAAAGTAAGATGCTCCGAGTTCTATCTTCTTTATTTGAGGTGGGGGATGGAAATTCACAATTAAAATGGAGCACTTCTGCCTATAATTTAAGAAACGTTAAGATACTAACAGTAAAATGTGCAGCTGTTTATAAGAACTACCATTTATGCAAGTAAAATAGTCCATCAGTAAAAACAGTTCTTAATGCCCCCAGCGTAATCAATTTTTTTATGTTCACAGAACTAAATCTGTGTGAGTATATGGCCTATAAAGCCTGAGAGGCTGAGAAGACTACGGAAAAGACTGAGCCGCAAGCGGCCATCACACTTCAGATTTGTTAACAAAGGTGCCGGCGTGAGGTTCTTTCGAGGCAGCGTCAAAAAAGACAGCTAACGCAAGTTTATCTTCTTTGTTCCTCCCTTCATTTATTGTACTTTCTTAAATGGAAGGGCCCAGAGTGTCGTAAAAAGAAATTAAACAGAAAGCTAAGTAGAAAGTTTAATAATGAGCCAAGTGACTAAGACTTTTCCTTTCAATTGTTTCACCGCAGAGAAAAAATATCTGCTAAGAACAATATCGTCACCTACGTGTCCGTGAAACACAAGAAAATGGAGGGGAAAGAGCGGCTGATGGCAGCTCCAGGCTCTCGAGAAAGATAAACCCGACAACCGAGCCTGCTCCCTCCCTCTGCCAGCGGGGAGCACCAACGTGACCCTGTTCCCAGGCGGCTCGCCCCTCGGGGACATGTCCTCAGGCTGCTTCTGCAGGTCAGAGGTGAGCCTTTGGATCTAAGCTGAGCAACTGGACCCACATCCCAATCTGCAGTCTCTGAAACTCAGGACGTGTTTAGAAATCAGGCTGCACGCGTGCCGTAACATGGGTCACAGTAAGAGCACGTGTGAAATGCGTGCGAAGCACAGCAGACACCTCTTCGGTCAAAATCAGTGTTTCTTCGGTGCCTGTCACGTGGAAGGCACTGTGCTTGGCACCAGGACAGGGACATCTCCTGCCTTCAGGGACCACTCCATTATACAGATTATTTTGAAATCACAACCAAAATCAAAACAACCTGACAGACCCTAAATTGCCAAACTTTCTGATTCACAGAGAGGTAGATGACAAGGTATGGGGGACTTAAAACAACCCTTGTCTGGGAAGTTTCCACCATGGTCCCCTGAGATGAAATAAAACCGTGTGAGTGATTCACAGATAACCACAGACAGGGTCCGAGTGCACAGCACCGAGTGCAGGAAACCCCGACCGGTGGTCTGCTCCGGGGCCAACAATTCCCTCCTCACTCCCAAGGGCTCCCAGGCTTACCAGGGGAAGTGGATTATGGGGACACAGACAAGTCTGTACGGCACGGCTGTCACGCTGAACACCAGAAGCCGTGGACACTAAAACTACAATGAGAGGTGTTTTAAGTGGATATGAAAAGAGAGGTTGGACGAGATAGCTCAAGCTACTGTGAATGACACAAAGTTTAAAGACTGTCGTCGAGAAGGAGATCAAGGTGGTGGCATAGGGAGTTCCTCACCTGAGTTCTTCCCACAGACACGGCCGGTCTACCCCACGTGAAATGTTCCCGCAGGAAATAGCCTGAGAACTAGCTGAGCAGCTGACCTCCAACAGAGGAAAAAGGCCACAGTGACAGGGGCAACACCTTCCGGACAGGGAGCTCCTCCATCCAACATAGAAAAGAACCCAGAGGCTCAAACAAAGTGAGAAAATAGAGGTATCACTCCAAATAAAAGAAAACACAACCCCCCAATAAGACAAGACACAACCCCAGAAATAAAACCTTAGTGTAAAACAGGAAAGTAACTACCCACTAAAGGGTTCAATGTCATGGTTATAAAGATAATCACCAAACCTGGGGGAAGAATGGATGGAGGCAGGGAGAACATCAGCGAAGAGGTAGCGTATAGAAGAAAGTGGCACACAGAAGCCACAGAGCTGAGGAACATAGTAAGGGAACTGAAAATCCACTAAGAGCTTCAACAGCAGACTAGCGGAAGCAGAAGAAAGGACTCGCGAGCTGAAATGCGGGGCCGCGGGCCTCACCCACACAGAGAAGCACAAAGAGAAAAGAATCTGAAAGACCGAAGGCAGCTTAAGAAGACCTAGGGGATAACACCGAGCGGAAAAACATTTGCGTTATAGAAGCTCCAGAGGAGAAGCCAAGGAGAAGAGGCAGAAAACTTACTTGAAGAAATAATGGCCGAAGGAAAGCCTCCCTGACTGGGGAAAGGAAACAGACGCCCAGACCCAGGAAGCCCAGAAAGATTCAAACATGATGAACCCAGAGAGACCCGTACCAAGACAGAGGATTAAAATATCAGGAGTTAAGGATAACAAGAGTATTAAAAGAACCAAACAAAAACAGCTGGTTAAGCAGAAGGGCATCCCCATGAGACTAGTGAGCAGATTTCTCAAGCAGAAACTCTGCAGGGCAGAAGGGAGCAGCGTGACGTAGTCTCAGGGCTGGAAAGAAACTCCCAACCAAGAATATGCTACCCAGCAAGGTTGTCATTCAGAACTGAAGGGGAGCCAAAGAGCTTTCTGGACAAGCAAAAGCTAAAGGAATTAGTTCCCTGCCACCAAACCTCACTTTTTGTAAAATTGGGCACTAAAACTTGGCTTATGGGAAACATAAATTTGGGGTAGATCACTGAAAGCCCACGCAACTTTATGATCAGCACATCAACAAAACCAGTTATCGGTGCCTCCTGAGAAATGATCCTGGATAAGCTACACAGGCAGCTGGTGGCAGACCAGAGAGAAATTAAAACACAGGGAGACAGGCGAGTGGGCACGAGGGTTTCGTGCAGCGAGATAAGCAGAGAACAGGGCGCCCCAGAGGAAGTGCCGGCTGACCCAAGCAGAGCTTCCTCAGAAGACGGCAGGGCGGGCCTTTCCAGAAAAAGTCCCTGGTGCAGACGCTTAGCCTCTCCTTTTTTCCTTTTCTGTAAATAGAGCTGAAGATGCTCTTCTCCGCGCAGCTGCTGGCTGAGGGCTCCTCCCTTTCCTGGGGCAGATAACAACTCGAATCCTACTTTTTCAGCAACTGCTGACGGGGAAAGTATTGAGCATGACTTTCACGTCCCTCTCTTTTCCCTTCCCTACTACACGGATGGAAGCATGCAGCAAACCAGAGCAGAAAGTCTGTTTCACACACACACATGCACACATGGATGTTCTTTCTGCAATAAAGGTCAAGGAGGCAAGGTGGGTGAAATTTGTATTTTAGAGTATTCTTTGTTCCTTAGAGAATATTTCCCAGCATTCCTTAGAGAAAATGAAGAAAACAAAGGTAGAAGACTGGAATGGAAGAAAAGAGGGAGAGGCAGAAAAATTTTTTAAAAATACAAAGATTAAATTCCAGCATTTTCCTAAACACCTGGATATGTGGTTTGCTCGTCACAAATGTCACACCCTCCGTAAAGCAGCTGTGACACTTCACAACGTGTAGAAAAGGCACCCTGAGAACGACTGGTAGGTTTCTATTCTGTTTATTACTTAGATTCCACATATAAAGGAAATCGTGGTATTTGCTTTCTCTGACTTATTCCCCACAGAGTGATACCCTCTAGCTCCGTCCACGTTGTCTCAGATGGTGAGGTTTCATTCCTCGTAAGGCTGAGAGATACGCCATTGCATACAGGCACTGCATCTTCTCTATGCAATCCTCTGCCGATGGGCACAGGTCACTTCCGGATCTCGGCGATTGTAAATGCCACTGCCACGAACATAGTGAGAAGGGATTAAGAAATATAAATTGGTAGTTATAAGGTAGCCATGGGAGTGCAAAATAAGAGCTGAGAGAATATAGAAGAAAGTCTGTAATAACTTCGGAGGATGCTGGGTGGGGAGCAGGCGTACCAGGAGGATCACTTTGTAAACTGTGTAACTGCCCCACCACTACGCTGTGCCCCCTGAAACCGCAAAACAGAAAGCGTGGGTGTCCACTGCATTCGAACTGTTCGTGTACACACAGAAAAGGAGTGGCAGGCGTGCTGGGCGTTCTCCTGGTGGGGGTGGGGGCGGGGCAGACATCAGGGCAGGGCCACACAACTCCCTCCCTGGACCTGGGCGTCATTCTCCCAACTCCTGCAGCTTTGCATGACACGGAGCTCGGGACACTAAGCAATAGCATCTGTGTTTTCTTCATTTCAGGCGCAAGACTTGGGAAATCTCGTGCAGCAGGGAGACCCCATCTAGCGCAGAGGAAGATGGGAAAATGAGCAGTGTGGGGGGAGCGAGGGCCTCTTTCCTCGCACCCCCCACCGCCATGCCCATCGGAAGACTATGAGCGATGTGAGCTCACGGAATCATTTGTAGCTGAGGCCTTGCTGGGGCGTGAGAACAGCCCCCGTCTCCGTGGTGACTTCCATCAGAGTCAACATAATCATTCCAGAAGGCTGAAATGCCTAATGTCTTTTGTTGAGAGGGCAAAAAGGCTTGTCAACAAATTTCTTATCCTCTCAAGACTGGCAAGAGCTCCCAAATGATCCGTTAAACTGAGCTATTTCAACATTTCACACATGCAAAAAAGAAAAATAAGTCAATACATGCTAATGTGGAAAATATTTCAACACAAAAACTTTCAGAAGAAAATTTGCAAAAACAAAGCAAGGCCTGACGCCAGGCAAAGATCTGCTGGAGCCCGGCAGCACGCCTCTGCAGAGCTGTGCAGAGGGGAATGCTTTGGATGCTGCTGTATTATTCATCATCCCTTTTTATCTATGATTCCAGACTATCTATTATTAAATACGGAGCCCACGTTCAATTTAAATAACATTATGTTACTTGCTTTTCTCACTTGTAAGCACTCATTTCAATCGAAGGGACAGGCCAGGCTCTAATGCGCAGACATAATATGCATCGTGTTTGCCGCTACACCAGCTTGGCAGGTTCAGACGTTTTCTGCACATTTCCCGAGCAAACACGAACTTGGATCGTTCACTCTGAAGCCTTCGCATACAAACATCCTAGGCAGCTGCACATGGCTGTGCTTGAAGAGCGAGTGATTGCAAAACGTGCAGCCTGGCTAATGCCCGAGTGAGTGAGTCTGTATTAGGGGTGATTGCAGACGGCTTCCTTGCTGTGGGGTGTTAACTGCCAAGGCACAGGCAAAGAAGAAAAAGTGGGGGAAGTAGATCTGCCTTCTGATCTGTGCCGACCCCACGGGTTTGCCGACCCTGACCTCGATGCGCAGTCTGAAAATTCAGAGTCACAATTTATAAATTTATTTTCATGAGCCACTATAACCTACTGATACGTGCCATGTGTTTGCAAAAATTCGCTTGCTGCAATGCTATTATTTTATTCCAACTTTCCATGTGTGGCAAATCCCGCAGCGGACTAAAAGCTGAAAGGAGGCAAGGAACACAGTTTCTCGTACACTCCTGAAGGTGCAAAGCCAGAGGAGAGTGGTCAATGCCAATGCGACTTCTGGACGAATGCTTTTAAGCTTTCTGGAAGTCAGAGACTCTACTGTACGAGAAAAAGGAAAACTTTCACCAAATGCCAACACGTTTCTCAGTGTTTGTACGTAACGACATGATAAATATACACAGGCACACGACACTTGATTGTCGTCTGAGGGAAACTGCCTACGGTCAGAAGCAGCCGAAAGTGTCAACGCTGCCCTAGGGCAGGAAGTCCGACTGAGCTTCTGAAAGGTAAAGAGCACGCACTTTCCTCTCTGAACCTCCAACAACAAATGCTTGTTAGAGAATATGTGGATGGACAGATGGATGGATGGATGGATGGATGGATGGATGGATGGGTGGGTTGGTAGGTGGGTGGATGATGGATGACGAATGGGTGAGTGGGTGAATGGTAGGAAGGGAGGGAGAAAAGAAGGGAAGGCAAGTTTAGTTGCTTTACAAAGACATAACTGTCCTTCTTGTTACCTTTTTAGACAAGCCCTTCAGCACCCCACCCCCCACCCCCAAGAAGTGGCAACACTTGTAAAAAGTGCACTGGAAGATAAGCACACTTACAGTGAGCTGAGAAAGGAATCTGGTTCCGAAATAACCTGCCTGAATAAAATAAAACCATTTCTGTATTGGTAACTTCACCAATGATACACACCAGGTGGGACCCCAAGAATGACACAGTAGTACGGAGCAGTGTTTTGTAAACTGTGGGTCTCTAGTTTGATTATCATGATCCAATCAGATGTGCTTTATTTTAAACTGCACTAGAAAACTTAGTTACGAAGTCACAGACGTAGAAATGAGTCACGGAAGAAACGGGCTCAGGAAACAAGTTACAGAGGCAAAGACGGGTGCTTCGAGCTCAGGAGGACACGAGAGGTGAGGAGACCGTGCTCCCCGGAGAGGGCCACCCCAGCCAGGCGTTTAAAGCCAACCGGAAGCTCCTCTCCCCTTCAGCTGAAGGTTCCAGCGCCTGGGACACTCAGGAATGTCGTCGGCCTCTGGGACCTCAGGCAGCACAGAGGAGCACAGCAGGTGTCAGGGGCGCCGCCGGCCAGCATGGGTTCCCTCTGTCATATCCTTACATCCATTCACGCAGGACCTCCTTGGATGACCTCCTCCCAGGTGACAGCTCAGGGGCAAGGAGACAATGTCCTGCTGGACATGTGCTGGGGGCATCCTGGTCTAACAGCTCCTGTCCCATGAGCCAGTGCCTCTCCTAACACTTCCGTGGGAACTGCTTCCAGCATCCCCACAAGGGATGCACAGTGACAAAGGGTCACTGTGTCCCTGAGGAGCCCAAAGCTTTCCATCCCAGTCTAGTGTCCCCTGGCCACCCACAGCTCCTCTTGCTGCAGACACAATATACCAACCACATGTCATTTCATTTCTACCAAAAAAGGACATTAGGGATGACTCTATTTATCATCTGACAGGTGAGCAGGTTAGTGGAAGGTAAGCTTGACATCAAAGGGAAAAGGACTTTGTGAACATTTACCCCCAGATCGGTGTCTCAACAGCAGTCCCTTCACATGTTTTTCTACAGGTGGAAGATTTAGAGGCAACAATCTGAGCCTGCACAGCTGCCGTCATCCAAGGCCATGCACCTGAGAGCAGGTGTTTAGAAGCCCTATTTTCCCTTCTATGAACGTTCACCACACATCAAGAAAAGTGACCCACACCCAAATCACCCCAAACCACTGAGATAGGCTGTTCAGGAGAAGTTACTGGGCACATGCTACTCAGAAAGAGCTGGAACCGCGGGTGTTCTCACCCCACCCCCACCCGCAGGTCTCCACAGGCGCCTGGTACACGTCCCCGTCTCAGTCTCGTGGGCCGGCCCACCTGGCCCTTACCTGGACTAGCAGCTCTAAACAGAAACTAGCCCAGCTGGACTCTGAACAGTGTTCACTTGAATGAAATGAAGAAGTCTTAAAAGTAACTTGTTTCCTGGATTAGGAAGATAAAAAGCAAAGAAAATGGCAACAGTAGGTAACATTGTTTGAGTATTAGTATTGTCTTGCCTAGAAGGAAAGGGAAATCTACCTTCTCCGGGAGTATTTAAAGGGAGAGGCCAAACAAGCATTCCTGAAATGGCTGGGGCTCCGGAGTCACAGCGTGTGGCCAAAGGAACCGGAGAATGGACAGAATGAGCAAGAACTCCAGTCCTGCTGGGCGAGCGGGGCGGGGGCGGGACTGAGGGGAGAGTCCGGGGTTCACAGCGGCTTCTCCGAATCGGTGTGGACAAGAATGAAAGATGGGGTTCCATGTGGTAAAATGGAATAATCACACAGAAGGGATCAGACACCTTCATGGCAGAGAAGTTACACTTCTCATCATTTTAAAAAGTTCATTTCAGAGCTACCTCATGGCATGCGTTCACTCTGTACAACGAGGCGGGAGGTGGCCGTCTGAGCCCTTGGCCTTCGGATCGACCTTGTGCCCCAGACGAGCTCCGACCGCCTGTGTGCATGACCCACTGAAATACAAAGGCATCGATTGGGAGCTTCTCTGACTTCCTGCCAAGGCGTGCTCTCCAGCTTTGAAGTGAAAGGGCTTCGAGTCAGAACACCCTCTCTTACATTTTTCATAAACACACGGTGACTTGCTTTCCCCCTCTTTAGATTACCGAAGACGAAACAGGAAACAGTATCCAAAAGTAGACTTCAAGGTAAGAGTATTTTCTGTAAAACATCTGACTGTTGATAATCATCCTTATCAATGCCCAGGCGATTATTTCTAAGTAATTTAAAAATAGACTCTGCGCTTCAGCAAAGCCTCCCGTTTGTCTGCTGGCCACCTAATAGCCTCTGATCACGAAGCAGCTGCTCCCAGTGAGCTGACCGCCTCCTCGCGCCAGTGGCCGACGCCCGGGATACCTCCGCGTTTTCTCCAGGCTCCTCAGACGGAGCTCAGCGAGCACCCGGTGGAGGAAGGGCATCCCGCCCAAAGGACTCGGCTAAAACGAGCCAGTCCCGGTCAGATCGTCAGCGACTCTTCCCCAAGAGGCACAGGCGGTGTGCTGTGTCGCTCTGTCCTCTCTTTTGATTCTGTCGCTTCCAAGAGCTAGACCCGTTGACACGGAGTCCCACGGGTGCATCATGGAGCTTCTGCATGGGAGAGGCCCTGAATCCCAGCTGCTTCAGGGCCAGCTGGGCCACGCACGAGGTACGTGACCAGGCTCACGGAGACTCCAGGCTGCACGTGCAAGAGGGTAAAGGTGCCCTGTCTGTGGGTCCGGTGTAAGTGCGGGATTGGTCCCAAAGTGTGCTTGGTTTTCTCCGCAAGGCGGCTCTAGTGGCACTTTGACTTCACTCCAAACAGCTTTGTTAGATTGTGTTCTGGCAGCGGTCACATTGGCATGCATTCAAAAAACTTACCAAAGTTGAATTTTTGTGTAAGCGACATTTTCGGTATGTTATGCTTTATTATTTCAAGAACATAAGCGACATTTTTGGCATATTATACTTCATTATTTCAAGGAAAGTAAAAACGCAACTGAAACACACAAAAGAAGATCCGTGCAGTGTGTGGAGGAGGTGCTGTGACCGATCGAACGGGTCCAAAGTGGATGGCGAAGTCTCGCACTGGAGACTTCTTGCTGGACGGTGCTCCAGGGTCGGGTAGGCCAGCTGAAGTTGACAGCGATCAAATCGAGGCATTAACTGAGAACAATCAACGTTCTACCACGAGGGAGAGAGCCAATGTACTCAAAATAACCAAGTCAATAGTTACTGGTGAAAATGAAATGTGTCTTTTATTTTATGGAAAAAACTAAATGGGCTTTTTGGCCGACCCAGTATTAGGTGGGACAATGTATGAAAAGCACGTGTCACAGAGCTATGACCTTGTTGGCACGCATTTACAGTGATATGCTCACTGTCATCATAAATATGAAGTCATGATGATCACTACCACTGCGCGTGGATACAGCACGGGACGTCCAGGCGGGCGCTCCCTCAGCCTCTGCCACGTTCCTGATGCGCCATTTCTGTCTAAAGCCTCCATTTTTAGCCCGAATCTCCTCCTACAGTTTCTGGGACGCCCTTTCTAACAGGCAAACGCATTTTTAATAAGGCTAATAACTACTTCGGAAGCCAGCTGCTTCTCCCTCCTTTGCCTGCCGGGGGAGGCCAGCCTGTGCCACTGTTCACGTTTATTTTTGCTAAATTTCACCGCGTCAGTATGACCCCAGCCTTGCAGGCTGTCAAAGCAATTCCACAGCTCGGTTCTGGCTTCCACTCTAGTAGCGATCTCTCCCAGCTGTGTCACTCAGGAATGTGAAAGGATTCTTCACTCCGAAAAGTGGACAGGGCGCCGATGAAGCCCAGCCAGGAACGGGGTCCCACGGTCTATTCCCCGAATCTTTCACGTCAAGTAAGATGGAGAGGCAAGACTAATTAATAAAAACACAAAAATTGACATTAACGACGAATGAGTATGCTAAATATTTTTTTTTTTAGTCTTCTTTTTAACACTTTACTGTGGTATAACTCACACAGTGTGTTTTCAATCTTCTGAAGAAGCTCCACAGTGTTTCCCGCAGTGGCTGCACCTGCCTCATTCCCACCAGCAGGGCACGTGGGCTCCCTGCTCCCCACGTCCCCGCCAGCACGTACCGCTGTTGATTTATTGATGATGGCCGTTCTGACAGGTATGAGCGACATCTCATTGTGATGATTAATGACGTTGAGCATCTTTTCATGTGTCTCTTGGCTACCCGTATGTCCTCTCTGGAGAGGTGTGTATTCAGGTCCTCTGCCCACTTTTTAAAATTGGCTTGTTTTATTTTCTTGTTGTTGAGCTCTATGAGTTGCTTATATATTTCGGATCTTAATTCCTTATAGGATACTTCCTTCACTTGTGAACATCTCTTCCTGTTCAGTAACTCACCTTTCACTTTGTTGATGGTCTCCTCTGCCGCACAGAAGGTTTTCGGTTTGATGTAGTCCCGTTTGTTTAATTCTGCCACACGACCCGGCCATTCCACTTCGCGGTGTTTGTCCAAAGAAAATGAAATCTCTAAGTCAAAAAGCTACGCGCACCCCCACGTTCACTGCAACAATATTTACAGCAGCTGAGACAGTAAAACAGCCCAAGTGCCCATCAGCAGATGAGTGGATACAGACTCGGCACATGCAGACAGTGGAATATTAGCCATAAAAAAGAACAAAATATGGCCGTGTGCGACAATATAAACGGACCTAGAGTGTGTCATGCTGACTGAAATACGTCCGACAGAGAAAGACAAACACCATAGGGTTTCACTTACATGTGGAATCTAAAAACACAAAATAAACAAAGTAACCTATCGGGACAGAAACAGGCCAGAGACACAGAAACGAAGTGGTGGCTGCCAGAGGGGAGGGGCGGGTGGGCAAAGAGGAGTGGGGAGAAGCAGCACAAACCGCCCGCTGTACGGCCGATGAGCCCCTGGGCAGTGGTGTCCAGCACGGGGAACGCGTCTATAAAAGTCTCATGACTTTGCCTGGTGACAGATGGGCAGTGGGCTCATTGTTGTGATCACACCGCAAGCACATAAATGTCAAGGCGCTGTCTCACACCTGAACCTAATGTGATGCTGTATACCAACTCTAACGAAACTTTCACAAAGTAATTCAGGCAGCACAAAATGCACCTGTCTTCAGAGTGCAGTCTGCGACTTGTAGCACGTTTCCCTCCCCCATCACAGACGCCCCCATGCCCCTCAGCGCTCCCCGCAACTGCTAAGCCCTGTCCTGTCCCTGTGTCGGCCCGTACTGCCCATGACACACACATGGGTTCCTACGATGCCTCTGAGTCTTTTGGCTTGGCAGAAGGTTCTCGAGGTGCCTCCTGTTGTGCTATAGGGCGTATGCATGGTCCGCTACTTTTGATCGCTACGCCATGTGTGCACCATTGTGCGGGTATACAACATCCACACGTGGTATACACATCACTCCAGGTTAATGCTTCCAGCACCTGTGGAGGTGGGGGCCACAGGTCAGCGTCCCCGCAGCACAGGTGAAGAGCCCGGTCCTTGGAGAAACCAGAAGTTTACTCAAAGACTAAGTTTGCCGTAAATCCAGAACTCTGAACCCAGAGGCGCTGACTCCCCTCAGATGTGCTTGACCGGCCCCGCCTCCCATTTCCAAGCACGTGAGAAACCGTGATATCAGCGCAAGTCCTAGTACTACCCACAGTGTCCACAGGACGCTGACAGAGCTGCTGCTGAAGATTGCTGCACGGCAGCCATCCTGTCCCAAAGCAGGCCTCAGGCGCAGCAGCAGTGACACAGGTCCAGGGGGGTGGATGTCGTGTGACCGACTCAGCAAAGCCAAACTGACCATCAGGTCACTGACACCTGTGCCTTCCAAACCCAGGTTCTGCGGGGGGTGGGGGAGTACTCTAAAAGTCTTCGGGAATACCTGTACTGTATTTTGAGTCCAACATATCAGAATTTTACTGGTAGCTGCTGGAAATAGTATTTTAAACCAAGACTCGACCCACTTTCATAGCACTCAAGTTCAGAACAGGAAAGTCAGACGATCAGATGCATCAAACAGCAGTGTGATTGTGGACAAGGTGCTCAGTTTCTCTGTGAGTCAGTGTCCTCGTCTTTGGGATGGAGACAGAAACAGTGCCCACATCACAGTGCTGCCCAGGAGTAAATGAGTTACTACCTGCAGAGCACGCAGAGTGGGACTCGGCACATAATGTTAATAAGTACTCGATAAAGTCAGGTATTATTGTTATTGTGACTTTTACATTATTATTGCTGCTGTGAGGCTTAGAAGCAGGTCCTGAACCACAGATACCTTTCCTTACGGCGGTTAAACGGGCAGACACCTCCATGAACTAGAGCTGGCGTGGGCTGGCAGGAGAACCGCATGCGGCAGGTCGCACTTCTGTGCATTGTCATTTGCGATGTTTTAACAGAAAACACCACCTAAAATGCCTCCAGGGGAACACACAAGTCCGCAGCGCCCATCAGCACGGACCAACGAATGCCCGCCTCCCCCTGGCCCTCATGCTCACGGGACCCTGCGCTGCACAGCGCGACACCACGGGCACACACTGCCCATGGAGGACACCGGGGAGCTTGGACTCACCAAGGGCACGCGAACTCTGGCGCGTGGGAAATCAGTGGTTTGGTTCAAGAAGACAGCCCACAGATTTTGTGCCCACTTCTGTCTCAACACGACGGTTATCGAAAAGAGCACCACGGTGTTTTGATTAAAAAAACGTATTTCCCACCGTGTCCTCAACTTTGAAATCCTTTCTCTGTCCAGTCTGTACCCGTTAAATTAACAAAAAAAATTTAAACGATGGCAAGACCCCCCCCTCAAGCTCGTGGGTAAGTGGTTGTAAAAATGATTCAAATATCATAAACTCTGCAGATTCTTCTTCGCACGGAGCCCCGTTGTCTAAGGTGACGCATCTCCCTCGCGACAGGAAAAGCTGCTCGTGCGAAAATACTCAACGCACCACGGTTTAAAATGCAAAACACTGGAAACCACCTAACTGCCCAAAAAGTAATAGAGGACTTTCATCGTAAATGACACCATGTAGCCATTTAGAACAATGATATCACCCAGGCGGGGTTCCTGTGATGGAACACTGAAATCACAACTAAAAACGGGCACCATCTTGGTGACGGGTGCAGCTGTGAACTGCGTGTTCGTGTAGTCACGGGTTAGAGGAACAAAGCGGAGTGGGGACGGTGGGTCTGCTCTAATCACACTAAATCACGGGCTTCCCACGTGGCCCGTGTAGAGCAGACGCGTGCTCCCCACAGCTTCCTTCTCCGCAACTGGTGTGAGGCGGACCGAGATCCCTCCATTTCCTGCTGCGATCCTGCGGCGGGGACACCACCAATGTCGTCATCGTCATCGTCATCACTGCCATCACCGTGTGGTTGAGGGCCATGCTTTCAGCTTCCATTGTCACTAACAGAGACTTAAGGGTGATTTTCTTGAGGCCAGTGTCCGAAGACATTAACTTCTAGTTCCATAATAGATGTCAAGTTTTTAAAAAGGGCTTCGATGCATGGAAATTTATAAATATACATACTCTGTTAGGTGTGCTTCTCTATTTAAAGTAGAGTCAGCATTTTATTTAATCCCTTCACGAACCGAAACTTGACTGGGTGCTTGCATGAACCCAGCGGGAGGCTGACGGAGCAGCGACACAGACAAACGCGCGCAGGCGATGACCACGGGTCACAGACACGCACCTGAGGCCAGGACCGGAGAGCGGGTTGGGGAATGAGAGCCCTTGGTGACCGCGGCCACTTCCTGGACTGCGAGAAGGACCGGCAGCAGGGAGGGCCCAACCGAGCTTTCCGGAGGAACGGACCCCCTCAAACCCTGTTGTGCACTGGGGAGCCCCCAGCCGCAGGCGGCCCGGAGCCCCTGAAGCAGGGCGGTGTGGCTGAGGAGCTGGAGACTACACCCCACTGGACAGTCACCCGTTTACTCTTCAGTTGTCCTGGGTGGCGGGAGGCCACATGGCCGAGAGCACAGCATCGGGCACACTAAAACCCCACCGGGGGCGAGAGCAGAGGCCGGCGGGCAGAGCCCAGACGCCGGGATGGCCACGTGTGCCAGGTATGGGACGGTGGCCCGAGGCCCGTAAGCAGCGAGTGCCTGGTCAGGAAAGACACTTCAGGGCCTTGGGACAGCGAGCCCTGCCTCTCTCCCTGTCTCTCTCTACCCCTTCCTTTCTCTCTCTGAAATCAATCAGTAAAAACAACTCTGTTCTACCTAAAACATCTATTTACATAACGACTGGTTAGTAACAACTGCAGCTATCACTGACTGCAACGCTACCACTTACCAGGCCTTCTCCCCAGACCTTCACACACCTTATTGTACGTTACCAGTACGAGCCGCGTATCACTACCCGCATCTGACGGGACAGGGGCTGGGAGACAGGAGGTCACATACAGAGCCACCCCGGCGTGAGTGGAGAGGCTGGGACGTGGACAGAGTTATTCTGCGGTGGGAACCACTCTCTCGATGGTGCGTTACGACGTGTCTCACTCGTAGAACCGCACTTGACTCTGGCCTGGCTAAGGAGCTCACTGCAGACCCGGAAGTGGGCTTGCAACTGTCCAAAGGCAAGTGCAATCAGCCAGCGCAGCTCCCCAGGCCATGAGCCTGGAGCCAAACCGCAGCGGCGTCCTGCAGCTGCTCGCTGGAAGCCAAATTTAGGAAGCTCATCAATATTTATCCCCCTGCGTTTGGGTAGCCAGAGCCCGAACAGGATTTTTTTCCTCTCAAAAAGTAGCATAACTTTAGCCTGTCATCCAATGGGGAAAACACAGTTTTCTTCAGCCTTTTTAATGGGCCACAGTGTCACCTGCACACATGCAAAGGTGACAACAGGGTCCGTGGCGGAGAGCCTGGGCCGCGGGAAACAAAGGAGAAACGAACGAAGCAAGAGATGAAGAGGAAGGGCTCGCTGGGGAGCACAGAGGCCTCCCGACCTCCCGTGGTCCATGCCACCAGCCCTGCCGGGGCCTGCCCGACATCCGAACGCGTCACTTGTAAGAGCCATTTTGTTCACTTAACATGTTCATTTGGGGAGAGTCTTGCATTACAACAGGACACCTGTCAAAACAATCCAGCTCTCAAATAGCAACTACAGTCCAAGTGTGAGTACAATGACCAGTTACAGCTGCGACAGGGACACCAGGAGCAACGTTCGGGCGCCATGGCAACAGCCTTCCTGCTACAGCCATGGACTCACAGCCTCGAGTGGAAGAAGGGATCACTCCCAGTCTTTCAAAACTTCCCTTAGGAAACTTCCCGCCAGCCCTCCGTCCGTGAACAAGGCCCGCCACCACCTCGAGGGCTCCTCCTGTCCTCCCGCCCGCGGAGCTGAGAGGTGGGCCTCGGCCTGTTTCTCTAACGCACTTTCCTACCGAGAAACTAGTCTGCTGCTCAGGACGGCAACAAGCATTTTATCTTCAGCACCAGGCACCCAAAGTGAACTTCTCTTACGACCGTGACAGTGAAGAGAACGCTGCACCCCAGTCTGAAAGCCCGTTTCACAGGCTCAGGACACCGTGCAGGGCGCAAGCCTGTCCTGTCTTACGTGCTGGTGGCTTCGCGTGGTGCTGGGTGGGAGCGCCAAGTGCACACTGCAGCTCAATTAATTCCCTGATGTGTCTGATCGCCGGCTGGCCAGCCAGCACCCGCTCCTCCTGCTTTTGACGTTGCCCGCAACACGGTCTGAACGCAGGCATCCACTTCTGAGGGACAGCCATGACACCCTCCTCCCAGAAGTACCGATCACAACTTGCAGTGTGTCGTGCGAGACCTCGCTAACGTTTACATGGGGCCGCCCTCATTAGACCCCGAGCCCCTGGGAGGCCCCGTTACCTTCCCTGTGTCTGGAGCAAAAGCACACCTGGCGATGAAAGAAGACACAGGCTGACACCTGGAACAAGAAGGCTTCCTGGCTCAGCTGAGGTGCAGCCCGTCACTCAGACCTCACCTGAAGCAACCCGCTATCTGGACAGGATGAGGCAGGAATGAGAGTCAGAGCACCGGCCCTGCAGCGGCTGTACCTGGCGCCAAACCTGCCCTGCTCCCCCGGGGCACACGATGCGGCGCTCGCTCACTGCCGCGGGCACTGTTCTTCACAAAGGCCGACGCATGTTGTGCTTTCGTGTGTCACAGGGTTACCTCCGAAATGACTCCATTTGAAATCGTAGGGTGTTCTTACAAGACTGCTAACAGTATGCTATTGCCTTTCGGAGAGGGAAGAAGAGTGGATAAAAACACTACATATTCATCCACGTGTGTGTGTATGTGTATATCAGATAAAAGCTCCAATCACAAAATGCCTCTATGTAATAAAAGTGCCTGGACTTAATACAACCCAACAAAACGCACAGCTCGTGCGCGCCTTTAGTTCTGACCTCGCTGCACATCTCCCATCTCCTCGCCTCAGACTAGTAACTTAACCACAGGCGTCATTTCAGGAACAACGAGGGATGCCCTTTTCAGGAGCCGCAAAGTAGTTTATGCGGTACCCGTGGCCGGTCATAGCCAAAATGAGCTCCTCCTTGGGTGGTTCACCTTGTCAGCAGGCAGAAAAGCCCGGGTGGTGTCCGCTTTACTTAGGGATCTTCCACTGTGCTCAGTATTCGTTAAAACACAAGAGTGTGTGTGTGTGTGTGTCTCCAATCAGGCCACCCAGGCCCTAACTCAAGTTTACTGCTTAGAAATTTGCAGTGTGCGAGCACGGGCTTGGTTCCAGCCTTTAATTGTGAGTTCTAATAATAGAATAGGCATTTCTTTTAAAAATAGCAACTGCACGGGGCAGTTTGTTCCAACGCTGAACTGATCAACGAAGAGACAACGTGATGCTGGCACCCTGGGGGCCAGTCCCCTCGGACAGTTGGGGCAGGGCACGCAGGTGCCCCAGCGGTTCCACAGGAGTTACGAATGGTGAGCTTCATGTGGAAATCAAGCTCAGTTACAAGGCAGGGAGGTGCAGGGCCGCAGCCTGCAATCAGAGCGGCAAACGTGACTTCCGAGAATACTGGAGACGGGAAGGAGTTCAAGGCACCCTGTGACTAGTTTGGAAATGAAGCCTAACACTCGAGTTCTCCCATCCGGGGTCGTAAAATCCGCTTCCGCTTGAAGGCTGGCTGCCTGCTCTACCAGCCGGAGGCACAGCCTCTCCTCCTGGCTTCCAGGCACAGGCTGGGGTAGCAGAGAGCAATTCATTGCTATCAAAGAACATCTTTCTCTTAAATCAAACAGTATCCTTCATATAAAGAAAAGCTGTTCCATCTGGTACAGGTTTACCCTGTGCCCTTGTATTCATTTACCTTTGATGATATAACTTGGTAGGTGTGTGAGCTTTTATTTCGGCGGAGGCACAGAGGAGCTGCCTTTTGGGTTTATGCTGTAGGACGAGTTCTGATTTCACCAGCACACCCTCACTTCAAGGTTTTATCCGTAACCTTGAAGTCAGGGTTTCAGAAAATGTCAGCCTATTTAACAGTGAGCTTCCTGTTTCTCCGCTTATTTCTTTGTCTTCTGCCTTTGGACGTCTGTATTCCAACAGGCCGCAAGCGATAACAAAGTTACAAGGATGTGTGAGGCTCACAATTTCATTGCTTAAGAGCACAGGGAAAGGGGACAGTTCCCAAATGCAGCAGAGCCTCAGGAATGGGGATGTGGCAGCACCAACTGGGGCGTGCTGCGCCTGCAGAAGGCACCCACGCTTCGGAGGGTTCGGACAGAAAACAAAAAACAAAAAACGTGAACTACCCCATTGGTAAGTTCTGCATTGATTCCAGGTCAAAATGACCCTGCTTTGGACACGCGGGCGCAAAAAGTAGGTCATTAAACTCTCACTCGCTGACCTTTTTGCTAACGTGGTTACGTCCGACGTGGCGTTTCTGTCGAGCAGGCTGTCAATCCCGAGAAATGGGAGTGAGGGATTGGGGGTGTGGCTACGTAGAGAACACCACGCGGATTCGCAGGAGTGAAGTCAGCATGACGCTGCGTGGACCTGGGCCAGGGGGAGGCCACGGCAGCGGGGACAGAGTCGTGTGGGCGGGCCGAGGGCTTCACGGGAATGCTGTGACCCCATCATCAGGGCCCCTCCGAGGGGACTGAGAAGTAAATAGATATCCCTGCGGCACCAAAGCTGTGAGTGGCGGGTCTGTCTGGCACTGGCGGTGGGTCTGTGAGTAAAGCCTGGTCTGGGTCACTGCTGTGCAACAAAGCCTCTGCCTGACTTGCTCTCTCCTCCTGCCGCCCGATGCCTGGCGCCCGCCCGCCTGCTCCCACGCACCACCTTCCCTGTGAACGCAGAGTCCGTGCACTGCCATCCTCTGAGCTGGCTCCATTTTGTGCCACTGCTGAGGTTCACAGACCCACGTTGGTGCCAGGAGTGTTCATTCCGCCCGACTCAGTTTCGTGAAGGCAGAGAACCACCTCCTGCTTTGTGCTTCCCAGAAAGCAGACCAAAGCACGTGTGACGTGAAAACCAGGGACAGAGGGACGGGAGCGGCAGGCAGGTAGTTCTACGTGTGATCGCCGAGTGGTAACAAAGAACACGACACGGTAGGAGCGATCGGGAGACCTGCTTTACTTGGAATGGACGTCAGCATCTCTGGAAGTAACGCACACACTGGACTTCTGCCCACTTTCCATTAGCTAGTAACCAAATGTAAGATTTGCGCAGTTGAAGATTTTTGGATGAAATCCATGGGTAATTACGCTTGGAAACTCTTGTGAGAAATATACAATGTACGTATAAAAATATTTTTATTCTGCTTTTTAATTGTGTCCAAACTCGCTGCCGAAGCTGTCACTGAGCTGAGTTACCGAGAAAAAAGCGTACTTGACCTGATGAACCATCAGCCTTCTTTCCGGCCGAAGTTCCACAGGGTCACCACCAGAGCCTGCTTCTGTCACGTTCTCCCAGAGGGCTGCCACGCTGTCACCCCAAATCTAGACAGGCTGACTTGGGCTCCACTGTACTCCCTGGGGAGCCCCCAGGCACAGGCGAGGTCCTGTCTATGTGAGTTCCCTGAGAGACGGCAACAGTCCAGCCCGGAACCCAGCCAGCTCAGCACCCAGCTCAGCACCCAGAGGTTCGTGTGCTTGCCTCATTTGAGTTGGACCACACCAAATGCCTGTCCCCGGACGTGCTGGTGGCACAGAAGCCAGTACAGCCCCGTGGCTGGAACAGAGGCTCTGGCACTGCTGACGTATGAGAGCAAATCATTCCTGGTCCTGTCTTGTGCATTGTAGGACATTTAGCAGCACCCGGACCTCTCACAACTAGATTCTGGGAGTGCCCTCTGCAAGAGTGACAGCTAAGACGTCCCCAGGCATTGTAAATAAACGCGTCTGGGCGTTCTCTTCTCACAGAGAAGCCCGGGCTAGAACACAAACTCCAGCCGCAGAGGACTGGCCAGGAACCCCAGCTCCTGCCCTGCCAGCTGGTGGCTGCCAGCGCTGAGTCAGCCCAGAGCCTCAGGTTTTGAGCTCGTTGATTTTGATGCCTTTTTGTGCTTCTGCTGTTTTTTGTTTCACCTCTTCCACGTCGGCAAAACATTTCCTTTGAGGACTTTTATCATCCAGGGAAACAAAAAAGAAGACAATTGGGGTGAGATCAGGTGAATAGGGAGGGTGGGGCACCGGGGTCACACTGTTTTGGGCCAAAAACTGCTGAACACTTAGTGTGGTGTGGACAGATGCGCTTGTAAGTCACCCGTCATGAAATGGGCGAATGCGCTGAAAAAGTCTTCAAGGGAAAAGTCACTGAAGCCCAACATGGCCTCTCACGGCAGTGCCAGCTGATGCACTGGCCCAGGTGGGTTCCGAGAACACTCACTCACACAGCAGGGGAAGCCTGTGCTCCAAGGGCCCGCTCTCTGGAAGACGACTCTGGATGTTTTGGGACCCCCCTCATACGGATATATGTGCACACACCACACCACACCACACATACACGAACCACACATGCACACACATACACACATACCACACACATGCACACACATACACAAAGGGTGGTATGCAGGGCACACCAGGTTGAGAGAACTACACAATCTAATGTGGGTGAAAGATCCAATAATATTACAAAAGTCACCAACAAAGAAAATGTGCGGGGGTAGGCTCGATGGCGAAGCCCACAGCCTGCATCACCGCCCCAGGCGGACCTTTGTGAGCACTGCTATGGCCTCATTTGCATTTTCCCATCACAAACTCCGTTAAAAAGGGAGCTGAGAAGAATCTCTGCCTATAAGAATAATCTTAACAAAAACAAGACCGTTAGCCCTGTGTAAAGACACCAGAGACATTGGTGGGCACTGACTTGTAGGGAAATCTATTCTTGCAAAGCTCTTTGGTAAAACAAGCATGCCCCCCTCCAGCAAATGATCACTATCAGCATTTTATAAGAGGGAATAACTAGATAATGCCTAATTGGTACCTTCAGACGTTGTAAAGACATCAAAACTCAAGTGCATCACCTGGTAACTAAGGATTTCTATTCTAACATAAATCACTGACTGAAGAAGATAAAAGAAAAAGCTGAGCTCGACTCATATTACTGGTCTGTTACATACAAGAAAGATGCGTATCTCAGGGGTAGGCAGGACCTGTTTCATTTTTCAAAAACACATTTCATTTTATTGGTTAATATGAACTGATATTGGTATAAAGATGAAGTCACACATTATAACTTTACGGCCTGGCTTAATTCACAGGGGCTTAATGAGACTAACACGCGGCCAGATGGTAGTAGTGCAGACACCCCCCGAGATAATAAACGACACCCAGCCAGAGACTGCACCCAGTCCTCAGACCCAGGACCACAGAGCAGCACTGGCTTCCAAGGCTCCGCTCCAGCGACTCCCAACGCTGTTCATCTTACGGCACACAGAAACTAATTACTACAATTCCGCAATGAAAGTCATAGGTACGGTTGGTCCGTTCGAACCAGACGGCTATTGCTGTGTCGGCGGTTGTCTTTTTATCTGACAGTCTGAGGGGAAAGAAGTCAGTGCCCACTAGACAGTCAGGCACTGCATGTGTTGAACATTCTTGCACACACTGGTTGAAAATTGCTACTCCAGTCAAATGTGATCAATGTCTGTCTACCTCGCACACTCGCAAACGTGCTGGCTCCGCACCGTGAACTTGTTTCCTCTGAAGGTCCCCATGGCTGGTGGCAGGTGTACGGTGTGAGCAGGAATCTCTCAGAAATAAGCGCCAAGCAGAATGCTTCTAAGTGCATCCCAGGTGGTCCAACCCCCTCCAGCCGACAGTGGTAGATGCACCCATGCAAATGACAGAAGGCGCCCCAGGATGCTCAGAGTTCCTGGCACCTGCCCAACTCCAGTGACTGCTAACACACTGGCTCTCCAATGTGGGCAGAGACGTCCCGAGAGAAGGGTGGCGGGCCCATATACCCACTGTGTCCACAGGGCGTGGGGATGCCTGCACTGAGGCTGAGGCAGCTGCCCGCTCCAGCCGGCGCACAGGCTGGAGCGCTGACTCGGCAGCAGGCGGACCTGGGAGCTGTGCCCAGGAGCCTGAGTGCAGCACACCGTCTGCAGCTGCTGGCCTGCAGCACGGTCTGCATGCTCTAAGACCAGGCCTCCAGGAAATCAATGAGGCTGGGAGCCCAGTCCCGCCCCCTCCCACGCCCACCACCCTCTCCGGTGTCCTGTCAGACGGAGCACTCCTGGAGCAGGTGCTTGGAAATGCAATGTCCTTCTCCAGAAAAAAAGTCAGGTTGTAACAACTGTCTGCAGTCTTTCCTGCAGGGGCTCCTCACCTCGCACATGCACTGTGTTTTGTTTCGTTTTTAATGGCAACAGAGACGAGCTCTGGAACGCGCTTTTGTTACATCTGGAACGCGCGCTTTTGTTACATAACTTTTGTTAGTAAGAAACAAAACTAGTACGTACTACTAAAATAATACCTAAATACCTTTGAAACAGACGCGAAATATCCGTGGTGGCGCTAAAGCCGGGACCACACAGAACGCAGTGCCGAGTCCCCAGGACGGGCCCGCGTGGGTCCCAGCAACACCAGTCTGCAGCCCCAGACAAGGTGTGTCGCCCGCTGGGCGCCAGGGCTCTCTCCTCACAGCCTGAGAAACCCGAGCACCGCCATTCATAAAGCTCCCGGTCCGGTGACCGGCAGGAAAACAGCTCACTTAGGTGTTTCCCACAGTCACTGGGACAGTGTGATTTCTTTTCCGGCATCTTCCAGACTTCAGTTAGAATTTATAAGCTCATTTTCACCTAATTTGTCCAAGTCAAACCCTCCTAGGGACTTTGTCCGTTAGCCAGAACTCCAATCCGCCCTGTTTGTCGCCGACCCTCGAGCCAGGCACCTCTCTGCTCCTCTCGTGCACGGTGGGCAGTCAGATGTCACTCTCTGCAGCCCGACTTGCAATGAAAGGGGTGCGTTAAAACCCTTTCAGGACCCTCATCCCCAGTTACTTTATTTTTGTTTTCTTAATGAACATAAAGTGTGAGATAAATTTCTTAGCTCTGCCTCTGAAAAGCTATGTGACTGAACATGCATCTAACCCCAGCGAGCCTCATCTTTAAAATTACTGGACTTTGGGGGGATCACTTCATAAGTTACATAAATGTCTAATCGCTGTGCTGTGCACCTGAAATTAATAAAATATTGCCTATCACCTGTAACTTAGATTAAAAAATAAAAGATACTTGATTACACTAGACCTCACTACTCCGTCTTCTACAATGGTGCTTTTTGTACGTGAACGTATTTTGTAATACAGTATTACTTTTTGAGGGATTTTGGCTATTCTTCTGAATTTTATTTTTGCTAATTTTAAATTTTTATTTATTTGAATTTTAGTGACAAATAAATGAACATCTTTTCCCTCAAAATATTTTTAAGTAGTATTTATGTTTGGAATTGACATGAAAGTTCATCGTAACAGATTGACTTGAAAACTTCCAGACATTTTTTGTTCTATAACTCGATGATTCTGATTTGATTGCCTTTTTTCCTTCATGAGTTAATCTCATAATCACGAGCCAGCAGATTATTTTATGCAAAAAGACTGTCCACAAACTAGGTCACTGTCATTTATCATGATCCTCTCCTTTCGAAACACACCAAACCTGACAACTGCCATCCCCCGCCCCGGCGTATGTCACTTCACCTCACAGAAAAACACTGAGAGGGACTGCCAGGGCCTGGGCAGGGGCGGAATTAAAAACGCACGGTCCAGGGCAGCCGCGGATGCTGCACGGTCCACACCGGCACGGCCGCCCCGCGGAAGCGGCGGGTTCAGAACCCCTGGAGAGGCGAGGGCCTGCTCCTTCGGGCTGCCGTCTCCTGCACGAGCCACCGTGCCCCGTGGCCTCCCTGGGGCTGCCTCGTTTGCAGTGAGATCTTTCCTTCAGGCTGGGCTGAGCAACGGCTGGTGAGAGGCTGTCTCCTGGGTGCCCTCTACTTTGTTCCTTTCCCCACCCAGCGCCCGTAGGTGTGTAAACAAACATGTCTGGTTCTAAAGGCCCCAGGAGCCTGCTAGTCACAGATGATAGGTACCAGCTCAGTGAAAAAAAGTGAGACTAGAATATGGACGGACGCACTTGAGTTTCAAGAACCTCTACCCATGCGCTCCCCCCCCCCCAACAAATGTGATGGGCTGGGGGCAAGCGGATGACCAGCTCACAGTGCAATGAGAGATGAGGACCTGTTGACATTCCGTGAGTGCGAGGCTGCCATCCTGCCAGACGGAGTCCCCTCCCGAGGACAGCCTCTCTGAAGCTACGGGAAGGCACATAAGGACAGGGCTGTTGGAGCAGAAATGGCTGCCAGAGCTGGGGACCCATGTGCGGAAGGCACAGCACGAGACCCCTGCGGTACCTGCCCGGTGCCGGAGTCAGAGGAGGCTCAGACAGCCTGCCCAAGCGCCTGTCCCGCAGAGAACGCAGGGCCGTGCAGGGTGTCTGGCCCGTTCCCACTCCACGCACTCCCTGCACAGCGCGGGGCTGCCGCCGACGCTGGCTTGGCCGTTCTCTCCCCGTCCCAGGGAGGGTCACCGAACAGTGCGCCTCACCCGCAGTGAGTCGGAATGAAGAACCTGACAACTGAGAAAAAGAAGGGGTCCACAGCACCCCGCTCCCTTCGTCAGCAGGTGCTGTGGAAACAGTTCGCTCTGGCCCCGAATCCTGGCTGTGGCCCACGAGGCAAGGAGGCACCTGGGCTAAAGTTTACAAAAGTGTCTAGCACAGTGGTGTGGTGACTCTAAAAACTGGACAGATTTTTCCATTAATTTAAGGGATCTACGGAAGATGGGAAGGCAT
>VMDR010000159.1:169007-374081 GCA_007922815.1 Macrotus californicus
TACGGTAGACACATAAATCCATATAAATAATTTGGTACTAAGAGAATGCTGATTTCAACCCCTTGGGGTTCATTTTAAATGAAGAGCCTAAAATCAAAACTGTTTTAATATGCAAAGTACCTCGTTCCTGCTTATTCCAAATCATAATGAATGTAAAACGCACGAAGTTCACTGCTGATGCCCCAGACTGTGTAATCCTGCAGAAGACATTAACAGAAGCTCTAAAAATAAAATTAAATTTTAGAGTGCTAGTAATGTCACCACAAGGCCCATGTAGGCTATTATCTACATTAATAAAAATTAAATTTAGACTATAGCCATATCTGGGTAATAATGCACCTGGTTTCAAGGTCATCGGTGTTTCATTACTTAAGGATGCATCTCCTCTAGTCCCATAAATCAGACTGATTAATGGTGGAGGGAGAACCAGACCCCCTCTCTTCCTGCTCCATGTTCTCGCTTTGGGGGCAGAGCTACCTCCGGGTGCCACCACCCTCCTGCCTTCTCCTGGAAGAAAGGAAGGCCCCATGGGGGCCTCACTCCGTCCACCTTTGACAACAGGGGGCTCCAACCCCTGGACACGAAGCAGAGGACACTCCCATAGACAGGCTCAGTTTGGTCTCTTCTGTCTTGTTCCAACACCTGGGCCTGCAGACTCTGCCTGGGACAGGTCGCCTTCAGTTCAAAGCCAGGGGACAGGGAGGGTGGCCTGGTTCAAGCCTGATCCTCCACTTCAGGTGCAGGGAGCCTGCGCCTGAGTCCCTGAGCCCCTGTTCATCAGGCCTCCAGGCACTGCGCTGCTCAGCTCCCCCTGCAACTGCAAGGGCCTGGGCAGGGGCAGGGCAAGGCTGTGGAGGCCCTCCCACCAAGAAAGCCACCGCGGAGCTACCCTGAATGGTCCAGCCACCTGCCACCCTAAAGCACAACGGGGAAAATGGACACGGCCCCCACAATTTTAAGAAAGGAAACACATCTCCTCTGCGTCTCCACTCCTCACAGTCTCACAGCTTGACATACGGAAAAAATATTCATCGCTATCTTTAGAAAGCGGGGAAGAGAGAGAGGGATGAGAGAAACGTCAGCTGGCTGCCTCTCATACGCGCCCACCTGGGCACCAAACCTCCAGCCTAGGCCTGTGCCCTGACCGGTCATTGAACCCGCCTCCTTAGGTTTTGTGGGAGAGGTGACATCCAGGCAACTGAGCCCCAGGGGTCAGGATGAAAACATGATGTGAATTGTAGGAAGAAAACTCACCCTCCGAGAACTTGGGGCTTTTTGTTCGCTTTTCTCCTGCTGGACTACCCGGCGGGTCTTGCACTCCGTCATCGACTTCACATTTCAGCTGCCGGCGTTTCTCCAGTTCTGCCTGCTCCCCAGGCCCGTTGGGGTCTCTGAACCCCTGCAGGTTCTCCCACCCGCTGCTGCCTATGGCTGGATCCACCTGTTCTTGGTCCGGGGAACACTCAGGCAATGACCCCGAACCCGACAACGCCTCTCTGGGTCAGCTTTCCCTCTCGGATGCCTGGTGGGCCCCGGGCATCGCCCTCGTTGTGGGCCCCAGGCTTCCAGCCTAGACAGCGAGCTGAGGCTCTAGGCCTTGCTTGGCTCTCAGCACCGCCCTCTGTGCAGAAAGTCATGCCGACGTTGTGTGTTCTCTGGAGGCTGTGCCCTTCCGTGTGGAAGTGAAAAGGAGAGCCACGACCAAGAAGAGAAACGACCCTGGTCCAGACCGGAAGTTTAAAGAGGAAGCCTCTAGACCGAGGGAGGCCGCCTCACACAGCCTGGTGTGGTTATGTGGTGCCCCTCACTCACAAGCATCGTCCCATAACCTGTACACCAAACGCAGGCTGGACTGGGTGGCCCCTCACCAGGGGAGGACACAGGGGCTGCTGGACTGGCCACCGCAGTGAGCTGCACCAAGGAAGCATACGCCTACCTCTGGCCACAGCAGGTGCTCGGTGACATCTGGGGGACCTGGATCCAGCCACCGCACTGCGCTAAGGACAGGACTGTGTGTGCTGTTTGCCGTGTCCATTCTGAGACCCGCCCCCTCTCTGTGTCATTCTGAGACCTGCCCCCCACCCCCCGTGTTACTCAGGGCAGGAGGCTTCTGTTCAGAAGCCCTAACACACGACCCGGTGCAGCCAGCACTCCTTGCCCTGGTTGGACCTTTGGCGATGGCTTGGCGTTTAATTTGGGTGCTGGCGTTTCAGAAAGAGGGTCATTCTCAAATTCGTGTCGTTGGGTTTCTGTAACTTGCCCTGAGAAGTCCTATCATTACACCCATCTCCTGTCACCCCAACAGAAGAGAACCATGTCCCAGTGACCTGGGTCACCTTCCACCTCCTGAGAGATGCACACATCCAGCCCCTCTAACTCAACGCCCGGGTTCACGGTTCTCTGGTTTCACAGACTCCGATTCCTGGGACTCCCTACTGACCACTGTATATCCATCTGGTACTTGGGACTCGCTCCACTTCCGCAGCTCTGAGCTTGTACCTCCCCACCGGCCCGGAGCCGGGCCACACTCCCTCATCCCAGGGAGCCGGGGCCACTGCCCTTGACCCCAGGATGATCCTTCCAGCACTTTCCTGCGCAAGCTCCTTTCAGGCAATGATTTAGGGGAGGCATGTCACATGGTGAAGGGCATTGGCTTCGTGTCCATCAGGCCTGGACCCGAGTCTTGCTTCCACCCTTTGTGAGCCTCATGAGCAACCTCCAGGGAGCCACTTGCCAAGACCAAGCCACGTGCGCCTTTTTCCTAAAATGAGGGTCGCGACAGTGTCTACTCCCCAGACCACGAGGGGACCAAGGGGAATGAGGCACCTGAAGTCCGTGTGACAAAACCCAGCACTTAACAGGACTCAGCAAATCCATCCAATATTTACTGAGCGGAGAGATTTTATACACTGTGTATGAGGTTGAGCAGAAGTGGGGTTACAGCGGTTCCTGTGGAAAATAATGCAGTAATGAACAAGTAATAATACAAGAACGAGCTTTCGTGTACTCACGGCTGTAGCCCTACCTGTGCCCACCCTGCATACATGAGGTCATGTGTGTGTGACAGCATATCTCGTTAGCACACAGACAGCAGTCATTCTCCGGGGTCTCGTCACACAGATAAAACAAAAATGTAATGTTCTTGTGAATGCTGCACTGTAATAGTGCAGACAGACAATAGACAACCACACAAAAAATGTATCTTATAAACACATTACATTTAAGTTAGAGAAGCCACTCATAAATACTGTTCAGGCTAAGGACTTACTTTTGCTATACTGATAGGGAATTAATGACCGATGGAAAATTATGACTATATCTTTACTACTCTTCATAATAATTTTACTGTTATATAACCTTAATGATAACTTCATTAGCCTGTTAAGGATAAATGTCAACATTTACGACTGATGAGCAACTTTTCAATCCAACATTTCAAGGCACGTCCTTGGACCCCAGTACATTCAGAGCAATTTGCTTGGACTCTGTGGAGGGGGTGGGCTGGGGGTTGGGCGAGATGCACCCAGGGAAACCAAAGGCAGTCGGTGTTCAGGGTCACAGGGAAGGAGAGCTGCCCGTGGCGAGTGGCGGAAGCCGCCACAGCGGGGTCTGGAGCTGGAAGACCAGCAGCGGCCTGCCCCTGCTGCAGAAGCAGAGGTGTCACGAGCAGGCTCCTCTGTGACAACGCCCACCTGCACTGCAGGAGGCCTCGCTGTGGGACAGGGAGCTGAGGAATGGGAGGCTGCAGGCAGGGAGAGCAATCGGGAGGACAGTGCAGCAGTCTCGGGGACAGGCACGGCTCCCAAACGCAGGCCGTGGCTGCAGGGGAGCAGAACAGTAAACAGTGGGCAGTGCTCCTGCAAATGCTTCCTGAGCTTACGGTTTCCATGTCGTTGGTAAGTGAACATCACGGTGCTTTCACTTCTAAAAATGTGCTGTCGCTGTGATAATGTGAATTCTAGAGCAGCATAAAACAATTATTTTGAGAGGCGTAAGCATAATTTCTTGCACACGAGTGGTCAAGCACACACACGTGCCCTTAGACACACACAGACAAAACAGCCACGCAGATGCGCACTCTCAGGTGCTGACCGAACTCCGAGGCCCCGATCCCCACTGCTCCGCAACATCGTTGCCCTGTCACAGAGGATGTACGGCTTTCCCAGCGGCAGCTGGTGTCCCATCTCCTGGCCAGCGGGCACAGGTGCACAGAGGCAGCCATGCTCCTTCCGTGGTGTGCGTCTGCGGAACGCCAGCCTCTGCCCCGCATCTGCGCGAGCTGGACAGTGTCCTAGTGTTCTTGGTCTCGCAGGTGAAGTACCATTTCTCACCCATCTATGGATGAACACTGCATACCTTGGCGAATGCAAATAACGCTGCAGTGAACAGAGGGGTGCTTATGCTCTCTCAGATTAGTGTTTTGGGTTCCTCTGGATGCATTCGCAGAAGTGGGATCGCTGGGTCAAAGGGCAGACCCATTTTCAGTTTTTTGAGGAAATTCCATCCTGTTTCCTGCAGTGGCTGCACCAGTCTGCATTCCCACAACAGTGCACAAGGGTTCCCCTTTCTCCACGTCCTCACCAGCATTGTTGTTTGTTGATTTATTGATGGTGGCCATTCTGACAGGTGTGAGGTGGTATCTCGTTGTGGTTTTTACCTGCATTACTCTGATGATTAGTGAGGTTGGCCGTCTGTATGTCCTCTTCTGGAGAAGTGCCACCAGCATCCAATAAGCACGCAAATACGGGTTGGCATGACTGATATGAACGTAGACTCTTCCTGACCTCAAGACTCTGCAGGGGCCCCACGTCAGAAACAAGAGGAAGGTGTCCCTACGTTCTACATCTAGGTGATCGGTCATCTCGAAAGACTTGCACTTGGGCAGCCCCCAAAGTTCTGCTGCCGTTAGCAGGATTGCCGAGCATGGCTTTTCTGCATTCCCTCCTGGAGAGCTGTCCGCTCAGCGGGCACTCTTGGCCCCAGTATCCCCAAACCACAAGTTACTGCAAAGCTCACCCCGCCTTAGCCCTGAGTGGAGGCTCATGGAGGGCTTATGATCCAGACTCCATCTGAGAGTCAGAATTCAAATTCCAGTTGTACCCCACATGGGCTTTGTGGCCAGGGACAAGTCCCCTGGGGTGCTGCTGCTCACCTAGAAAGCAGATGAACCTGCCCCGCGGTGGCCACGGCCCTTCTGTAACTGTGCCGTGCTCACTGATGGAGCAGCAGCGGATGGCCTGTGACCTCTAAATCAAGGGGTGAGGAGATGAGAGAAGGCCGTCCTTCCTTCACAGGGCTGCCGGGCTGTGGCTCACTCTCTCCCATGCTTCAGAGAAGAGCTCCAGCCGCCTGCCCCGGCCCCTCAGGACACGGCCAGGCTGTCATTTTCAGAGCAAACACTAGTGAGAGCTCAGCCCACAAGATGCTGAAGCAAACAAGTGCTGATGTGACTCATCTGAGTACCAAAATGAGGCCAACTCGGCACGTCTATTTTCAGCTGGAGGTGTTCTACCCTCAGACGGACGGGCTCAGAATCGGACTGTGAACTCAATTCGGGGAGCGAGGGGCAAGGCATGAAGGAGCAGCAGAGTGGTGTCCGGGAAGACAGGGTTTGCCGAATTCGAGGGGAAGGAATCAGGGAGAGAATGAGGAAATAATTGGTCTGAACAAAACCAGTTCCTGAAGAGAGATGTCAGTTAAATGGGACAGCAGCAAAATTCTCCCCAGCTCTGGGGGCTAGGGAGAGGAAAACAGCTTCTGTGTTCAAGTCACATCAGCGCCCTGCCTGTGTGCCCATGCGCAGGCGCCAGGGCTCACTGTGTCACACACACGGCGGTCAGCTGGGTACTCAGACACAGGGCCATGCCACAGCAGGCAGGCAGGGCCTCTGCTCTCCATGAAAGGTGGCCACACACAGGAAAAGGACGCTGATAAAATGTCCCCTCCCCTGGCGACCTTCTGCCTTCTCTCCGACCTCTCCAAGGTTACAGGGCATATGGAGATTTGAATCACCAAACTGAGCTACAAATTATGGAATTATGGATTTGGGGACCCAAATGAAATCAGAACGGGAGCAAATTTTCCATTCGCTCATCCCTCTGCCCAGTTGTGGAGGGTCTGAGCATCTCCCACGTTTGTGTCACATTCCACAACCACAGGATTTTACTTTTAGGCACAATCTGTGGGCCTCTTATAGAAGTTGGCCACAACCCTGGTATTTTTTAAATCTACACTTAGTATCTTTAATTCAAGTACATTTCCAAGATATGTCAACAGTAGAAATTAAAACGTTTCCTGGCTGCTACAGATAAAAGTTCCAATTTCCACTTTTCTGGTCCAATTACTTTCACAATGGTCTTGACTTCACTTCCAAATCCACCAAGAATGGGGAGTATTTATGCTCACGTATGTGTAGGAACCACCACCTTTGCACTGTCAGGTGGGTGCACCTGGGGTGACGGGCCCGGGACACTCAGGTGTGCTCAGCCAAGCAGGGAGGCTGCCCCAAGCCCCCTCCCCCCCACCCACAGACCTGACCCCGGGTCCTGCAGGAGGGACATAACCAGCTGTGACCACCCTGCCCGTCCCACCCCACTGCTTCAGGCTGCTGTCCCAGCCTCCGATCTCTGTGCAGGGCAAGCTGGCCTACCGTGATCCTTTAGGGCTGTCACTCGACAGGAGTCCCAGTGAGTGAGGTGGTTACTCCGTCACACGCAAGCTGTGGAGCCAGTCACGTGTTTACCCAGTGATGGGGGGGAAGGACTTGGCTTTCGAGGTGTAGGGCTGAGAAAATTCTAAGTACGTAGGTATTACAATTTTTAAACTTACTTTTGTCAAGGGATGTAAGTGCAATGCCAAACAGTGACATGTAGCTCTGATGTTAGCAAAGCAAAGCAAACGAGCTTGAAGCTTCATCTTTCACAGAATCACTGAAATCAAAGAGCAACCGGGTTGGAGGGCCATTAATGCACTGTCTGACCATCCACCCGTCCATCCACTCACCCACCCAGAATTCTGTCCCTGAGTCCGTCCATCCATCCACTCACCCACCCAGAATTCTGTCCATGAGTCCATCCATCCATCCATCCACTCACCCACCCAGAATTCTGTCCGTGAGTCCATTCATCCATCCATCCACTCACCCACCCAGAATTCTGTCCATGAGTCCATCCATCCATCCATCCACCCACCCATCCATCCATCCACTCACCCACCCAGAATTTTGTCCGTGAGTCCATCCATCCATCCATCCATCCATCACTGAGCACTAGGCTTTGGCGCTACAATTACAACTGTGGATCCCATCCTTTGTGCGGCAGGGGCAGTGTCACAGGAGAAACAGGAGTTAAAACCCTACTGCAATTTTCCACTGCACTTAAAAAAGTTATATAATCAATTGTCAGCCACTGAGGCCCTGTGACCTGCTCTCTGCTAGCCTCCAGGGTCAGCGTTCCCACCCCTCCCCCTTTGCCACACCAGCCTCACTGGCCTGCCTTCATCTCCAACTTAGTAACTGAGGTGCCCTGGGGCTCCCCTTTCTGACTACTGACCTTTACAGGGTGGGCAGCTTCCTGTCACTCAGCTGCTGGCACCCACGCCACCCGCTCGGAGAGGCCTTTCCCAACCAGCACATCGAGTACCGCCGCTGCCGCTCCGAGGCCACCTCCAGGTGTGCCTGATGTATTTTACACTTGGAACCTGCGTCATGACCTGACACCGGCACACGTGTCGCTAACACTCGTGCTTCCTGCGGGAATGTGACCTCCCTGTGGCAGCGGTTTGTGGCCATTCGATTCCGAGCGTGTTCGCTGGGCCACTGGTGCCAGGAACTCAGGAGTCATTCAGAAACACTGATGAGGAAAGAAGAGCACACAAATACACCTGAAGTGACAGTGCCACGTGGGAGAGAGATGCGGTCTGACGGGGGGTGACGCAGGCGGTTGGAGCCACCCTGGCAGGGGCACAAAGACGGTCCTGAGGACGCGACCTTCCCGCTGATCACATGTCTGTGTACCGGAAGAGCCGTGTGGACCAGGGCGGTTCCTCACTGCCCAAGGCCGAGAAGGACGCGAGATGAACCACAAATGAATCGACTTAACGTGAATAAAACTGGCTGTGAAACTTTGACTGCTTAACTCAGTGAGGAGAAAAGCATCGACACGGAAACACAGCCCAGGAGGAGCGGTCACTGCTGTCCATGGGCCACCCGTCTGTCTCTAGGCCACCCTCTGCACGCTGAGCAGAGTGCCCCCCACAGCCTGTCAGAGACCAGCCCCACTGAGCTGATGAGCACTTAAATAAATATTTAAAATTGAGCTCTATGATAAATGACTGAAATTACTTTGGAATGAACTCAAATGACAGAAACATTCTTTCTTATTGAACGGTTGTAATTCTTGATGAATTGCCCCCTTTGCAAGAAAAGCCCACTATGGATTTTAGAAGAGGGTGCAGACCCTTAGAAACCCACGCCGAGGTGCTGCTAAGGGGCAGTCACCCCTAACGGGGTGATTTAATGGGGAGAGAAGCTCAGACAGAGAAAAGGGTGGGTGGGCCAGGCCCGCAAGCATGGGAGGAGGCAGGGGTCCTGCCTGCAACAGAGGAGTGGCCCTTCTGACACCTGAGACCCTGACCTCCACTCCCTGCATCATCCCCTGTGCAGTGCTAGGTGGGTCACCAGGAACCAGACAGAACCAGCTCATCCCATGCGAGGGAGAGGCAGGTTTGTGGGAAGGAACTTTCCTCCACAGGAAACCCTGGCGGCCCTGTTTGTAAACGGCTTATCTCCTGAGATGAGCGGAGTGGTGCAGAGGCAGAAATCAGCGGCCACGGTAGCTCTGAGGGAACCCTGCCCGCAGCGAGAGGCCTTCCCGTCCAGGGCCGCCCTGCCCAGGGGCAGGGGAGCCTCAGCAGCTCCGGCCGGGACAGCCTGGTCGGCCCTGTGTGGTGATCTGCCTGAGGGGCCCCTTTTGTGCCCCAGAGGAGGCGACCTTGCCTGCAAGGACCCTTTCTTTGGTTCGTGACTTCCTTGTCCCTTCACCTGACTTTACAAGTCTGTCCTTTCCTGCTAGATGGGGTGCTGCCCGATTCATAAATTACTGAATAAAGGCAATCTGATCTTTACCTTCACTGTTGAATTTGGTTTAAAAAAAAAAAAACTATTTAAACTACCCAAGTGATTTAAGGTCCATGTAATAGAATAAAACTAACCAAGCTGAACACTACACCAAGGTCCTCAATTATAGTGTTCCCTTCGTGGGCTAACTCATAAAAGCCCAGAGACAAACTGTGTGCGTGCACGTGGGGGGCCATTCGACGTTTAAGGAAAGGGAGATAAAAAGACATAATCAGGGACAACACACAAATAAAAAAAAGTTTTGTAATTCTGCTTCCTTCCTAAAAATATCTTGAAATTCAGCATGATGCTCTGTTGATAAGAAGATAATTCTCAATATTCACACGACCTGGATTTTCTTCACTTCAGCAATAATTTTATGGCCTAGGTCGTATCTGCTTAAATTTCTGTGGTCGACTGTCAGATTTCCACACAACTGGAGAGAGACAGCCACTTGACGAATTCCATCTTGAGCCTCCAGCTAGATTTAACAGATGCATAATAGAAACAGGAGGCTAGTAACAACAGTAATACTAACAATAATAACAGCAAATGGCATAGGAAAAGTACACTTCCACACAGCAGCAGAAAATCTGACTTAAAATTACACGAAATGCCTATTTTACAGGGCTTCAACATGTATTTCCACCATAAATTGACTTTTTCATGCATAGGTAAGTTTCCTGGCATCTCTGTAAATGGTCTTTTAAATACTAGCTCGTAAAACAATTAGTTACAGGAAAGAGGGGAAAAGCAAGAGATGACACGAGATGGTACCATACTGGTAACGGCCATTCCAAATAAAGGCTAATCAGAAATAAAAATAAAGCATTATTTTCTTAAAGTCTTGTTTCCAGAGCATTTTCCACGTGTTGAGCTTCACCATACACAACGCTTTCCGTCTGACTGAGAGGTGCCCGTCTCGGGCACTGCGCACTTGCTGGCGAGTCCTCAGTGGCTGTGCGGCGCCCTGCCCGCAGTGTAAGGGGTGGCCTGGAGACAGGCCGTCCCCCCCTCCCCCCCACCCCCCGCAGGCCACGAGGAGCAATCAGTCCCACTGCAGGGCTAAATGCCGCTCTTCCCGTGCACCAGCCGACGCCACGTCTGGGTGCCGCAGCGGACTCCACTGCAGGAAGCAAAATTACATTTGAACTGCAAATCTAGCCTAATACCTTATTTATTACCTGCTACTCTGAAGAACAGAATCTGGGGAGGAAGAGCCCCCAGGGGTTGCACTTTATCTTCAGTTCATGAGAATATTTCTCCATAAAGGAGCGTCTCTTTGGGGACAGATGACATTGGGAAATACAGTTGTATTTCTCCTGGGTCCTATCGTGAGAGATGCTGGCTCCATGAGACCACAGAATCTTGGGACGCTTAAGTGAGACACCTTTCCTTCCTTGAAAATGTTACTATTTCACTCACACATTAATAGAGGTGCTTATTAATGCATATCACATTCCATTTATCTCAATAGCAGGCTTCTCAAGGGCTCCCTGGAATTTATGGAAATGTCTCACTCATTTACTTAGGAATTACTAAATGAAAAATATAGCAACTCATTCTGACTTCAACAGCAAAGTCATTTTATAACAAAATTGAAGACCAGCCCTGACCAGGTGGCTCGGTCGGTCGGTCAGAGTGTCGTCCTGATGCACCGAGGTTGTGGGTTCCATCCCTGGTCGGGGCATATACAAGAATCAACCAATGAATGAATAAGTAAGTGAAACAACAAATTGATGTTTCTATCTAAAATCAATAAATAAAAATTTAAAAAAGAAATAGAAGAAATTGAAGACCACACAAGTGATCAGTTCCTGAGATACCAGTAGGTACACCGCAGCCTAAGGCATGTGTCCCAGTTTCAAGCACAGGGCCCTGAACCGGTCACTCAGCCTCCGGTTCTGTCTGCTGAGTGGATGGATAACTTACGCCTGTGTTTTAGAACGCCTGGCTTTGGAACGCAGAGACATCTGCTCAGCCAAAGGCAAACACACCCTGTTCTCAAACACGCAGACACCGGTGGGTTCTTGAGCACACACCCCTCTGACCACCGGGGCGCGTTACACGTGGGCTGGGCGATGCAGTCCATGAGAATTATGCGTAGTGCACAGACTGTCCACGGGCAGCACTACTCACCAGAGTCGCAGCTAATGAAACGACAGCCACAGCAACACAAAACCGCACACCCTGGGATTTGAAGACACACACGCGACTGTCCAGTCCCGTCAGTTAGCAGACGTGGCACCGCGTGACTGAGTCCCTCCGCACGTCCCCCCACAGACCGGAAACCGAGAGTGCGCTGGGTGGCGGGCAAATGTGACCGAATGCCAACCACGCCTCCGTAAAACATATTTAGGGAAGAAGATAAAGCTGCTTTTCGGCTGTGCTAGGTTTCTGTGCATCTTCCTCAGTGCTGCTTTGTTATCTCAGGCACTCACCGCCAGCGGCTTTGCTAGCGCTAGTTTTGACACTACTAAATGCTAAAACTGAAACTTTACCTCCAAAAGGGCCTGCTTTTGAAACAGATTGTTGTGCTAAAGAGCGTGTGACCTTGCACGCGCGCACACACACACTCCCACACACACCCCCTCCAGCACTTCCTGTCGCGAGCACAAGTCGGGTGACTACAGGTGAGCGGAAGACAGGCCCCTCGGTGGCTGCTCGACCCCACTGGACATGGTGTCATGAGTGGGAGGCGCCCCAGGTTTTAGGGAAGTCCCGTTATGCTAACAGTGTGCAATGGAACCGTCAATCAGCAAGGCGCGGCCTGCCAGAGCCACCGGAGCCCACAGAGCCCACGATCGATCGTGCTTGTGGAACAGCCCCCAGGGTCTGTGAACCCGACTGCTGGCCCAGCCCCAGGGCGAGGCAGCAGGCCCAGGGGCGGGTCTGAGGGTTGCGTGTCCTCCCAGGTGTGGACCAGGCGGGCACTGCTGGTCCCAGGTCCATGTGGAGGGATCCGGGTTCTCAGGTCTGATGCTCTACAGAGAGACCCTTCAGCTTTGAGTGTCCGTCCCAGGAAGAGGGGCAGGCGCTGTCCCAGCTCCTCCCAGAACCATGCTGTCTTAGCAGCAGCTCCCAGGGTTCTCGGAACAATGGTCCAGGAGCACACGGTCCCCTGGACTGCCCCAGTTCACACTGCTGTCTCAGTGACTCGTACCCTGACAGCACTGAGGTGGAGGTGCCCCTGCCGTGAGGGTCCTCGCACCCCTTTGGAAACAGCCTGCCCACCCCCAGAGCACCAAGGCGCACCTCCCTCACCCTGGCACGGCCCCCCAAAGGCCACTGCTCACCAGGGACTACAACAACGCCCCAAGGAAGCCCCTGAAGAAGTGTCTGCATTCACTACACGGGGACCTTACTGCTCCTGCCTTCACTTCCTATTTTGGCAAACGAAATAGTAAGTGTGAGTAAAAAGACACTGTTCGAGCCTGCCACAAAAATAACATCAAAAATAAAGAAGTAAGATATTGAAAATTTTACAGCTCCAGACACCTTGAAAGGACTGTGGGAAAGAAACATGGGGGAAAGGTAAGCAGTCGAGTCTTCGGCCTGGGGCAGGTGGGCACCAGGGTGCCTGCAGGGGGTGGGTAACGAACGAGATGGAGGGAGCACCCGGGCTGGACGCGTACCGCCGTCTCACAGGCTCTAGGTGCCACGCAGGTCGAGGTTCTGAGGCTGGGGGAGGGCCTGTTAATATTTAGGGACCAACGCCTGGACAGGTCCCCGTGGGTGCTCATCTGTTCCAGGACGCACGGCCCAGCCGTGAGGTCGGGGGGCCTGGCCTCTGGAGCTGTGCGCTAACTCGACCCTGGCCTACCCTGTCCACCCACCACCAGGGTGGGTTCCATCCGTCTTCAAAGACGCAGGGAAGCACGCTTCACGCTGCACAGGTTTGCAGTGTTTACTGGAGGCCAGCCCGCATCACAGCACTTCGGGACTTCCACCTTAGAAACCAGTTCGGGCCCCGCGGCAGGGTCTTGCGACCAGAATGTTTGGGTGTGGGCCTGGAAGCCTACGTTTTAGCCAAACCGGACTAAGACTTAGCGCACGTGGACGTCTTACAATTTCCTGGTCAGGGTTTTCCTTCTTGCTCTTTCTCTTGCCTTTACGTGGATGTTTGTCTACAACACAATATACGGATCCAGAAATTTGGGGTTTGATTGTCAGCAATGCTACGTTTCAGGTTTCACAATGTAAACGGCTTTACACAGAAGGCACATTTGCAGCAACAAATAACTCATTCACCATATTATGAAAAATTTCAGATTTTCCAGTGTTTTTTTTCAAGGAACATGAACGAAGTAGGTTTCTCTGTGGAAACTTTTCTCCTAAAACACACAGCAGTTGTTTCTGTGCATCCAGTTTTTCTTAAGATCAAGTGATTTCTAAGAGGGAGGACCAAGAGACTGCCAACTGCGGAGACGCAATTACCTGAGGCTCCCGTCCCCTCTGGAATGGCGACGAGGTGCGCACACCCTTAAGTGGGTCTGAGCAGCTTGGGAATTAACAGGTCCCACTCGTGAAAACAAGCGGAAACGGGGAAAGAACTTAAAGGTGAAAAAACACCTTAAGGACTACATCTCGAGCCACACACCCGTGACATGGACGTTCACCCAGTGGATGTGGGGGTTCACCGACTGTGCGAGTTAAAGGGGAAATCAATCTCAGCAACATTCTGTTCAGCTGATGAAAATGGAATTTAATTAACACCAGGGTCTGGAAACGCCAAGTCTAATGTTTTAGCCTTAAAAAAAGTGATCTTAAAAATCACGTAGCCGGCCCTGGCTGGTGTGGCTCAGTGGATTGAGTGCCAGCTTGTGAACCAAAGGGTCGCTGGTTCGATTCCCAGTCAGGGCACCGGCCTTGGGTGTAGGCCAGGTCCCCAGTAGGGGCACGTGAGAGGCAGCCACACACTGATGTTTCTCTTCCTCTCCTTCTCCTTTCTTCCCCTCTCCAAAGATAAATTTTAAAAACTCTTATAGCTATGACAAAGGGAAGGAAAGCAGAGCTCTAAGGAACACTCTCAATTTAACACACAGGGTGGGGCAAAAGTGGGTTTACAGTTGCTCGTATGGAAGAGAACAACAATGAATAACAACACAGGAATAAACTCTGTTTCGGGTACTCACAACTGTAAATGTACTTGTGCCCCGCCCTGCACACATTTTATTTACAAACCGCCACTTTACGGCTGTATCTATTCACAAAATGGGAAAATACGTAGAGCTGCTTAAGATGAAATACGCGTGAGATGCTGAGCCGCAGACCAGAGATGAGGCCACAGCGACCATGCGTGTGTAAAACCAGGCACAGGGTTGATGGTGCTGTGTTTCCCATCTCGCAGTGGCCCCTCCAGCTCCGAGGTCACGAAGGATGCCCTTCGACACCCTGGACGAGACCCACAGCACCAAGGCCCATCGAAAGTGATTCCAGAGAAACTCCATAAGGTAATAGAAAGCTTAAGAAACACCTAGGAGTCAGTACTGAGGTGACATCTTGCCCCCTAAATAGAAATGCCACTTGCTGACTTATCTGCCTAGGACTTTAATTAGGTGCCACCTGCTCCAGGAAGCTGTCTCCTTCCCATCTCCAGCCTGCCCATCCCTGTCACTCATCCCAGCGTGAGCTCCCCAGAGCTCTGTTCTTCCCACACCGGCAGCACGCGCCACGCACGGGGTCCTCCTGCGCTCGCTGTGAGCAGTGACGAATGAAGAGCAGGGTTCATGTAATCTCGGAGCCCCGAGCCCCGACCTGAGTCTCTGCCGGGCTCATGATAGGTGTGCATCCCATAAAACCTTGGTTCCGCAAATAATTGTTGAAACGCTCAGCTGAAAACACCGGGCCAAGGATGAAGTGGTAATTGGCCCCAGCCCCGGCTCTCTCGAAGCATTCAGTTCAACTCAGACTAATTCAATGCCATGCCACTCAACAACAACGAGTGGGGGTCTAGCCTTTGCCTGAAAAAGAGATGGAGCTGGTCTGTGACCTGCATTCTCTCTCCAATCGCCTTAACCCTTTCCTTTGCCAATAAAGGCACACTTTAGGTTGACAACCAGACATTAAATACAAGGGGGTGGAGTCGTAGTGGCGCCCCAAGTCATTCTGGGAAGAAAACAAGCGTAAGCAGAGGTAAACTGTGCTCCCCAGAGTTCTGCAGGGGCCGTACCTGGACGTGTATGTGTATATGGGGCTTTCTGAATCACTGAGCCCCCGTCTTCAGTGAGCTATCTTGACACGAGGTGTCCACTGTGTGTAACGACCTATCCTCTCTCCTGTGCTTCTGGGGCAGCACCAGAATGCCGCGGGCGAATGGAGGCTGCAGCCACTCAGACAACCCGTGTTTGAGGTTCGGACGGGGACCCCCAGGGAAGAGCCTGCCAGCGTCCCCTCACAGGGCTCTGTGACTGTACATTCGTGGTGTGCTTTACATGACTTAGCTCCCCGAGCTGATGCTCACCTGACGGAGTTCAGGGTGTTCAGCCTCACACAGGGGACGATGCAGGAGCTTCACTCCTGCACAAGGCTCTCTGCTTCGAATGACCTAGAAGGTCACTGTTGGACAGCCACCAGCACAGGTGTGAGGAGAAGCCACTGGAAAGGCCCGCTCCTTAGATGGCTCACAGTGGGCCGTGCCCCCCTGTCCCAGGATTAGGAGCGTCCCCAGAAAGGAATGATTGCTTTCGATGTTGCCAACTGTGGAGTCTGGGTGCAGAGAGGGTATCCGGGGTGCTGGAGGTGTGAGGCAAACGCAGCGCGGTGAGCAGGATGGGGATGTTTTCAGGGCCACCCGTGCAGAGGAAAGGGCTGACTCTGAGTCCATCACAAACTGCAGTGTGTGGGGGCATCAGGTGTCAGACCTCCACTGCACGTGCCTTCAACGGGGAGGGTCTGACCAGATCCCAGGAGCTCCCTCCCCTTCTCAGACCCAGTGAGCTCAAGGGGCGAGCGCTGGGCCCTGGGGTCTCCCAGCAGCTCTGATCTCTGATCTCCATTATCTAGGTCTGGGCTGTACTCTGCTATTCCTCCTGCCACACCCCCCACCCTGGGACGACCCCACCACCGGGGCTGACACAGAAGCTGGGCTCCTCCATTCATTCATCTCCTTCCAGCTGTGGGAACACCCCAAGCTCCTTCCTAGCTCAAGGCCTTTTATGTAGGCCTTTCCCATCACTGCACCCACACCCGGCTCTTCCTAAAGCCGAAGCTGCAGCTCGGCGCCACCTCCTAAGAAAGATCTTCCCTGAGTGAACCCTCTAAACCGGGCCTTCTCTTCATTCCCTAGTTCTGCACGCTGACAATTCCATCCACAACACGAATCGCTGCTTGTGACTCATTACTAACTCTCCGTCTGTTTCTTCCAGTTGACTGTGAGCTCACAGGGTAAGAACCATGATTGCTTTTCTGGTGTATCTGGGGGATGCACAGAGACGATGCTGGGTGCGCCAACGAGTACATGGAAGGCAGGAAGGAAGAGAGGAAGGGGGCAGTTCCGGTGACATTGGGCATGGTCTGGGCAAAGACAGACACTCACCCAAACAACGCCCGTAGCTGTGAGCCCAAGCCCCAGTGGGCGTCAGTGCCTCAGAAAAGAGCAGTGGAGATGTATTAGCAGCTTCAATAACGCTTGGCTCATCGCTTGTGCAGTGAGGTACAGTGACTGATTGTTCAGAGGCTGTGCCACTTGCAAAGCATTAGAGCTCATCTGCAGCCAGTTGGAGGGACTGGATAACCGGGTCCCTTTTCACAGGATGTGCCGTCCATTCCGTATTTTCAATGACCTAACTCCTTTAGTGTTTAAGGTTCTGTTCTGACTTGAGCAGTAGCTTCCTTGCTCAGTCAGGCCTGACTCAGGCCTCAGATGTCGGTACAAAAATGCCATCCTCAGGAAATCTTCAGTAACCAATCACAAACTTTTCTAACTCCGTACTTTTCCTACGTAGTGATACATGAGCGTGCTCATACACTTCCAACCGTCTCTAGATCCCTGAGCGCAGGGCCAGTGTGCCTCTCTGTTCGCCACTGCTCCCCAGACGCCCGACCCGGAGCATGGGCACCGTAAAGCTGTTAGTTCGGTTAACGATGGCGCCCCCTCTCTGTTCCACCGATTTCCCTCTTTAAAAACCTCAGTTATAAGCAACTATGCAAAGTTCCATTCCGCCCGTCACTCCTGTAGAACAATGGACTAGAACAATGGACCTGAACTGCACGCATCACAATCCCCTCAAACCAGCTACGCAGCCCATCTCCTTCCACAGAAGAAAGCACTTCTCTCTCACACCTGGCCTTACCCGAAGGCCGAGAAGCCATCGCTTCTCTTTCAAACATGCTCTGCGTCGACGTGCATCTATAAGGAGACGTACAGGCTTGTCTCTTTATTAAACCAACAGCATCATGATGTGCACATTGACTACGTGTGGCCCTTACCGTGAGCCTCCTCTCCTGCCAGGTCATGCTGGCCTGCCCTGCAATGCTCACGGGCTCAGTGTCCCACTGCAGGGGTGGACCCTCCCTGATGGAGGCACATGGAGACCAGGGAACGTTTCCTTGTATGCCGAAGCTGCCGTGAGCACCCCTGAATACAGGTCACTGTCCATGTGCTTATTGGTCTCAGAAGAGACTCAGACAACTTTTTTAAATGCAGGGTCAATGTTTGTTAAAGATGCCCCACATCCTGCACGGAACACTCAATTTGTCTCACAAGCCTGTCCCTGTCCAAAGGCCCTGGGACGTGGGAGGTGCTCAGCTCAGCACCATGAGCTGGTACTGCCTTTCATCAGGGCCTGGGAAAGCCCAGGAGCTGCTGGGCTGGGTGTGGCTGATTCTCGCAGATCCCCTGGTTCGGCTACCAGGGCCCCAGGGTGCTGAGATGTCCTCAGGCAAAAGCAATATAACCAATGAAATGAAGCTCATGGGGGGCCATGCAAATGAAGTCACCCCCTCCCCAAACTGGCTGGGAGGTGCTCCGGACACTCAGCTCAAGCTCCAGGGACGCATTTCCCAAGAGAAGGGGCCTCTAACAGGGTCAATGTCACAGAATAACGTTTCCACAATTTGATTCCAAGAACAACTAAATAGCGAACAAAATATCATTCATAAAAAAAAAATGGTCTTCCAATTATAAGAGCCTAAACTGTTCCTTTTATGAGATTTTTGACCAGATGCAAACTTCCAATGTTGAGAAAGTAACGGATGTTTTTCTCACTGCAACACAAAACATCTGGCACCAGGCAGTGAGCACGCTCAGCACAACTTCCGCATGGCGAGTGCGCCCAGGCGAAGTCCCACGTGGAAAGAGTATTAAAAAGTGACTTTTGGAACAAGCTGCAAAACTTGAAATGTCCATACATACAGCAATCCAATGACTACCAAAGCCATGAAACTTTCCCTTTTAAACAGACAAATGTTAGATTTAATGAGCAAAACCAGAGCAAAGTTTTCATTAACATTTTTTCTCTTTTGTAGAGAAATGAAAGGTGCATGTAGCCATCTTCATGTGTGTTTATTTCAGGCAAAGAGCGGTCCTGGGGGTGCAGTTTGCAGGGCAGGAGAGTTCCCGCCATGTCTTCGGGAACGTACGCCTCGTGTGCAGCATGAGAAACGTGTCTGCGCGAGCCTGACTGATGCCGGCCAAGGGCCCTGACCTCACAGGCACGCACACACCACACGGCCGCGCACCTGACTCTCCGTGAGGGGTAAATGGAGCGCGCGATCCCAGCGCGGCCGCACCAGAGTACTTTGCCTCTGACACTTGACTGCCCTTAGGAGTCTGTTTGTCAAAACCTGCCCGTTTGGAAAGAAACCCAGGAAAAGGCAGGACCTCGCAGGGCTTTCTGCAGGGCGCGCGCACAAGAGCCTCCCGCAGACACACTCCCGGGAGTCCAGCTGCTCTGAGAGGAATCAATCATTTATTTCTGGTCATCTGTTCATGACTGTAGAAGTTCATTCAAAGTTCACTGCGCTCAGAACCAGGCACTCCCTCCATGCCCCCATCGCCAGCTGATGTGGAAAAGGACACCTGCCCCTCAGTGTGGCCTGCAGGCTCAGCTGGGCCCTGGGAGACCAGGGCAGGGCAAATGGGGCCTGTGGGTGTTCTGGAAGTGCCATATGTCCTTCCCTGATGGACCCTGCACCCCACGCACAATCAAACCCCCTTTGAAGCCACGCCGTTTCCGATACTTCCCGTCGGAAGATCACACCTGTGACAAGCAGCTATGCACATTCCTCCAGAATTCTGAAGTATTTGGAGGACATGCAGAGGTTCACAGAACGCTAGATTAAGTCCCCGAACCCCAGCTCAGACCAGCACTACGAGCAGCCTGAGAAGGAAGGACCCGCGGTGGGACGCAGCCTGCACACAGTGGCTGTCAGTTGGTAAGGACTCGGTCCCCTCCGAGCAGCTCCCCACACAGGCGGTGAGGAACCCCGCGCACGCCCGTTACAGGGCCCTGAGAACGTACCATGGACAGGATGTCTTTGTTTGGGGGGCCCACTGGAGGAGGCAACACATCTGTCTGGAGCTGGGAAAAACACAACCAAATTCAGACTCACACCTCCCGCTGTATAAAAGCGCAGAGTTAACAGGCCTCAAACCACAGGTCCTGGATGGCCGCTGCTCCGACATCGGAGAGGCCTGGAAAGGCAGGTGCTCGGGTGGCATCGGGCTCAGGGTAAAGGGCAGAGGACCAGTCCAGTGGCTACAGGAAAGAGGTGCGCCCACTCCCCTTCCGTTCTCCTGGACAGCGCTCCCTGCGTGAAGCACGCCTCCCCAAGCCCGTCTCGCTTTATTTCTGGTGAGAGAAACTAGTGACTACCTTTCTGCCCCCGTTTCAGAGTGGAGACAGAGAAAGCTGTCCGTCAGCGTCAGCTGCGGAGGGTTAGACGGTGGCTAGCAGCACAAATGCAATCGAACCCGCTGATGTTCAGAGGTCGCATTTCAGCAAGCCCATCTAAAACCAGCAGCTAACCCAATGTCAAGCAATTTATTCGGTGGCTCTGTGACTCAGGTTTCTCACTGGTCAAGTGGAAATAACGACACCACCTCCAAAGATGACCAGGACTGCAAAGTCAGATCTCAGCACGACAGCGCTTAGCAGGCTGCCTAGCAGACCATGTATTTGAGGCTCATCAGTAACACTATCAATGAGCCTGGTCTTAGGTGTTGGTGAGGACACACGTGCCATTCAACAGAACGCTCAGTGATGACATGAAGTATCGACTGGTGCCATCCGGGACAGCAAGTGGAGAGAGGCCAGGCTCTGTAGGGGACCCTGAAGCCCCTCCTGGCCGCCTCTTGACTGTCCTGAGGCCTCGTGGTGAGCAGGGTGGGAGGTGGCTGAGCTGGGGCCACACTGTGAGAACGTGCCCTGGTGGAGGGCTGCATCCGGGAACCCTACGGGGGCTTGCTCTTGCCAGCTGGGCATGGGGTGCGTCTAAGTTCTTCCAGAAGCTGATTTTGAGGTTAAGTATCAGAATCAACCCAGTTTATTTGGGACGCGCAGGTGATACCAAAATGGAAGACAACGATGTGGGGGTGTGAAAACACCCAACAGAGAACATTCTGTCAAAGCAGCTACGTGAGAGGGGGAGCCCCTGAGAGACTCAGGGGCCAGGGCAGAGGGCACCTGCAGGGCTGCCCGTGTGAGGGAGCCAGGTCCTCGGGTCGGTCGGGGCTGCTCCCTGGGGGCCCTCATGCTCAGCACTGAAAGCGCAGGTAACAAAGGAGCTGAGTGACTTCAGGGGACTCCAGGAAAAGGAATCTCACAGCTGCAGACTGAGAGGCAGAGGTTGGGAGCAAAGCCAGGGTTGGGGCCCACAGGCTCTCCCTGCACTGCGGGGATGCATCAGGAACAAAACCCAGCCAAGGCCTGGGAGTCCACATGCCAGACTGTCCTACAGCATCACGCTGTCCAGGGACATGACTGTCCGCACAACACACACCTGGAAACTACTCAACTTGTAAGTAAAAATTACAGTCATCAAGTGCAGCCATTAGAAACATTCCATGTTCTGAAGCCGCAGGGAAACTGTTACTGGAGCCAAGTGTGAGCCTGTGTGTGTGTGTGGGGGGGGGGTACAGGAAGAAGGGACAGACAGAGCCTGGAGACCACTCATGCTGGGACGCATGCGGTTACTCCTGGGAAGATCTGGCAAATTCCGGGGACACAAGAGGGCATTTGGTTACCTGCAGGCTTCCTGGGCATATGCTCTGCAGGACCCTGCATTTGTTTGTGAGAAGACGTTTTGAATACTGGCTCGAAATTCCATTTCCAGTTTATTCCCACATTGCTACTGGACAAACAAGTGCCTTCCCTTTTGGTTGCAGTCCTGTCCATTTGCATTATTGCATCATGATACCTACATTTCATTTCACTAACATGCCCGCGTCTCTGAGTCCCTGAGCTGGTGGGGATGCACGAGGATCCGTGCATCCTGTCCCCTGCCTAGAGACTCTTGCCTGCTGGGTCTGTGAACGCAGGAGGGCCCACACTCAAGGCCCCCCAACCCGGTCAGGCTCTGGACCCCCAATCCGTGGTCAGCATCTTGGTGGGCTTGCTCTCATGTCTGACAAGGTACACTTGCTGTCTCACGGAACAGACAGCAGGGGAGGGGAACGGAGAGTGTGTTTGATGAAACCGAACACACCTCAGGCTGGTTCGGGACAGACAGACGCCCCAGGGGAGTGAGCACATGTCACACAGCAGGAAGCTGGGGCCCTCACTGAGAACCCGCCCACCAGCCCTCAGGTGAGGAGGTTAGTTACCAAACCGTGAGGTTTTGGCTGAAGGAGCAAAACTGTTTCTGGAATGAGACAAGAAGGCAGGAAGCCCTGGGCTCATTTATGCCACGGGTCACACGGGTCCTCCCAAGTCCCCGGGGCAGCGGGCACCCCAGCGGGGAAGCAGGGAGGACGGGGCACTCCGGGTGCAGCGGGAGGGGACAGGTCTCATCTGTGACATGGGAGGGCTGGGCCACCTGCCAGCCGTCACCCACATATGTCGCACACCTTCAAAACAGACACCGCGCTATCATACAAGGCAGATCTTCCTGTCACCTCCATTTTAAAGATAAGGCGCAGCCAAAGGCAGCACTACCTGCGCGTTTCCCCAGGGTCACAGAGCGGGAGGGTAAACTGCGGTCATCTAACAAGTCTCACGCCCAGTGACCTCCTCTCTGAGGGAGTCAGGGGCCCAGGACTTGGAGAGGCCCGAGGAGGGCATCAGCTCCTGACTTTCGGAAAATATTTTTATCATCTAGAACCAGTATCTGCTCACTACGTTTTTTATTTCTCTCTTCACAAGATTGTCCCCTCTGTGAGGACAGGACACTGGTACTTCATGTTTCTCTTAAAAATCCCAAAGCATGTGACCTAATGCTTATGAAACGTCTGTGACTATGTTCCCCACACCGGCCTTCCACCGAGACTCACCCCACCGTGGAGACCCTCAGAACGCAGACACGCCTGGAGGACCGTGGCTGTGCTGCGAAGCTTCCAGAGCCGGCGCTGCGGGGGGAGAGTGACGCTGATGCCACGGTGTCAACCAACACAAACTGGAGACAAACTCCCGAGAAGAAGGGAGAGGCCACGAGGCCGACAGCAACAGCACGTGAGTGGATTGTCACAGCACCCCACTTCATGAAACCCGCCAAAATTACATTATTAACGAAAGGACAAAAAAGACAGGAGAAGGAAAAAGCAGAGGAAATTAGTCCGTCGGACCACCAGGCAAAGCGCCGGTCACACAGAAGCACACCAGGCAGAACGGCCTCCCATCTTACCCTACAATGGGGCTGAAAATCATGTGAGGGGCTAATTCCCCTCCATCCCTCTCATGAAGTGCCCACCACATCCCCGTCCGTCCTGGAAGACGCTGCGACTGTATAAAAGCACCTGGCAGCGCCGCGCACCCAGTGAAACCCAGTGAAACCCAGTGAAACTGCACCATCACAATTCACTCAGATCCCCAGCAGGCCGCAGCTCTCCCGGCTCTCTCTTTCAGAGGGTCTGAGGTGGGCAGAATGTTCTGGGCCTTTGTGGGCCATGACCATCAACACCTCACAAAACCCACCTACTCCTGAACTCCTTGTGCGGAGAAAGCCGAGGACAGACCTCCAGGCCGCCCGGCGGGCGGGGCCCCTCGGTGTGACTGCGGGACGGAGATGGCCACGTCAGCCTAACTTGTCCCCAGGTAAAGGCAGGGCGCCCTCCAACTGAGGCCCCGAGGCAGGAAGTGATCACACCTGCAACCACACCATCCTTAACACAGTGGACCCAACACCCAGATGGAGAAGAGATTTTCAAATACTGGAAAGATGTTCCAGCAAAATTCACTCAACATTTATCATTTCCTGTATGTGTTTTCCTGTAATGTATGAATACATTATTTCTGGTTTTAAGTACCTTTCTTGAACTTGTATTCTAAGTCTAATTGATAGGAAGTATTCTTTTGTGTGCTGTTTTTGGCTAGTCTTTGTATTAATGTCACGATGGCGTTACAAAAATTACATTTATGACTTCTCTCTATACTCTAGCAAAAATTAAGTATCCAAAAAAATCTGTTCTCTAAATGTCATGGTATGGTTATTGTTCAGAAAGTAGGTTCTGAAAACCTTATTGACTTCTACTACAGCTAATGGTTTGCCCGAGTTCTCTTTTTCAATATACTATGGATATATTCTTTAATTTCTGAGTGTATAAATAATTTATAATCATTATAGAAATAATACAGTGACAAAGGAAAGTTTTAATGATCTGAATTCCCAGCCAAAGATAAGTACCCATTAATATTTTGGTGGAAATCACTTTACATATTTATTTAATGCACATGCACCATGTTTCGTGCTGTATTCTCTAAAAGTGGTCTGTCTACACCGCTGCCCTTTTTCAAGCTACAGCGCCATGTTTCATTCACTGAGAACCGTTTATGTGGGGACCAGGTGTGAAGCCCGAGGCCAGGTAGAAGAAACAAGTCACATAAATACATCCCCAGGGGGCTACAATCCAACAGGCGGGATGAACACCCACAGAGACCATTCAAGTGACCTCTCCCATGTGGGAGACACAGGGGCCTGTGGCTGCCACCTGCTAAGCTGTGTTGTTGGGAAACCCTGCTGTCTTCAGGCCACACCTACAAGCCATTGGCGGCCACTCTCGGGGGCACCCTCCGCAGTCCCAGCCATGCTGAGAGGAGAGGTCCCGGTCCTCCGTGGCACCCATCAGGGCTCCCCATGGAGGTTTTGGGAGCCAGTGTAGCGATCAGACTAAACAACAAGTTGTTAGCACCAAAAATATGAAATACTTAAAAGCCCATTACTTATAGGTCAGCAGAAAAAAGTTAATATTCTTATCTTCAGAGCTTACAGAAATCTTTCTAGAATGAGAAACCATACATTGAGAATTTTTTTTGCAAAACTAAAGAATTTAGGGTGGCACCCACATGACCAACACAGTGGAGATTTCTCTCTCGCACCCGATGCTGCCCGCCCCGAGTCAGATCGTGTGCTCAGGAAGATGTGAAAGTGTGTAGTTTATTCTGGAGATTTTTAAAATTATAGAATCATTTACAACCATTCTGACACTTGAAAGAGGGACCTTGTATATGCAACTCCTTCCCCAGACACTGATAAAAGGTAGAAGGATATCAGCACTCATCACAATGCTAAAGCAATGACAATCCCAGGAAGTGTCTGCCCTGCCTTCCTGAGAACATGCACCCAGTCCCTGTGAGGCACCCAAAACTCCCCAGTGGAACCTTGTTCATTCATCAAGCATTCCTGCCCACCCACCAGGCACCAAAACACACAGGAGCCTCAGAAATCCGTGGAAAATTCCAAGTCTCCCAGGCTGCAAGTAGGTGGGGCTGGGCACAGAAAGTAACCTGCAGAAGAGGGAAAGATGCACGATCCAGAGGAGGGAAGGCTGGCAGGGGGTAAGACCATGCTGTGCAGATGTAACAGCGTGAATGAATGATCTGCTTTAAGACCTGTGTTTGCTAATTTCTGAGATTTCGAGGACATTCAAGCATGGTTGATTTTTTAAACAATAATTGCCACACCATGAAAATAAGGAGAGTAAGACACTGCCCCGTCTGGGTAAGCCCATCTGACATCCGACAAGAGGACTGTGGATGACACAGCTTTAAAGTGCCGGGCATGTCCATCACCACCACCACGAAGGGAAGTGGTATGTGGGTATCGCAACCAGGTATCGCACACCTGTGCGAAGGACACACACCTGACATGTGTTACAACTTGGGTGAATCTCAAAAACAGTGCACTGAGCAAAACAAGCCAGATAGGAGAATGCGTGTGCTCTTCCGACCTCACACACACGAACTCAGCACACAGGCAGAGCTCACGTCCAGAGAGGGACCAGTCAGAAGAGCAATGGTCTCAGGGACAGAGATGTGCCTGGAGACAGGTGGGGGCGCGGCCATGAAAACACTCTCTTTCTTTTTTAAAAGATTTCATTTATTTATTTATTTTTAGAGAGGGGAAGGGAAGGAGAAAGAGAGGGAGATAAATACCAACGTGTGGTTTCCTCGCGCGTGCCCCCTACAGGGGACCTGGCCTGCAACCCAGGCATGTGCCCTGACTGGGAATTGAACCTGTGACCCTGTGGTTCACAGGCCAGCACTCAGTCCACTGAGCCACAGCAGCCAGGGCCGCTCTCTTTCTTGAGCAGGAGGTGTTTACATGATAATATACTGAGCTATGCACTTAAGCTTAAAGCTTAAGATTTAAGCTTTTACATTGTAAACTATATTGAAATCGAAAAGCGGAAAATATGCTTCAAAAGACAGTAACCATAGAACCAAAGGAAGAGAGGCAGAAAATATGAAATATGCACAACATACACGGACTCCAGGGATTCAGAAGCTTTCCCAGTGACATTTTTTTTCCCATAATAGAAGAAATGAAGAAAGGGCGGGAGAGAGGGAAGAAGAAAAAAGACAAGAAAGAAACTAGCCCAGGGAACTAAGAAAACAGGGCATTATGGAACTCTCAGTTTGAAAAACAGAATTTCCTTTGAGTAGCCACTCCAAAAAACTAAACAGGACAACCCCCTAAGGCTGCAGCAGCCACTGTTGTGTATCAAGAGTCGACCTTCCCCAGCAAACGTACTCACTCAGGGTTTCATTAGTTAGATCTCAGGCAGCCTTATAGGTTGTCATACACCGGCAGCCCAGTCGTTCTGAAGAAGTCAGACCGCATTGGGTGTGTCGGTCTGTAAGTGACTGGGACTCACCGAAAAGGGGCCTGAACACGCTGGAAGTCTCGTTCTGAACACCGAGCCCCGCTGAGGGACAGATAGGGCCGCTGTGCTCACTCTGAACACACGGGACGACAGAAGCACGGCCCACCGGCGGTGGGGCTGGGGGCGGGTCCGACACTGTTGCTCTCACACATTCGTGAAGGTGACCTCTGGCGCTGCTGGGCCAGGATGCCAGAGGCAGGCAGGGTGAGGGCGCCCTGCTTCTCCATGACGAGGAAAGGGAGGAAACGGGTCCCTGTGCTTAGTCACGTGGATGAGCTGATGTGGCCTGGTCTTCTGACATCTCAGGAAAGGGTGCGTCTTCTAAAGTAACACACTGCAAACACATCTGAAACCGATGGTCGGCGTGGCTCCCTTTTCCAGCACCCCAGCCACCCAGCCCAGGCTTCCTACAGCAGTTTGACCGTGGCGACCCTCGAAGAAATTGGGCGCATAATGTACGAGGCTGAGATGGAGTATGAGATTTGGAGAATAAAACCACTATCTTTACACATCCCCTGCGAGGGTGAGAATGGAGGATTACAACTCTACAACTGTCAAGAGAAGGGATTAGGTTCCAACCATTCCTGTCTCCCCCGCCAGATGTGGTGAGGCTGCAGGAATAAAAGGCCATTGTCTCTCCCCACTAATTTCAAGAGCTGGTTGGAAGATGGAGATGGCTGGGAGTCCCTGGGCCTCTGAGACACTGTCTCAGAGAGACTTCCCAGAGACCCTGACTCCTGGAGAAGTCTCTGTCCCCCTTTAACCGTCAGCGCCTCAGGCAGGTGACGTAGCGACGTGCTGTCAACGCAGATTTTCAATGTCTGCCCCCGAAGTTGGCGTGAGGGTCTTCCGTCTTCTTACACGTACCAGATAGCATTTCGTCACAAAAAGAAAACTTACATTGGATAAAAGTAAATGTCTAGAGGAATACTACTGATTCCTGACTCCCCTCCGGAGCCAACAAGGACAGGATCAAAGTCTGTAAATGGAGCCACAAAAGAACTGAACCACGCTGTTGCTAATCTACTTCAACCTTCCCCCAAACTGACCTTCCGTCAGCGATCCAGTGCGACCCAGTCGTGGTGAGCGGCCGCGGGGCACCGGCCACGCCACCCCCGTGAACTGTTTCTGCGGGAACTCTGAGCTCAGGGGCCAAGGTGGCGAAAAGACTACGCCCTACAGGAATGGCGTGTGTGTGCTTATTTTGAATCAGATAAAAACACGTGTCATGTAAATACTTAAAAATACATAAAACAGATATGAAAATAAGTATTTTAAACACGTGCATGCATTTACAAATGCCTCTCTATGTATGTGTACATACAGAAAACATGTGCTGGTTTCTTTCAAATAAAGAAAACATATCACAATACACATTATGACTTTAAAATTCATGACACAGAAGGTTGAAATGAGATCTAAAAATAAATGTTAACTACTAATTTATCATGGTATAGTTATGAATTTACTTCTTATACATTTGAAATTATTATATGCGACCATTATAGAAATATTGAAAATATATCTCAAATTTTTAAGAACTTCAAGAAAGAAAAGGGAACAAGCGTAACCACAGAACGTGCTAAACAGCGAACGTGAGGAGAAAGAGCCAAGCGGGGGGCACCATGCTCCCTACACCTTGTGGTGTGTCATCGGGGCTCCCAGGCCACAGCCATCAGAGCAGCACGGCACCGGCAGAGAAACAGACACACAGACCAGTGGAGCAGGTCAGAGAGCCTGGGAATGAACTTGAACTTCCACGGCCCGTTAACCTGCAACAAAGGGGGCGGGAATACTGAGCAGGGAATGACAGTGTCTTCGATGGCATGGGGGGAAGACAGGACAGGCACATGCAAACTCATGCAGCTGAGCCACCTTTCTTACACTGGATACGAACATGCACTCAAAGTGGACCGCACCCTCAAATGTGAGACTTGAGACCGTAAAACCCTGGGAAGAAACATCAGGCTTAGCAACATTTTTTCGGAAATGTCTCCTCGGTCAAGGACCACAAAAGCAAAATTGAACAAATGGAACTACTTCAAACTAAAAAGCTTTTGCGCAGAGAAGGAAACCATCGACTACTGAATGGGAGAAAATATCTGCCATCAATAAATCTGACAAGGGGTTAATATCCAAAATATAGAAAGAACTTACACAACCCAACACCATAAAAAACAAACAGTCCAATTTAAAAATGGACTAAAGGCCTGAATAGACACTTCTCCAAAGAAGACATGCCAATACCCAACACAGACATGAAACAACGCTCAACATCCCTCACCGTCAGGGAAACGCCAGTCCGCACTGCAGTGACCTGTCACCCACCCCGGTCAGAACGGCTGCCATCAGCAAGTCAACAAACAGCCAGTGCTGGCGAGGACGTGGCGGGGAGGGACGTGTGCGCGGCAGCAACTGCGGAAACCTGTGTGAAGGTTCCTGATGATAAGACCCAGCAATTCCACCTCTGGGCATTTACCCGAAGAAAAGGAGGACACTAATTTGAGAAGACAGATACGCTGCTGTTTATGACAACAACACACTGCTGTTTACTGCGGCGTTATGTACAATAGCCAGCACAGCCCAGCCAGGAAGCAACCCAAGTGCCCGGCGACAGACGAGCGGATGAAGATGTCACGCACTCACACATACTCACGGATATGACTCAGCCATGAAAAAGAATGAAATCTTGCCTTTTGCAACAACATGCACGGACCGAGAGGGCATTATGCTAAGTGAAATAAGTCAGACAGAGAAAACCAAATAATGTATTATCCCACATTTATGTGGGATCTAAAACCAAAACAAACAAACAAGTAAAAACAAAACAGAAGCGGACTCAGACACAGAGAACGAACTGGCGGCTGACAGAGGCTAGGGCCGTGGGGCAGGCGGGGCGGAAAGGTGAAGGAAGGGGGTTAAGAGACACAAACGTCTGATCACAGAATAAGCAAGGCAGGTGGATGCGATGCGCAGCACAGAAAACACAGTCAACGATGTCGTCATAGTCACCGCTTTGTGTGGTGACGGCTGCTTACTAGACTTTCTGCGGAGATCACTGTGGCAGGAGGATGGGTCCCCGGTCACTGCTGCGCACCCGGAACTAACCCGACGTTGTACGTCCGCTAGACGCTGATAACAAAGGAGCAGATGTTCTGACTACATAAAACCTACAAGATCAGTATGCTTTCACTCCCTAGGACCCTTCCACATTAGAAGATGAACCCAGAGCTATCATTTTGTTCCCTTTAGTTCTGGAGGTGTAAACACAGCCAGGGTTCACCTTTCCTTAACAACAAAGGTGTGAAAGGCCTTTACAAGATGCGCAGACCTCGTCTGACCGATGAGCTGGGCAGCAGATCTCTGTCAGACAAAATCTACCACATGGGGGCAGAAATAAATCTCGACCTACGCCTTGCAAATGACCTCCAAAGCCCAGTGTTTTCCAAAGTTATGGGGATGAAGTCACAGCAGGCGGAGCCTCAGTGTCCCCCTCGGTTCAACGAGGAGACTGTGTGACACGGCCTGTGAGTCCTTTCCAGATCAAACCCACAGTGACCCGGCCGTCTGTCATTGCAGTCTGCGCTGTGATGAACTCTCTGTCCCGGGTGCATGTCACTGAGCAGAGACGTTTGTCATGTGGAGGGACCAAAACAGCACGTGTCAGTAGGTGAGCTCCGTTCTCCATTATTTCCCACCTTCCCAAGAGAGGAACTGCAACTGTCTTCACACGTCACTGAAATGGACCGCACGCCCCAGAAGAGGGGCTGGAGACTCCCCGCATCCGCTGTCTCCACTTATTGTTACATAAACAGTGGCTGCTTCCAAGGGGGACCCTCCCTGCCCTTCCATTAGCAAATTGCTGGCTTGACTTTCCCTAAATGAGAATTACAAATTATACCTCTTACTGCCTCTTTTCCGAGAGTACATTTTCCTCATATTTAATTTATAAATCATTTCCCAGATGAATTAGGAAGAAATGGTAGGAGGCGGCAGACGGGTCTCCAACGAGAAAGCACCGTGCTTGCTGTTTGCGGGGTGGCCTCATTAAAAAGGCATCAAGAGGAGGCACAATGAAAACGACCTTGTGACCCCTGGCGATTGGCCTCTGGGGACACGGAGCTCTGAGGACCCCCACGCAGAGTGCCCTCGTCCGACGAGGCGCTGAGGAGGCAAGTCTATCAGGCGATTCACTCTGCGGCCGAGCTCCTTGTGATCAGACAGAAAAGAGCAAAAAGCCAGGGCTACTGGATTCCACACGCTCCCTCCCTAAAGCGATGTTTTCTCACAGGGTGTCCGTTCTAATGTCTTGGAACTGCCACGCTGCTCGTAAAGGAAGCAGTTTTAAACACATGTGCCGCAGTGTTTCTCATGTAGACAGACATGCACACACACACACATGCTATGAATACATGTTTACACACACACACTGTTAATGATATGGCAGCCAACACTTCAGGTGCATCACTTCGAGGTCATTTCACGAAGGTCTGTCGTATGCAGTGAGTGGTCATTTAATTTACCAATTTCTGAAGTGCTGACTTTTCTTAAAGACGTTCCCTCGCAGTGATGGGGATTTCTCAGGCCTCCGTTTGCTTGTCATCCATCAGACACCCCATCTGACGCGCTGACTGATGTGGATGATCAGTTTCAACCTATCATGCTATTTCCACCTTCTGGTGACCCAAAAGCATCACCCCACATGACAGATGAGGAAGCAAGCCACCAGATGTGGCCGGATGACGCACGAGATGAAGAACACTGAAATATAGACACTTCGCCCAAATCCCACGCCAGCGCTCTTCACGCTGTTCTTTTTTATAGTTTCTCTGTGTTTTAAGGCCTCCTTCCCCACAGTGAGACAGATTTATGGCAGTTATGTTCCGAAAGTTATCAAATCTTGGTTGATCCATAGATCAAGTGGCGTACAAAATGGATTTGCAAAGGAAAAAAAAAAAGAAAACCTTTGAAGTATGTCAAATCTCAGCATGATTCTTTAGATATATCTGTGTTTCTCCAAAGCTGCTTGACAGTTGATTAATCTCAATTTTTTCCTCTTTGTTTTGAGCTAAACAGGTTACAAGTAAAAATAACATCCTTCTCAGGGACCTTCCTCTAGATGCAATTTAAGAAAAATAAAATAAATTGAATATATTTGGAGGAGGTTTGTCACTCAAAGAGAACATAAGTGGGAAGATTCAGAATAACATGGTAATCCCAAAGTTTCAAGTCAGTAAAAAGAACGTTAAGTAAGAAAAGTAATACCAAAAAGACCCCCATGGTCCTTGTTACAGGTTGAGTTGTGGCCCCCGAAAGCATATGTTGAAGTCCTAACCCCCAGCATCACCAGATGTGGCCTATCTGGAAATAGGGTCACTGCAGATCTAACTAGGTGCAATGGGGTCATCCTATCCTGGAATAGGGTGGGCCCCTAATCCAACGTGACTGGTGTCCTTTTGTAAAGGGGGAGTTTGGATGGGGACACACACCCATATGCACACAGACCACCACGTGAAGGTGAGGGCGAAGGCGGCGACCTGGGTGATGCTCATGGAGGACAAAGCACAGCAAGGATGGTCCGCAAGCCCCGGGAGCTGGGAGAAAAGCCTGGGGCAGGCTCTCCCTTTCCGCTTCAGGAGGAACTAACCCTACAGACCTTGAATTCAGATTCCTGGCTGCCAGAACAGAGACAATACATATCTGTTGTTCAAATCACCAGTGGGTGCAGGTTGTTCCGGCAGCCGGAGCAACTAATCCAGCCCTTCACTCGGGAGAGAGACACACAGGAAGCACTGCAACTACAGTCACCCCACTTGGGGCATGAGCCACTTAAAGGACATTCAGACACCCTGTGCACGCGTAATTTCTAACAAACCCTGAACCACAGAGAAGGTGGGAACGTTACTGCTGCTGTACCCGCCCACAAACTAGTGGACACCGGACAGTCCGAGAGGGCTGCTTCAAGTCAGAGGTGGAGGTGCAGAGGCGTGGACGTGCCACCTTTACGATGGCCTCTGCTCCCTGTCCCACGCCCTTTGGTTGGTTTCTACTGCCCTCAGTCCGTCCTTCCTCCCCCAGACTCAGAGGGAGGCTCTGTCACACGGAAATGATAAGAAGCTCAGCCTCCAGACAGTTTGGGACACAGTAAATTCCCATTAAATTTCAGCTGCAGGGGGTGTAGGGGCTGAACCCCGAAGGGACGGTACAGCTCTCCTGGCTGGGCAGTTTCCACAAGCCTGCCACCTTGATGGCTTTGTCAAAGCAGGGGTCCCGCAGAGCACACGCCACAGAGTGCACCTCGGGAAACCTTCAGACGACAGCCCGGATGGGTTCTTTGCTCTGGGGCGGAGGGGCTCTCCCATCTCTCAAATTCCCAGCCTCGCTCCTCTGAGAAATACTCACAATCCGGGCACTGTTTTGCCGGGAGCAAAACTGCTTTTGCAGAATTAAAATATTCAGTCCCTTGAACTCTAAGTTACAGCTCACGCAGCAGTGCACGGTGGCGCACAGACGGCCGCGCGTGGGGCGGGAGCATCGACCTCCGCAGTTCCGGCTATTAGTTACTGCAGCAAAGGATTGGGATCCCTGACAAAAACATCCAACGGGGTGCATTGTATACTCTGAATAACGATGAATTCTTTTTCCTTTGCTCCCTCCCTTTGAATTGTCTCCATCCCTCCCCCGCCTTAAGAAAACTAGAAAAAACAAAATATCAGAAACCTATTATTATTTTACAGGGAAAAGAAGCTCTGAGGTGTGAAATAATTTACGCACAAAGGGCATATTCCATTGACAACTCTCTTTTGTTGCCGTAGCTTCTGGGGCGCTACCCCCCAGCAGCCCCCATGCTACCTCGTCCGCAGACAGGACACAGAGGGAATTCGGAATGCCGGCAGGGACAGCCCGTCCACTGATCTGAGTCGGGGGCAGCGCGGAGCAGTGAGAACACTGTGGAGAAGTCAGGAGGTCCAGTTTCCCAGCCGCCTCCCCCACCCCGCCCACCACCACCGACGCCCCTGGGGGACTAGCCCCACGTGTGGAATGGGCCCACGGCTAACCCCATGGAGGGGACCTAGGGGGAGCACCGGGATGCCCTCCACAGCCCATCTTGATTGTGCTGCTGGCAGTCTGGAGAATCATCTAACACAGGCTGGTCAAAGCGAGGACAGACAGGCCACCTCCATCTCCATATGTGGGAATAAGAGCAAACACTAAAATTAAATGATGACCCATCACATGCTACGTTCTGTGTGAGTTTGCTGAGGCACTCACCCCTATCCTATAAAAATCCTAGACAAGAAATACAATGATGCTCCCAAAAGACGTTAATTTTAAACCAGAGGAAGGTATGTATCTGCTTAGAAATAGGAATTTTCGGCACGGGGCGGCGTCTGCCCTCTATGCACGGCACAGTCCCGAGGATGTGAAAGCGGCCTCGCCCAGCTGGGAGCAGAGGCAATGGCAGAGTGTGGGGCTTACAGGCTCAGGATTCCACCCAAGATTTCATTCTGAAAATTGTAATAGCCGTGATTTTTGCACCAGAAACCAGATTCAGTCACATAGGAAACGTTAAGTCTTTGTTAACATTTTGGAAACATCAACTTCTGACTAAATTTACACTTCACATCGACTTCATTGCCCTGCTGAACGAGCGTCGAGAAGCTGAGCAACACCACTTCCTTCCTGACTCATCTGCAGAGGCACCAGCACACGTCGGGAGTCAGGAGAGGGTGGACGGTAAGCCGGTCACTCCAAAATCTCGTCAGGAAGGGTAAGGGGGGAAGAAAGGTACAGTGAAAAAACTGAGAACATTTCAAAGTAATTCAGAAATAAGTCTCTAATTTTGTGACGGTAGAAATGACTAAAGTAAGAAAAGTATTATTGTATGGAGGCATTACTCAGGGAAGTTCTACACAGAGTGCAGGGCTCGAAGGAAGGGAGGTGAGCCCGTCAGTCCCGGCAGGACTCACGTCCAACCTGCGCCAGCTGGTGATCTAGAAGTTTCCTGGGGAAACCCAACATCACAACTGATCTCCGCTCACCCACATTAAATTATGCTACATGATGTAGAGTCGGACTTGTCCTTGATGTATTTTGTAACTAATAAAATCACTCACATTTATTGATTCCATTTGAAGAAAAATGAGAGGTCACTGTTTCCAAATAGGTTTGTGCCGCAGTGTGATTATGCGGTGAGCTGGTAATGACACAAACCATTTTATTGTTACTCTTCATTAAAAATAAATATGCATTTAAATAAGATTCATGGGTGCTCCATTTACAGTCCATATCACAGGCAAAATCAATTATTACCCCAAACTAGAATTAATTGCAGTGAGTTTGGGAAAATTATAAGCCGGCCCTCTTGATTTAATAAGTGAATGCAGTTACATGTTTACTGAGCATGTACTGCCTGCGAGGCCAATGCTACGTGTTGTTACGTGCGTTCTCTCGTTTGACTCCCTCGGTGATCTAAGGAGAGAAGCAGGATTAATATCTTCATTTAAAAGTAGGGGAAAGCAGAGGCTCAGAGAGTTTATGTGACTGGAAAGAGCTCAAAAACAGACCGATTTCAAAAACATTACAGTGTGAAACCACAAGTGGACCCTCACATAACCCACATGAGGAGGAAATCACCCACTGCCCGAGCACGGCCTTGAACTATGCTCGCAGATGTGACAGTGGATCAGACCTGGCATGAGCAGAACAGGACCCAGCAAAGAAATCAGACAAGGTTTGGCGAGCAAGCGAGCCTGCACTGCTGGCGAACACAGCCCCACGAAACCGGGAGACGGCCGGGGAGACTGAGGCAGGCAAGAGCCAATCAGAACAAGACTCCATGCTAGCAAACCCGACCCAGATATGGGGCTCCCACCAAGGGGGTGCTCCCTTCTCCTACCTTCAGTAGCCCTCCTTAGTCCCGCAACGCCGGGGTCAGACCAGAAAAATGTGCTCTGTGCATCGCTTTGCATGAAGTGCGGCTCTGTCCCCTGGTTCTAACGGATGTCAAAGTTGGCGTCTTCCGGTGGGCGAGCAAAAACAAAAGGAGGGTGAGCCCCTCATTTGTGATCAAGTCCAGATCCAACTTCATCTCTAGGAGTCTCAGGGAACTCCGCCGTTTTGGTGGTACTCTGCCCGACACCGACCCTGGAAACGTTTAGTCACGAAGAGGGCTCTGTCTTCACAGGGAGCCCACGCGCAGGCCACGCAGCACCACCTTTCCGCACTGTGCCGGGAGACCCACGCCCACGGAACATGCCTCTTAGTGACACCACAAAGTCAAGACAGGAAAATCTTGTTTTTTTTTATGATAGCTGATGGCCAGGAGTGTAAAGGGGTCTAACAGGGTATCCACCCAACCACTTCCTCTAACTGCCACGCTAACGCACGGTGTCCCCCAAGGATGCACACACAAACTGACTGACTTAAAGCAAAGATGAATTATTTCACCCTGACATAGAAAAAGTAGAAACATCTTTTTGTTTGTTTGCTTTTAATACGTCCTCTAACTTCCTTTCAGAGAGCCCTCTAGACATGCATGCTGTTGTTTAGGCACACTTCACATTTTAGGAGTTTTTGTGATTTTTAACACACTGTAATTTATCTTGGAGGTGCTACCCGTTGGTCCTCGGCCGCTCCAGCCTGACACAGAAAACCAGCTCTACTTCCAATATTTTAACGTTACATACGATTCGAGAAAAATTTTAACTTGTCCATGTGTTAAAGGTGGTTAAACAGAAGCAACAGAACACAATGGAAGTACTTTTATCTCCCATTTTATTTTCCCATTTAGCCACGTAGATAGAAGGGGTTCGCCCTCTATTTCAACCCTCTAGAATTATCTTTAAAAATGGAATCTCTTTTAATTTAAGTCAAACAGAACTAGGGTCTCTGAGTGTGCTCCGAGTAACAAAGCTGCTGAGATTTCTATTAATATAAGGGAGTTTGCAGAGATTTAGCAAAATATTTATTTCTAAAACAATCTCTTAGAACAGCTAAGTTACTGAAACATAACACATTTGTTCACTATAGCAGTGCTAACCACCACATGCACCGCAACCTTGCTAAAACTCACACTGGTAACGTCACCAACCAAAAGTCCTTGGACAGGTCAGAGCTCTGGTGTGACGTCCTTCCTCAGCCTGGCACGCAGAGCAGCGTGGCGTCTGTAACACCGGTGAGGAGTCCTGTTGTCTGCACCTGACAGAGTCAGATGCGGAGAGCACACTTCTGAGATACTCACAAATTGCTAAAACGGAACACAACAACAACAACAAAAAAGCCTGCACACAAAATGAGACAGATCTTGTACTCACAAAAAGGAACAGAATCTAAGCTCATATATTTTCCTGCAGCGGGTTTTAAAATGAAATGGCATTACATATTAAAGAGGGAACCAGGCAAGACGGGGAGGCTCCATCAAGCATTAAAGCTAAGTAGCCCAGCAAGAAGCAAAAGGTGCCAAACGTCCCTGCCCCTGCCCCGCAGCTGAGCAAAAAGTGGCCTGTGAAAATACGGCACCTGCTCGGGCAGAGGCCTGGGGTCACAGCCCGGGACTTAGCCCTCACCTAGCTCCGGGCCTGAGCACATCGCTTGTATCCTCCTGGACCGTGAGCGACTCCAAAGCTCCCCTGCAGGCAGTTTTCTTCACTCAGCTCCTGGCGCGTCCTGTTGTCTGCTAAGGACCCGAGGAACAGCTCTGTCCTTCCCAACAAGCAGAGCCCTCTAAGCAATCCACATCTGCCTCCTGCTCCTGAATTTCAAAGCCACTCACAAAAACACCCTTCTCCACTCCATGTTTTATTTCAGAAAGTTTCGTGGCTTGAACACTCCTGATCCTGTTCACACAGCGCGGAGCACAAGCGGTAAGAACGCCGTGGCCGCAGCTCCTGGGATGAGCACTGGGAAGGGCAGCCCTTCTCACCCACCGTGGGGCCGACCCGTGAGTCCACGCCACACCCTCTGATGGCTCGCTCACGGAACCAGCTCACGGCCTTAGAAGGAAACACCCACTTCGACCAATTCCCTCATAACCCTCTGAGGTGCGTTCAGCAGGAAGAAGAGCTCAGGGGGAGGGTGGAAAGAACCCAGACACGACGCTGGAGAGGGCAAGTACCTGGGGTGAGAGTCTGGCAGGGGCGGCCGGGGAAAACCACGGGGTGCAGGAGCCCGGGGAAGTGGGCGGTCAACTCAATTTGAGGGCGCCTTGGACAAAAAATGAGTGGATGTCGCGCCGCTGTTTCTAAAACGCGGCCTTTAATGGGACTCCTGAGAAGGACTTCAGGTTGAAGTCAAGCATCTCATTACCCCTCTGCCTGGAAACACTCTCTCCGCAGGGCACACACTCCCGGGCAGGCACACTCGCACCTGCGTGTTTGTGTTTCTGCACTAGATCCCATGCGACACACAACGACACACACACACACACACACACACACGGCGGCGTCTCCCATGCGCGGCCTTCCGTGGGCTGCGTGGCTTCCCAGGCTGGTTTTATTGGGTAACCAACACTCTCTATGGGGAAACAGTGCAGATCAGAAAGGCACAGTTCAGTCCGTGGTCCCATCAGGAGGCGGTCTTTCTATCACGGCAGAAGTCTCCTCGCACTGTGTCCACATCTACCTGCTGCACTCAGAGGAAGTGACCGCTGGCCTCGGAGACAACACTGCCTGCTTTGTGTCACCCTTGTATCTGTTCCTTCACTGACTCGTCACGTTGCTGCCTGTCCTGTCCCCACCCAAAAGGTACAGAGCCTGGCGGCTCCACATTGTCACCAACAGCGGCCCCTCCCACCCACCTGCCTTCATTTCGACCACTCAGAGGGTCTGCAGTGATGAGTCGCGTGGCTCCAATCCCCGCTGCTCTTGGAGCGCAGGACAGGGGCATGTTTCCTTCACGTGTGTGCGGGCATGTGGCTCAGTCTTCACCAGGTGTTGGGAGAGTGTACTGTGAGCCCCGTGGCAGCTCAGAGACCTTCCCCTGGGCCACAGCCTCATGGTCCTGGAGACAGCACGCAAATCACTCTGCACGGCTGGCAGTGACCAGCAGGGCATAGTCTGGAGAAGATTCAGTTCTGCTCTGAGCTCCACGACTGTACCATGTAGGTTGAAACAAGCTAAATCAAACTCACCCCAACCACTTAATGCCATGTCCACCCTTGACCTATGTCGCTGGCTGGCTGAGAGTAGCTCTCTATGGGGCTTGCTGCCCTTTCCCTACACTGGCGGGCTGCCTGAGCCCTCGCCGTGAGCCTCGTGGGCACGTGCAGGAAAAGGGAGCTGCTCGAGGTTTTGTGAGTGCAGGGGGTCTTTCCTTCTCAACAACCTACTTATGGGGAAGTGGATCCAAGCTGGAACAGTCCTGTTGCAGTCACACCAGTGTCCGGCACAACGTGCACGTGGCCGGCTGTCTCCCCAGCCTGAGGACTGAGGCATCACTGTACCATGTTTCTTGTATCTTGTATCTCCTTCAGTAAATACCTGTGTGTTTTCTATTACGTGGCTGGACCCCTTCCGGACAGACCATATGTTTACATTTGCGGGGGGCATGTTGGTAGGGTTCTGAGCTGTGGGACAGGGACAGAAGTCAGGAAGCTGAGTCTGTCCTTGTGTTGGCTCTTTTCTGGACCCATGACCTTGGACAGCTATTTTGTTGTATTCGTCACAGAACACCAAAGCTTTTCCACTGAATCCGGTAATGACTCTCCGCCATGCAGGGCAGAAAGAATGCAGTTGTAAAAATGGTCATAAAAAGAGCTAGCGTGGATTTCATCAGGAAACAGGGAGCCAGTGCACTCCAGCTAAAGGCGCGCTCTGATGTGCGCTCCGTCTCACGGAGTGGCTTCAGGGAGCCTGGGCTGGATGCCGGTTATTATTGTTGAGTATATGGCAGGTCCCCGACTGCGTAAACTATGGCCTCCTTGGGTACTGGCCGTTTCTCCAGGTCAGCACGGTGCCCACAGGCGGGGGGCCGGGAAGGCCCACATCAGTGCACACACTCCATCTGACCCCACGTTCCGGTCCAGCTATTCAGAACCCGCAAGGGGCACCGCCATTCGAATGTTAGTTAACCCAATCGGCACTATGAATTCTGCGTTTCACCTTTGATTTGGTAACCTAAAAAAAATGCACCTAAAGAACAATGTTTCTTCCAAAGAAGGCAACGCCTGTTTGGAGATCATGCTATTTAAAAAGCGTTCAATTAAAAGCTTGGCCCCTGCAATTCTCTGGCCAAAATTTCCCAGCGCAAGAAATAAATAAAATGTCATTATTTAAAAATCAAAGTGGCTTAATGAAGTCTCAGTTACACGTCCAACATTGTTTTTTTTAACGATACCAACTCTACAAACATCACTGACATGAAAGGAAGTTAAATGGAGGAAAAACCCTTGAAATCCTTTCAGGTCACTCGTCAGTCACTAACGACACAGAAAATACTGAACCTGCACGTCACTCTCCAAGCAGGACACGCAGCCCTTTACCTGACCTTCATGAGGAGGTCACCTTTACCTGACCTTCACGAGGAGGTCACCTCTACCTGACCTTCACGAGGAGGTCACCTCTACCTGACCTTCACGATGATGTCACCTTTACCTGACCTTCACGAGGAGGTCACCTCTACCTGACCTTCACGAGGAGGTCACCTCTACCTGACCTTCACGAGGAGGTCACCTCTACCTGACCTTCACGAGGAGGTCACCTCTACCTGACCTTCACAATGAGGTCACCTTTACCTGACCTTCACGAGGAGGTCACCTTTACCTGACCTTCACGATGATGTCACCTTTACCTGACCTTCACGATGATGTCACCTTTACCTGACCTTCACGAGGAGGTCACCTTTACCTGACCTTCACGAGGAGGTCACCTTTACCTGACCTTCACGATGATGTCACCTTTACCTGACCTTCACGAGGAGGTCAAATAGGAAAGACACAAGTGCTTGCCTTTCTCGTCAGTTCGGCTGATGAGCACGTGGAACATTAAATGCTGTAACGTGCATTTTCTTCAGCATATGTAAGGCGCACCAACATTGAAAATTGTTCTTTTGTGGCAATTTTGTTCTCCTGTTACACAGACAGAAACTTTCACTTGAGGCATTTTTCTTAAGCTACAATTTTGATCATTTCAGACTGAGAAAAGTTGTAAAAACAGTATAAAGAATTACTGTATATTCAAATTCCCCAACTGCCCAAATTTTAGGCTTTTACTACTTTTCTCTACCATTCCTTTCACCCCCACCCCTCTGTCACTCTCTCTATAAACACATAAGCACACTTTTTTCTGAGCCCATGGACAGAAGTTGCAGACATAACACTGATTTAGCTCTAAATAATTTGGCACGTATTTCTCAAAAGCAAGGACACCCTCTCACATGGCCACCGAAGGGCTCCCCGAACGTGGGAACGCACGCGTGTGCAGCAGGGCGCTCCAGCCTCAGGGCCGCACCGCTCGCCGCACTGACAGTGTGAGGGCGAGTCTCCGACGTCACACGCCGTGGACTTGACGTGGCTCCTTAGTCTCACCAGATCTGGAGCAACTCCTCGACCTTTCCTTGTTTTGTCGACTTGAAAACCCTTTGTATTATGGATGACTGTTTCGTGCAGCTGGGTTTGGTGGATGCTTCTTCACGAGCAGACTGGGATTTTTCCATGTCCCTCTCACTGCGACCGGTCAGGAGGCGCCTGACGCTCGCCTGTCCGATCACTGACTCTGACAACTCTGATCACCTGATTAAGGTGGTGGCCGGCAGGTCCCTCCACCGTGCAGTTTCTATTTTCCTCTTTCTAGGCGTTGGGGACATGTCACTGAAGGAGACAGGCGAGGCCCATTCTCTTATGGGATGCACCTTTTATCAAGGGGGTCGATCATAACGCAGGGACCAGAGGGAAGGAGGGCAGAAGCTGGTGAAGGGGAGAGAGGAAGAACAGACAAACAAAGACACGGTAGAAAGGTAAATGACAACTGTGCTGTCAGAAAAACAGAAGGAGGCTGCTAGTTTCTGAGCAGGGACAGTCAGGACCAACGGGGGGCGAGGCCTCTCGGAAGTGGCGAACAGGACGGAAAACAGCACAGTGAGAGGGCTCCAGCCTCGCGAAGCTGCGTGGTGGGGGAGGGTGGGCTGGACCAAGAACGGGACACACAGGCAGGAACCAGCGGTGGGCGTCAGGACCAGACGGGCCAGGGGGGCTTTCCCGCATGTCAGTGCTGTGCAGGACAGGCATGCGGTTTGGTTCTGGTCCGAGGGGAAGCCAAGGAGACAGAGAACACGGTTTCTCCCTGAACACTGACTGGGAGGGCACCCAGGGGGACAGAGGAGGGGTCAGAGGGGCTCGTCTGTTCGCGGTGTCGGGTCCCCAGCGTCAGCCCTTCGTCCTTTGGCAGGGTCATTCACGGCACTCATTACAGGAGAACAGTTGTAACGTGCCTGCTTTTACGCATTTTTGTACCCGGGACATTCGGTTATGACACAGATTAACCCTACGAACGCGGTGTACCATTGTATTAACTAACGCCCGGGAGTTTCCACCCAAACATATCTCCCATTCATCAAAACCGTTCCTAGCATTTAACTCTCCATTCTAAGTACCTTACACAGAGAGAAAACTTTAAAAATTGTTTTTCCAAAACATCTACTGCTTTATTCTATGTATGATAAAATTAGCTCTGCGGACTCCCTTTGGAATAAAAACCTTCCCCCGAAGCATAGCAACACACTTAATTAAGTCATTCCATGGAAACCGGAGGCAGTGACTCTAAGTATTATTTCAGCCACGTTGCCAGAGCTGGCTGAAGTCTTCTGAAACCGCACAGCTGTGTGGCAATTTTAAAATCAATTTGGTCCCCACTTTGTTCTTGGGAAGGCCGGCTCTTTGTTTGCTGTCCTCGATGACACTCACAGTTCAGGTGTAATCAGGGGACACAAGAAATAATGAAGAGTAATGGGCGCACAGCCCGCACAGCCAGCCCCGCCGCGCTCCCGGGGACAGCAGCAACACGGAACAAGGAAGCCTTGGAGACCGGGCTTCTGAATACGAGCTTAGAAGTAAAAATAACAGTGACACACTCATCCAGCTATCTACCTTCAGGTTTATGATAATTAAACTCGTTATAATGAAGTTTAACATATCCTTAAATATTTCCATCATTAAGTATTTCTTTTACCTATTAGTCAAATAATAATTAGGCCAACTATCTTAGTCAATCCAAAAACAACTACTTAAAATGAAAGAAGGTATTACTATTGTATTTTTAAAATTTATTTTGACGTCATAGTCAAAATAAAACAAGACATAAATCCTGTTTCCTTTTCTAAAAAAATAAACCCACAGAAGCATCCACAGGCCCTGTCGATTTTATTTTAAATGTTCCCCTTTCGCCAGCTAACGAAGCTCTGCCTTGAGAACAAGAGGAGCTCATCGGCCCCACACTGAGAAGCAACCTGCGGACCCTCCGTGTGGGCGGGAACGCCAACGGTCAGGGGAACGCCACTCCTGGAGGCCGAGCCACGCGTGAGAGGCGCACGGTGGAAGGGCAGGCTGTGCCGCCGCCCAGTGGCTCCCCCCACAGCCGCAGACCCGCTATAGCAGTTAAGTCACTTACTGGCACGGGCACTTAACACAAGGGCAGGCTCTGTACTCCTGTGTCATCGAGATGACATGAAAGGGAGCCTGCACTGGTACCACGGCAGAGCGCACTAACCAACCTTGGGCGCCGCTGCACAACTGCAGGTCGGCGAGTTCAAAACTAACGGCTGTTTCCTCCCTCTCAGGTGTTCTTCCTGAAGTAAAGGTGCAGAACGAGCTGGTGAGGAGAAAGGAACGGGCAGGTATTCAGGGATCTGCGACACACCTGACTTCTGCAAAGTCCACCTGCACCGTTACCGGCCACCAGACTGTCCTCCAGTCACAGGCTCGACGGCTGCCTCACCTCGTCTCAGACTCTGGAGGCAATTTTCTCCCACGTGCAACGTGATTTTGGACTCTCATTCACCCTCACCTGCCGCACCTGTGGTCTCAGGACAGCCCTCCCCGCAGGGCTGTTGAAGGGGCACGTACCAGTCGATGAACAACTGGCTGAGGGAGCATCCCTTTGGTTTCCTAAAAAGGAAAACACGCCCTTAGCCTCTTCTTCTAGCTAAAAGCTACTGACAATAGTTAATAGCTTTGTAATTTCTTCTTAGAAACGTCTATAGCTTCAAGCATGTGGAACGTTTCCTGTTCTTACATACACTTTTCAAAAAATCATTGCTAAAAACGCAAACATCTTTTCCAAGAAACATTTTCAGTGCGACATTAACATACTTGGCAAACAATGGTTTAAACTAATTCCAAAAGGCCAGAATATGGCTAGTTCCGTGAACTGGCCCCGGGCGGTTAAGCATTCTTTACCGTCTGAGGTGGTCACCATGAAGTGATCCCACAGAAAAGGGCTGAAGGGTGCGTCTCGACCCTGCGGCCACCACGACGCGGCCCAGGCAGCCGCAGCGCCAGGGCGAGGCCGGAGAACACCAGCACCCCCTCCTCCATCGCAGGGCCCACTCGAGGCAGGAGCAAGAACGTGGAGGGCACACAGACCTTCCCGAGAGAGCCACAGTCTGGCGGACAACGTGGATCTGTGGACACGGGTGCTGTGACAGGACGAGTGTGCGATCAGGGCGCCGGCGTGTGTGATCGCGGGAACTGGAGGCAGGTGACTCTCTCCCTTTGCAACACAAGTGAAGACTCAGAAGTCACGGCTCGGCACGTGTGCTGACCTGGTCACTTACCACGCGCGGGTGGAGCTCCGTTACGGGTTGGATTCTGTCCCCAGAAGCGGTGTGGGAGGTGAACCTCTGGTGCCTGTGCACGCGACCTATTTTGAAGTAGCGTCTTTGCCACCGTAACCAAGCTAGCAGGAGCTCGTCAGGGGGAGCCATGACCCTCCAGGACTGGTGTCCTGGGAAGGGGAGGCGACCTGGGCACCAGCACAGATACAGGGTGGCCACGTGAAGTCCCAGGCAGACTGGAAGTCCGCTCCCACAGGCCCCAGCATGTCTGGGCCACCAGGAACCAGAAGACGCCAGAAGGATCCTCCACCAGGAGCTTGGGAGGCAGCATGGCACTGGCAACGCCTGGGTTTTGGACTCCCGGCCTCCAGCGCGGCGAGGGGCAGACTCGTGCGGTGCAGCCCCCCAGCGGGGGGTTCTCTGTCACAGTGGTTCTAGGACCCCCCAAACACCCGCTATGGACAACACACCGGAAACGCTGCTCCAGAAACACTGGGGAAGGACAGAGGTGCTGAGAGGCTGCTTGGGCAATGAGAAGACTATAAACCAAACAGACCATGAAGAACTGGTAATGTTCGTTGGGAAGAGTTTACTGATTTGTTTCTGCTGTTGAAAGAAGCGGGAGGAGGAGGCTGGGCCGGCCACGACACTTCTGTGTCCCGGGACAGAGTCTGGGGCTCACCCTGCTGGCGACGGTGTGGTTTACGGCCTCAGCCAGGGAGCGGATGATAGGCTTACACCTTCAACTGCTCCCCCCAGAGCGGCACGCAAGCGACTCCCTCGGGGTGCTGTGAGGAGGGGGGTGGACATGACAGGAACAGGCCAAGCTAGAGACAAAGGAGGGTCTGAGCAGGGATGAGACAGTGACAATGACCTCCAAGCCAAACGACTTCATATGCAGACGTTGGAGAAGGGGCTACACGTGCCTGGCGAACAATATTGTGTGAGGCAACGTGCTATAAAGTGAGATACGCCCTCAAACACAGGTGAAAAACAAAGGGAAATTTAGGCCTCCCGTGTAGAGACCAAGGGCACACTGTGGAGACAATGCGCCCCCGACTCAAACCACGCTGCGTGGTCCCGACGTGGGGGCCCGGACAGGCTCCGGGGAGCGGCTGCTGTGTGGGGCATGGCCTTGGAGCCCTCCCGGAACCACAGAGCAGAAAAGAGACGCCACCATCACCGAGGGGCGCCGCGGAGGCCTGACTCAGCGGGGCAGCTGCAGTCTCCTGTGACTGAACGTTCGTAATCTCCCAATCTATCACGTTAAAAAGGAAGCCCGGGAACGGCACAACCCACGTCTCCCCCAGGCACTCTCCGACATTGAATTTAAGCAGTGAGAAGCTCCCCCTTGCTTTCCTCCAGCGACTCGCTCTCAGGGATGGATGGACGCTCAGAGTGGCTGTGCCGCGTCAGAAGAGGCAGGACAAGGACTTGGGTGGAAGCCTGGGGTGCCGGAGGAGGGCCCCTTGGTTCCGGATCCGCAGTCCTCGCCCTCCCGGTGCCCCGAACCGCTGACGTCAGCAGGCTGTCGGCACACCGGGCCCACGTTCAGGCCGGCCTTCTCAGAGTTCCGGGTAACAGCCCTGACAACAGCCGCAGAGGCTGTTTGCTGAGCCCTTGCTGGGCACCGGGCTCCACGCTGGAAACTCCGTGCGTTATCTCACTGGGTCTGCTCCACAGCCCCAGGTCCCTCACCCTGATCCTGCTCTGCTGCGGAGGAAACCAGGCCTCAGGAGAGGAAGACGGCTTTTCAAAGGGCTACAGTAAGGGCTTTGCGTCCACATTCAGTGATCAGACAGTACAGTGGGACATGGGTGTCAAGCAGCTGTCACGTGAGCATGCACATCTACATACACAAGGGACGCAGGAGAGCAGTCGAGTGTCGGGATCAAATCCACAGGCTCCTGACAAGACTCTGCAGCAAGCAAAGTCACTGTCCGCAGGCGAGCACTGGATTTTTCACGGCAGGCAGCTGAGCAGCCCAGGCTCGCCACGCCTCTTGCTGAGTTCACAGCCAGACGCACGCACGGCCTCCATGAACAAACCAGATGACTGTGTGTCGGTGAGATGGTATCGTGCCCTGTCTGCCTCGTGGTTGCCACAAGTTTAGGAAGAACAATGAACTTCCTTGACAGTTTGAAGTTATATTTTAAAAATTTTACCCGGCCCTGAAGAGACAGCTTGGTCTGAGAAACTGCGGCCTTGCTGGGAAAGTGTAAAAGTATTGCCAAAAAATATGTTGTAGGACATTTTCTAAGTATTTCCCATGAGCTAAACGCACTTTTCAAAATACGCGATATTTTATAAGGCGTGTGTCATTTTTTAAGTTATAAAATCGAAATCGCTCTATGGTCAAGACTTGTTACAGAACAGAGCTGATCTGCTACAAAATTTTTTTCTGACTGGGATAAAATAAATCTCAGAGTCGCCCAACATCCACCCTAACCTGCCGACGGGGAGGCAGAGGCGGTCTGCGGCGCGTGCCGGTGCTGCCCTGAGCACTTCCCGTGTTTTACATCGTGGGCTTCCCACGTTTACCACCCAGGACCCCTGGCCCGTGAACTCAAAGTGGGATGGAAGGAAGAGGAGCACTCGATCTCCTGTTCCCAAGTCCAGCCAAGATGGAAACTAGGGTAAAGCAAACACGGGGTCCACCTCTCCCAAGACGAGGAAAGGACGCGAAGGCCCAACAATTCTCAGCCAGCTGGGACTCGGGACAGTGGAGCACAACAGTGCTGGGCTCCGGAGAGGGGAGACGCCTGCGGTACACGTGGGGCTGGTACCCACGGATCCAAAGACCCCGAACCATGAGGTGCCGGTAGTCTGACGCTGGAAAGTGGTGTCCAGCCTGCTCTTCTCTCTTCCGGGCCCCCATTTTGCAGGTGAGGCTCCTAAACTCTAGAGACAGTACATTATTCAGTGCAACATCAACTGGTATAGAAAGAGAAAAAATAAAACTCACGAAGCATGCATGATCCACAAGCCCAATCTGCATACTTAATTTAGTAATAGTTGGTACTGTAAGTGGCTCAGGTAAATTGGCCGTTTTGCGATGTTGCCACAGGTGTGAAGTGAGACTATTTACTTAGCCCTCGGGAGTGATGTTCAGATAAACTAATTAGTTCGCAAACTGTTCTGGAAATACACGGTGCCTCAGAGTGGTAAGCATCACTCCCATTTAAATTATACAGACCTCACCTGTCCCCAGGGCTAGGTGAATGCAGAGCACACCCCCTTCCTGTTCTGCAACTTCCTCCCTCCTGGCTTCAACACCTGAGCTCAGGGCTCTTTAATGGTCTGTCCTCGAGTCTTAAAGAACCAAGATAAATGCAGATGCTGGAGCTGACCTGCCCGGATGCAAACCCTAGGTCACGGTCAGCTGTGGGCTGAGGGGTACCGCAATACCCACATTTCACAAAAAGAAGAAGGGCCTCTTGGGAAAGACCTCCCCCTACTTTCCCGAACTGCTGTAAAAACACAACGGACTCAGGAAAGAGATGGGCACGTTCGTTTCGGATGACCGGCCTTTCTTCGAGAGCGTGTGCTGTGGGACAGCTAATGCAACTCTCACCCCAACCCACGGAGCAGATACTCTTCTGACCCACAAGTTTTTAAACTGATGAGGAAACTGTACATCAGAGATATGACATGGTTCCCAAGGTCACGTAGCTGAATGGGGCGGTGACAACAGATTTGGTCTGATAGCAGAGACAAGACTTCAACCCTAAAAGGGACCCCCTGCCTCTGCCCCATCGTCTCATTTTGTAAATGACAGGGCCCACAGGTGTCCCTCTGCAGTGGCGGGCGGGTGGCGGGCGTCGTCTCGGGCCTGGGCCCCGCAGACAGGGGAGCTGTGCGTGGCAGCACACCTCCAGGAAGGACTCGGCCAGCACCCACACACATGAAATGTCAACAGCGCGATTTTTAAGCAACAGATGCCCCTTCCACCAGATTGCACAGAAGCTTGGAAAACACACAAAAAAAAACCTGAGGGAAATTCTCCAAGTAAAACAGTGACCGTGACAGAGTGCCCAATCTGCCCAGAACCCTGCCCTGCATCGCAAGGACCCCTGGAGGTGAGCAAGGACAGACGCGTCAAAGCCCACTGCAAACTCTGTGGGTCTCTGACGCCCTTCCTGAGCTGCTCTGCGCTGCTCCCAGCCTGAAGGACGGCCTCCTGTGTGCTCCTGTAACCAATGCCCCGCCGGCATCGCTGTGCCTCTGATCCTCAGTGGACACCCATAGGAACATCACCGGGTCACCTCCTGAGCTGCAGTAGGGAATAAATGCTAAGAATTATTCTATTTCAACCTCAACAGTTCAACAGGAACAGGTTCAGGAACAAAGCAGCCAACAGCTTTCTCCTGACGCAAGGACCACCGCTGCGTTTGCATGGACTGCGGCGCCCGCACACGGCCCCGGGACGGCCGACTCCTCAACCAGTCGCGCTCAGCTGTCGCCCAGTGATGCAAAAGCAGACCTTGTCCCCCCACTTCTTCATCTTTCTTGACAGGCAGAGAATGGCCCTCCTGTGAGGTCGGGGCCCTTCCATGCTTCAGTAATGGCCGAGCAAGAGGAGGAAGGAAAGCTCAGCAAACGTCAAGCTGAACGTGAACAGCAGAGGCCGAGCAGAGCCAGCTGCTCATCTGGCTCTGTCACGGGACGGTGTCGGGCTGGTGAGGGGGGGCGCGGTGAATATTTGGGGCCAGGGCATGGCCCCACGATTCTGAGCAATGCGGAGGCGTGAATGATGGATGAGGCCGTTCTTAGGTGTTACCGGGTGTCCTCTCACTGCAGGGAACGTGGCCAGGCCCAGGAATTCGGTGACTCTTCTCGACACAAAAACAGGGACTCAGCCTGGAACCGAGGGAAGGAAAGGGGCACCGCTCTGGTTTGCTGACAGTCAGAGCGGATCGGCCCCCGGGAAGATGAGGGGAGGTTTGCTGCGGCCACAGAGCCTTCCGGGCCCGGCAGGAGGTGCTTTGGCTTCACGGTCCCCAGTGTCCTCTGTCTCCAGAAAAGGCAGACTAGGATCTGAAACTTTCCTCATGTGCCCGGGGCAGGGGCGGGGTGGCTCTCACTGGAGAGGCTGAGCAGTCACATTACTGAGTATTGAAAAGCCCTGAAAGGAATAGGCTTTGTCATCTATTTTTATCTTCAAAATGGCCCATCACCTTCAGTACTAAGGGAAAAAAAGAAAAAGTAGAGGACTAAAAAAATAATTAGCCCCGGCGGGTGTGGCTCAGTGGGCTGAGCGCCGGCCTGGGAACCACAGGGTCACTGGTTCGATTCCCAGTCAGGGCACAGGCCTGGGTTGGGGGCCAGGTCCCCAGTGGGGGGGCGTGCAAGAGGCAACCACACATTGGCATTTCTCTCCCTCTCTTTCTCCCTCCATTTCCCTCTCTCTAAAATAAATAAATAAAATCTTCAAAAAAATAATTAGCGGGGGGAGGTAGTATGACTTGTGACATGCTAAGGGAAACAAATCGTGGCCTTTGGGCACAGCTAACATCCATCTGCAAATCACTTCTCTGATGGCCTCACAGCCTGAAACAACCCGCCTTGGACAATGTCGAAGGGCGTATGTGCACGGCCCGTGGACATGGACCACAGGGTGGCGAAGGCTGGGGGGCTGGGCACAGGGGCAGGGGGAGAGATGGGGGACAGCTATAATAGTGTCAACAATAAAAACAGAGACAGGCTACATGCTGAGAAGCACTCAACACCGCCCACAGCCGTCAACTTGACGATTAACTTCGACTCCCATACGGGGTCTCACACACCCTCTGGAGCAGACCCACAGAGTGACTTTCTTAGATACCACATTCTATGCGTAGTGTCAGGCAGACTTCGCGGTGTTTAAAGTATATCACTAACTGTAACAACAACCAAACCACTGTGACTTTGCTAAAGTGAGTAACAGCCTGGGGCATGGGATGCTGGAGCCCATTACCGTGTGGGCCTAGCATCCAGAAAGCCGGTCATCTTCTTCTCATTGAGTTCATCCTCGGTTCAGCCAGTCACACCTGAGCGGCATTCCAGGGAACAGAGAATGGGATCTTTCAGTTCATCACTGAATAAAAATTTAGACATTCATTTGTATTTTCTCTATTTAAGATAGTCTCAGCATTCAAGATTTTTTTTAAGTCCCTGTGGTCAAACATGTTTAATGACTTAAGTATACATATTTTATTACTGCTCATTATTTCTCATTAGCCATGGAGACACATTTTATCTGGTAAGGCCACCCTCAGGGTCTACGAGGAAGGTGGGGTGTCCTCTCAACCCGCGCCCACCCCCCACCCCCCCGGCCATGCACAGACACGAGCCTGGGGAGGGGCACTGCCTGGAGACAGTCAGCTGCTGGCAGCCTTACTGGGGAGGGGTATCTTTACGTTGAACTCAATACCAACAGTGGATGTGACATCAAAGGGAAAGAATAACTCTTCCTTCTAGATGTTCACATTTAACTGCTTGAAGCACCAAGCAAGTTCCCTGTGGGGGTCCAAGGGCTGGTGATCTTCTCGGCCTGGCCAACCGGCGCTGCATGACGCTGTCTAGGGCCAGGCGTGGGGGGCCAACAGACCCCTCGCAGACCCGTTGACTCCACGGCCAACTGGCCGAGGAACAGAAGACTGTCAGTCAGCGTCTGGAGCCTCACCCACCACCCGGGGGGCCGTCCTCCTTTGCTGAGTCAGGAGACATGCATGGGACAGGGGAACCCTCCACTGCAGGGCTCCGGGTAGAGCGGCTTGACTGTCCCTGCCCAGGGGCAGGCACTTCCTGATTGCAGCCGGGAAGCCATTGTCATTGATTAGACTCACTTCAGTCAGAGATCGGGAATCGCCAGCAGGGTCGTTTTCACTTTCCAAATTAGCCACCAAAGTTTAAATGGGAAGTGAAACGCCGCTCTGCTTACTGCAATGAATGTCTAATAATAGTGCCTGCTTTATGTGGGTTCAAAACCGTCGCCTTAATTAGGGCGACCTTTCCAGAGCTTTCCTAGAACTGAAACTCCTCACGGTGCTTCTGCAACCCACCTTCACATGCAATCGATCTTTAAAGTCCCCACCTTGCTTTTGTTTTGCCAAATACTCCTCTTGTCACTTCCCCTTGCCAAAACCGAAGTCCTATTTGGAATTCATTAGCAGATTGGAAATTTAATACATGCTCACAGCAGGCAGAAAATTTGCCTAATCCCAGAAACCGTGGGGGCGGGGCAGGGCCAGGCGGGTGAGAACGAAGCCCGGTGGGAGGTCTGGAGCACATTCTGAGTAGTGCGTCCACTCTGGAGGGTTGGCGGCAGTGGACCTGGGCACCACCTTGTCCAGGCCCTCCGTGGCACTCGGTGTTCATATTCCAGTCTGAAGATCCCGGGGAGGCGCGAAGAGTCCTCTGCATTGGAGAGAGGACAGGGCAGAAGGGGTGCGGGCAGGGCCATCACCCCAACCCCCGGTCTCCAACCAGCTCCCGCCTCAGTGGGGGACCGGCCGGCGGGGACTCAAGTCCCCGCTCTTCTCCCTTCACTCGAGAACAGGACGGCTTCCTGGGCCTGTGGTCGGGACGTGAGCCTTCCTGAGGGGACCTGAGCCCCGCTGTGTCTGGGAAAACGAGCGGCGATGGAGGGTAGGGGAGCATTAGGGATGACGTGATCTTTCTAGGGCCAAACCCTTGACCGGACTCGGGCCTTCTGACGCTTATTCAGCAACGTCTCCCTTCATCTGTCTCCCCCCTGCTCTTCTCCCTCCTCCAGGAAGGGACCGATGGTTTCTAAAGACAACTCCGGAGCCCTTCCTTTCCTTCCCCCACGTCTGCTCAAGACACGAGGAGGAGAAGCTGGGGCTGAAATTCAGCTGCCGCCCTGACCTGACTGGGGGTTTGGGAAGATGGGGACCCTTCCTCCAGCGACCTTGCGGCACCAAACCTGAGGAAGACATGACTTTGAATCCAAGTTTAAGGAGACACCCGGACTGTGTCCAGGTGGAATGTGTCCCCCTTCCTTTCCCTTTTCAACAAAGTGGTGAATTTAACGAAGAGGGGTCCTGACACAGGAAATGTGCTGTGAGTGCGATGTAAGTGCGGGTTTGAAGTCAGAACCCCAGAATGCAGGGCTTGATGTGCGATCCCTTGAGGACCGCTTGTAGAAAAGACTCATCTGGATGCAGAGACAAATTCGCCAGTACAAGTGCTGGGAAGATGCACGCTTCCACCTGTGCAGAGCCGTTTCTCACGAGGACATAGCCTGGAACGGAAGAGACTTCCCAAATGCAGACAGGCTTCCGGCCCAGAGGGCTGGAGGGCAGGGCTGTGAGCAAAGGCTCAGAGGAGGAGCTGACAGCGTCACAGCACCAACATTGCCCCGACTCAGTGTGGGCTGGCCAGGGTGGGGACGCACACACCTCATCGTCTCTGGGCAGGCCCGGACCAGTACCTTGTGTTTCTGTTCAAGTCCCCCTAGGATTGCGGCAGATCTCTGTTCCTGCTGACCTGCATTTAGGGGGTACAGTGTACACGCATTACCTACACTGAAGCTCTAGAATCACGTGAGCATGATGAGATGTTAACAGGAAAGAGGGCCCTGGGAACTCACGCCTCGTCCTGGCCTCGCCTGGGCCGACGGGTCCAGGGGTGTAAGGAACAAATGGAACGCCCCCCTTTCCTCCTTCCCTCCCTCCCCACCTTTCCTGGTAGGCGGGACCTGAGAAGATACACGTGTGTGTAATGTAACTCCACCTCGTTAAGGCTAACTAGACAGGGCTGGAGTCGAGGTCCAAGGGGTAAACCGCGGACAGGCCAGGGAGAGTGCCGAGCATGCACAGCGCTCTCCACTCCACAGGCAGCAGGGCATTTTCAGCCCCATGAGGAGCTAGGAAGAGCTGTGTTGCAGGCACATGAATCTTTAGAAACGACGGAGGAAATGCAGATGCAAGAAAACACCAGACTGCACCAAATAAGGTTGCTGGCCCCGCGGAGGACAGAGAGGCTGGGGGTCTGTGACCCGTGCTCACGACCGTGGCTTCCCATCCCCTGGCAGTCTCTTCTCCTGTCTGGACGTAATATTGACCCAAATAACTGCTGCAGACGCTCTCAAAAGTGAAAATTTAAAACTGTTCTTCAGTCACCAGGTGAAACTCACACATATATTAAATATTGTAGAGGAACTTCCTTATCCCCAAGGGACAAATAAATGGTTTGAAAAATGTCTCCAATACAAAGTTAAATTGCACCATTATTATTTTGTGAACTATGAAAATAGTATATTGACACAAAACAAAACATACAGAAAGACAAAGAGGACGGGAGGGAGGGAAAAGGAAGGAAGGAAGGACAGACCAGAGAGAAAGAGTGGGACTTGGTGTTGCCATGGCAATGACCTAGATTCACCAGGGAGTAGTCTCTTAAAAATAGTAACAATAGAATTTTTTCCCCTTAACTTTGCTGGAATCACTAATAGGTGCTTCAATTACTAGGAAACCAAGACTCATAGGATCAAATTTTGCATAATTTTTCCTTTTCCTTGCAACTTCCAAAACAAACTGCAACGCACTGTTCCTGACTTCATTTGCCTCTTAAGCCAGGCTGACATTGTAACTATTTAACTCCTCTGGGGGTTCAACTAGATTAAAAGACCTAGAATGGCTACATTGTCAAAAGTGCCAGAGGTCCCTTGGAGATGATCTAACTCAGGCTAACACTTGACAGTTTTGAAAATGGAAGTTTCATTGTCATCACTTTCAAAGATTCTGGTCACCCCTCTTCCCGCTGGGGTTCATCCGCACTCGGTGGCCTTGAGGAGCAGAAAGAACAACAACAAGATGGATGAAGAACAGCGAGCAGAGCGGCTCTGACGACAGGGGGCTCCTGTCCGACAGGATGCACCTGAGAAGGCCTGACAACCACTCAGAGGGAAGTATCCCCACTCTGTGAAAGGTGACACAGAGGGTCAGAAAGTTCAAGTTACATGGCCAGCCAGTTTCAGCATTCAAGTTCAAAGGCAGGACCATCTGATTTCCAAATTAGTTCAGTTGAACTTGACCATGTTACCCACACAAGTTACGGAATCCCACTGGAATACTGCAGCACCACATTGAAGCACTGCTCCCTCGGGGCCGGCAGCGGGTGCGGCAGGGAACCCATTCTGCCATAAACACTCCATTCCTCAGCGATCATTAGGAAGTGGCAGTGGAACTGGAAATGTGTGTTTACCCCGTGCAATTTTAAACCACCTCTACCTGAAATATGATCTGTTCTGTGTTGTTTCAGGAACACGGTGAATCTCACAGTGTTTCAAACGTGCAGATGCCACTGCACGATACCAAATGCAGATAGGAGTCAGGCGATAATGGCCATCTACAGTGGTTACCCAGAGCTGCACTCCGTGGTGCAGGGTTTGCAGCTGGAATTATGGACTGTTTTTGCATTGAGGAGAACACACTGGAAAGGTCCCTAATAAATCTGAGTTTTATTCTCATCGGTCCCCTTGAGCCCAAGTTACTCATCTTGTTCCTGAAAATATACTCACAGCTGTCAAAAATTTAGTATCAATCAACAGTCTCTCTGCATCCTGGGCTTTGCTTTGAAAAAAGCGTGGCTGATAAACAGATAAATCTGCCCTCCGCCCGCACGTGTGTTTGTGGTACCTGCTCGAGCTAAAACCAGACAGGGAGGGTGAATCAAGGCCTCCCGTGCAGCCGTTGTTACGAAACTGAACAGAAGAGCACGGAGCCCACAAGGCCCACGTGCCAGTCGCCGAGGCGGCAGAGCCACCGGAATCGCGTTTCTAATTCCACCGGCCGCAGCAGCCAGACGTCTTTAAGCAGGCCGCCTCACTGCACCCAAGTCCCTCCCGCCCAATCTGAAGCAGCCGGGATTCTGCAGGTAGAAACGGCGTGGTACCGTCAGAACTCACAGCAGCGTCGGGGGCCCTGTAGAGACGCATGCCCTCGGCCTGTCCCAGGTTTCCGGGGGCAGGATCTGCAGTGTTAACCTGGCTCCCGAAGGACCCCGAGTGGGCACGTGTAACTAACTCTGAGGAGCACTGGCCTGGTCTCAGCCGTAAAAATAAAACATGCCCCAGGCTGTCCACTGTGAAACCTCTGACAACTCGGAATTTCCAGCAACAACGCGCAAGCCGTTAACACCACTCAGACGTCTCTTGTCCAGATTTTCTGTGCGGCCTTAGTTAAGAGCAAGATGTAGCCAAGGAGACCACCGAGGAAGGACGCACCCCGCCCCCCAACTTCTCGCTTTGCCTGCCCAGGGCTGGTTGCACCCTGCCCCTTCCTTCTCAGTAGCAGGAAATGGTGTCAACAGTGGGCAGCGGACCTGGGTCTCCTAGTGAATGTCCTTTGGTGCAGGACCAACAGGCAGGAAGCACCCAGACACCTACTGAGCAGGGTTCTCCGCAGCAACAGACGTGGCGCCCCTGGTGGCGAGTGCTGACATGACAGGTTGCCTGGGCTAAGCCTGCCCAGGTTGCAGTTTCCCTTACATCAGAGCTGAACATTCACAGCGGCTTCCTGAATGGGAGAGAAGTGCTCGAGCGGCCATCACAGCCCCAGCCCCGACTCATGGAAGAACCCAGCTCCCAGTGCTCAGCAGAAAGGTGGGCCGGGTGTCTCCTTGCCCCGCAAAGTGACCAGGGCTGGGTTTTTCTCTTTATAGAACTTCGGATGAGCGTGCAGGCACTGAGTCAGACCTAAGCCCAGGAGCCCATGGGTCATCTTAATACTGGGCTGGGATGACCACTCTAACTGACCACATACTAACGCAGCAGGAGAACTGCAAAGAGAAAAGGAAACAGCATGGCAGAGAGAGACGGACAGATGGATGCAGACAAACCACAGGGTCTCACGGATACAGAAAGAGTCACACCTACACCCCAGCCTGGAGGAGCCGGGGGTGGTGGGAGGTGCCCTGTATTCCTCTCATGGCCTAAGTCTCTGAGGGGCTAGTTGAGAGGCTGGGATGGGGTCAGTCTCCATCTCCTACAACCGAGATTCCCAGCCCCGACGCAGACCCCCATGACCTTGCAGCCCTGGCCAGCGCATTACTCCCATCCGTCTGCAGAGACTGAAACTCCGGGGGAGCAGCGTTGTCATTTTGGCTGCTCCCCTGAATTGCTGGGTGGTATTAGGCAAAACGTCTCTAATTCCTTACGTTTCTCTGTCTTTACCCTTAAAATACGGACAGAACTCCATCACGGTGCCTCGTCTCACAGGTCCGAAGTGCAGACGAACGCTCACCCTAATGGGCAACAGGCCAGTTTGTACAATGCAAGGTCCTGAGCAGGTGCCAGCCTGGGGGCGTCCTGGCCGCTTCACAGAGCCCAGGCAGCTCCTGAGGTCCCCCACCCCTACCACCGACACAGCAGGCTCCGTCCCTGGGGGGCTGCCGCTCCCCTGTGTGAGCTGACACAATGTATCCCCCGGACACTGCCTGCTGCCAAGACCTCCACTTCTATTTTAGAGCCTTTTAATTGGTATTTTCCCCAAATGGCTTCTGTCTGCTTGTCAAGTGGGATTCTCACCTCGCCTGGAGCTTCTGGCTCTCTGATGAGAAGCCCGGGCTGGCACTGGCTCGGGCTGCTGGCACGCCACCGAAACTGTGGGAGCAATCAACAGCGTCTCCGCAGCCAGGTGCGAGGTTTCTGCCGCGCCAGCCCTCAGCCGCCCAGCGCAGCTGTCTCCTGCTGAGATCAGCGTCTCCCGCTCCCGGTCCCTTGGTACCAACTAGTGCAAGGTGCGAGCCGGGCTGTAAGCAGCTGCTCTGGCACCACCTGGCGGGTGCGTTTCTAGAACCCTGTGTGCACGTAACACTTGAGAGCATCCGGCCCCCGCTCACCTGCAGGAACACACATAGCGACTGTGGATCCTGGCCCCAGAATCAAGATGGAACTGAGTTTGAATCCCGACTCTGCCATAGATCTGCTGTGAGAGCTTGAGAAACAACGAATACTCTTGAACTTCAGATTCTTTGTTTTTAGGGAAAAAAAACAACAAAATGTTAGAACCTCTCTTTGGGTTCAGATGTAAATGTTAAAGAAGACAATGCATTTATAGCCAAGTGCCGGGCACAGCACAAGCGCTCACACATGTAAGCTGTTCGGCCCCTCCCTCCGCATCTCCGTGGAGGCAGGGCTGCTTCAGGCTTGGAAACGGGCACACTCCTGTTTCAGCCGAGCACAAGCCCACAGTTCTCCAGGGGAAGGAAGAGCGCCTCCTTCTGTCCTTGAGGGACAAAAACAACCTTCTGGGAAAGGGAATTCACACCATGGGCGTGAGCGACACTCCCTGGAGTCGTGGAAAAGGCACAGCTCAGAAAATGGACGTGTGTGTGTGTCTGACGACGTGACTCTGGACAAGTCACGACTGTCTCTGAGCCTGTGTGCTGCCTCCTCCCCGGGGCTCCTTGCACTTGCAGTGTCTCTGGAGCCCTCCTTCCGGGGGGTCGTTACACGATCCAGTTCCCTGCGCGGTAAGGAGGACTTGACCTTCCGTAGTCGGTCTGTTTGAGGGGAACTCACTGCAGGGACTTAAACATGCACGTATGTAATTACTAAGACATGGAATGGCTACTGTGCACAGAAAGGACAGTGTGTGGGAGGCACTTCCGTGTGAGCGTGTCGCACGCTTTGGAACCTACAGTAGGCAAGGTGGCTTGGTCTCCGGTACGACAGTCCAGGCAGGTCGATGGCTTCAGATGGTAAGGTTTTCAGTCCTTTCCCCACAAAGTCAGGGGCCATCGTCCTGTGTCGCCCCCAATTTTTCTCTGGTGCATTTGCGTGGCTTAAATTTCCTTTGGTTAGTGAGACATCTGGATGGTTCCTGATTAAGTTCAACTTATAAGCATCAATTAATATTGTGTGAGGGTTATTCATTCACAGCTATTTCATGAACAAAAAATCAATAAAGAGACATTAAGAGGGATGTAGACCGTTGATGAAGAAGAGCTTTCAAAGTGCCTTGAAGAATAGCTGTCCCAGAATTCTCCTCCATTTGATCCCTCATTTGGGCAGAGTCGCTGTCTGTCTCTCACCGGCACACACGTCTCCGGCAGACGCCGTCTCTTTAGTTCCTGATTTCGGGCACGCAGGCTGTTCTCCCGTGTGTCCGGTGCACCTTTGTCTCGGTGCTCTGAACCCAGTGGTAGAGGTTTCTGGTTTCCTGCTGCCAGCCACCCCCGGAGTCCAGACGAAGCTGAGAGCATTGGTGGGCAGCTGGGCCCTGCACCTGCTCTTCCACCCCTCAGAGCACTGCTGGGGACACATTCCCGCTGTCCTCGCCGGCACAGTCGGCCTGCGCCTCCCAGAGATGGATCCGTGGCCTCCACCTGCTGTGAGGACCACAGTCAGCACGATGCCCCTCTGAAGGCCTCGCTTGTCCTCTGGCGAGGATCCAGGCAGCTTTCAGCGACCTCTGGTCTTTTATGTCAAAGGTGGACTGAACGCTGAGATCTCGGCCACCACTTCTCTGAGGTCCGTTTGGTCCTGGACCTTTGAGATGAGGGCCTGTGTCACTCTGAACTGAGCCTTCAGGGGACGCGTGTTCTGCCCTGCCCCCACCGGGCTCGCCAGCCGTGCGATAACACCCTCCTGCTGTGTGACACTCTGTCCCTTTCACAGAAGGTTGGCTGCTGTTGCCTTTCAAACTCCCTGCACTGATCCCCGAGTTTGAGTTTAAGCTCCTCAAATTCCTCCGGCTTGCTTCAGCACCCCTGGGTCCTGGGATCGGCCTCAGAACTCTCCCCGAGCGCTTATTCCACTTGGTACCTGAATGTCTCCCCCGAGGAATGTTATCCAACTCCACATGTTTGTGAAAGCCGAGCCACGCTAACAGCCTGCAGACGGCCACCCAGCCCCTGGAAGCTCGGTATTTTCGTAAATGTTCTGTACAGTCTTTAGACAGGTGTATCTTTATTTTGTCCTTTAAAATGGCCATGGCCAAACTGGCCTTTGGGTAATACTTGTCCGTATGTCTCCGACAGTGATGCTACAAGGCTGAGGGTCTGTGGCCTGAGGACCACTGTTCAAGAGGTGACTCTACCAGGAATGACCCTCTGTCTGGGGTGACCTATGACATGTCTGTTCCTGATGACGTGTGCGATTGGAAGGGTGGCCATACTAAGTGCTCTGAAGACTGTGCTCAGCGACTCTGACAACCTATCACGTGTCTTCGTGTAAACATGACAAAGTGAAAACTGCGCTCTTCCTTATGATAAGAACAGTAACACAGGCTTACTTTGGAAGACCTCTCAGAAAGTACGTTACAGCAACTGACACTTTATTTTAATATTACCTCTGGAGACCCTTACGTTAGCAAACCTAATTTCACTCAACCCATAGGTTTAATAAAATGGTTCTTTACCCCGTGGTTACTTATATCACAAACCAAGAAGGGTAAACACATAATTTTTATAGTAGTATAGATTAGAGAGAATACCAGTAAAAATAACTGAATAATTACATTTTAGAATATCAGGACAAAGTAGGGTATTTCCTGAAAACTGGTCAATACTAACCCTGCTTATCTTAAAGGAGAGCATCCATTCACCTTTAGCATCAAGTCCCAACTTGTTATTTCAGAGACGAGAAAACTGGCCCGATGAGGTCCAGCGATTTCTCTAACATCTCACAGTCGGTTGGTACCAGAGCAAGAGAAAACCATGTGACCTGATGCTCGGTCTGTTTTTTTCTTCCCATTAGAGAGAAGTCAGAGAATCGTGAGATTGTTGTGGGGCATGATGTTTTGAGTGCCTTTTCTTAAAGATCAGACGGTGGAAACTTCTCATTTTGAAACCTTGGTGGACTTGGCTAATGCAGACCCACGCCCACCTACAAACAGAAAAACAATGAATAAAATGCAACTGAACTTTTTAAGATTCTGTCAAGCTTAAAAAAGTGAGAGCGAATTCTGAAGGTGGCATAAAGGACAGAAGGATGAGGCCACACAGGACATGTCAGGCAACTGGGCCCGAGCAATTCTGGGCCTTGCTGGGAGCCTGGCATTAACACAGTGTTAGCTGCTGTCCCAGAGGAAGCAGAGCAAACCCCGGGGTAAGTCGGGGATGCCCTAGATCCATGAAAGGAAACTAGAAAAACTGCGTGTGGAAGCCTCGAGGACGAGCACGGCATGGTGCTGTCCGCCCTGGGCTCCACGTGTCCCCTCCGCAAACGGAAACCACAGGCCCCGGCCTCAGCGGGTCTGAACCCACGGTGCGCGTGAAACATAAACTGACGGAGACTGGTCCGGGCGTTTCAGTCCCAGGGCATCGAGGGAAGCAAAGGAAATGTCTTGGGCATGCTGGCACACAGGAAAAAAATGTCATGTGAACTCGCAATATAAAACTGAACACTTTCTGAGAAGAAAAGAAACCACCACAGAAAGAGTCAGCTGGAAGAGCATGTCGGACAGGTGATGGAAGCCCTAGAAATAAAAGACTTATTAAAGCATGGGTGGAAGTGAGCATGTGTAAACGATTACAAGTAAAAAGGAACCGAATCCGTAAAGAAACAACATAACATCGTGAGAAAAGCAGAGAAAGGTAAGCCAAACAGAAGTGCTAGAAAATTTTTTAATGATTATTGAAAATCCTAAACCCCGTAGACAGGCAGGACTGTAACTACGTGCCCCTCACAGACACTCGGGTTCTCCCGTGTTGCCTGGCAGACATCACCGTCGCGTTCCCCTGCCCCCCTGGGGTCGCCCACCACGTGGCTGCTCCTGCCAGGCCAATGCGAGGGAACGAGGGAACGGGACGCGCCCATTCTGGGAAGAAGCCCTCAGACCCAGTTCACAGCGCCACGGGTTCTCTTCACTGTGCGTCGGCAGCCGTGGCATCGTTCCCGGGCGGCGGCCCCACCAACACAGGTCCCTGAGGAAATACAATGAGCCGTGTGCCCGTGTGAACTTGCCCCGGGCGCAGCACGAGGGAGAAGTGGCTTTGGCGGGCATAGATTTGGGGGGTGTTTGCTAGTGCGGCGTTCACCAGCGATCTTGACCGATACGAAACGTTAAACAGCGGAGTAGACACTGCTGAGAAAGAATCTGAAACTTGGGAGCAGGAGTTTGACAAATTTGCCCAAAATGCAAAATGGAAATATAAGGAAATTAAAAAATACAAAATGATAGCTAGATGTTATGGATCGGATACATAAATGGTTCAAAACAGGTGTGATTAGATATGCAGAAAAGGACAACCAAAAAATGTTCAGTATCAATATTCAAATACTCGATGAACAGAAACTTTCCAAAACTGACAAAAGAAACTGTGTCCTCAAATTGAAAAGTACCACGTGAGAAAAACTAAAAATAAATGTATAACTAAGCATGTAACAATGAAACTCAGCACTCCGAGTACAAAGAGAAAATCTTAAAAGCAAACAGAAAGAAAGATAGATCACATAAAAGATGATCAATGTGACCAACAGAAGACTAATTATCTACAGTAACAAAGAATAGAAAACAATGTAACAATGTCCCCAAAGGACTGAGGGGGAAAATATTGTCAACTAGGAATTTCAAATCTCGTTTCACATTATACAAAAATAATAGCGAAAGAATGTTCTTTCGTGATAAGCAAATATTAAACAGTTAACCACTAAGAGAGCTTATGGATATACTGGGGAAAATGAACTTGAACTCAAAGGAAGTAGGGTGCTGGAAGTAAAGATGAACAATCCATTTGTAAATTACAGGAAAATCTATGTACGCGAAGCCTTAACTATATTAAATATAAAAATACTTACTGCTAATTGGAAGAAAAATAAAGTTGAACTAGAATATTACGTATACAACAATACCTTTGAACTCTGAACGGTACGATTAGAGTTAAGAATCTGTAGGTTTGACTGGAGCACGCGATTGAACTGGGCACTGGTCAGTCCCAATTTTAAGGGAACCCACTAAAAATGGAAGAGTGTGAAATGCGAAACAACAGGAAGGAATGATGGGGTAAGGAGAATCAGTCCAGTAGAGGCAGGAAAGAAGAAATATACAGGAACACAAAAAGACACAAAGTACGCAGACACACAGAAAACGAACACAATATATGCAGGTCCATAAAACCTGACACAAAATAAGTGGTGGAAAGAATCTCCAAGTATTTCGGGTTCAAAATGAGTGCAAACAATTCAACTCCCTGGATGAAAGGGAAAAATACATCAGAAAATGACAGTTAAATGCCACTAATGGGAGACACACCTGAAGTGACGTGAAAGGGTGGAAAACCAAGTGGGGAAGGAACCCCAGGCAAGCGTTAATTCAAACAGAGCAGGCACGGCAACTGTCACATCACATAAAGTAAATGCCACGTCAAAGGCATAACAGAAAACAGTCACTCCTAACGATCCAAGTTCAAGTCCAACGAGCTCTGGCGCCCGCCTGTGACCGGTCGCCCCCGCGGCACACAAGCCGACTACAACCTGTGCTCCTCGCCCTCACGTTCTCCTCCTTTTCTTCGTGGGGCCTCACGCACTTTGACACCTGGGCTTGTTTAGCATGTCCCCCAACGAGATGTCAAACGGGAACTCCAGGGGCACTTACAGAAGGGACCGGCAGCCGCGTCACCAGACCCTGACCCGGATGCCGGCACACAATGAGATGCCAGCGAACGCTTGCCGAGAGGACCAAGGGCCCGGCCTCCACCCAGGCTGCTCCTCCCCGCTGTCCACAGGGGGAGCCCAGTGCGGCCGGGTCGGGGGGAGCGGGTCACGCAGCCGCTGCCTCCTAATTGCGACTAAAAACGTCTGCTTAACGCTACCAAGTAGAATCTGCCCCACAGAACCACTCAGTCATCTTCTCTATCTGCACACTGTGTTGTCAAAGGCAAAGCCAAAGGTTAAAACAAAATCTACTGTACTCTAAAAAAGTCACAGATAGTGCAAATGATGGGCGACGGAAGGGGACCTCCTCAGGCGGCAGGGTGCACGCACGGATGTGCTCCCACGTCGTCCTCACGCGTATCCGCGCTGCTCTCAGCCAGGGGCGGCTCTGCGTGTGGGGTACAGGAGAGGAAAGCCCCTGCTTCCCTGCCACATCGAAAGGCCCTCAGGCCCGATTCAACTCATGGAGGGTGAGCAGGAATTCTGGCCCTGCTTTTCTTTTGGGGCAAGATGCCAGTGAAAGGAAAGCCGACCTCGGGACAATTAAGCTGCCAAAAAACGAACGCCACAGCCTAATATCTACAAGCTCGATAACACCAATTTTAAAAGGATCAATCTCGGAGGGCCTGTTCTGCACCTGGCTCCACGGCCAGGTGCCTGACATCTGCTCTTCCTCAGTCTTACAATCGCCCGACACAATGGCTACCAGTCCCCTTCCTTCCCGGCCGGAGGACTCGGGGGCTGAGAGAGCTGGCGAGTGAAGAGCCCGAACCGTGAGCCCACCTCTGTGTGGCCCTCGTCACTCACTAGGCTGTGGTCCTCGCTTACTGTCAGCCCTCCCACAGAGAATGCGGCGGGACTTCCAGGAGAACTGTGGACAGACTGGAGTGGCAGCCCAAGGAGCCTGCCTATTTTCTCACATTCTCGAGTCACCATGTCTGGAGCATGGATTCTGTCTTCCTAAAGCACGCACTTCTCAGCGCACTGCTTTACTGAGGTACCATTCCCACATCACGAAATCTGCCGTCTACCGTCTGATTCTGTGATTGTCAGCACATTCCCAAGGCTGCGCGGCATCGCTGCTCCTCAACACCAGACTGTGTCCACCACCCAGGAAGGAGTCCCCGCTCCAGAGCCCCGGGACACCACGAGTGGGCCTTACACCTCCACAGCCTTGCCTGATCCGGACAGTTCCTACGAATGGAGCCATCCCTGTGGCCTCGTGTGCCGGGTGTCTTCTCTGTTACCGTGTCTCAGAGGTTCATACAAGCTGTATCAGGATCTACTAGTGCCACCGAACAAAAGAGGACACTTGTGGCAATGCAGAGCAAGAGGAACGGAGCCACCTCACTCCACTTTCTGTGTGTGTGCAGGTCAGACGCAAGTCGATGGTACTGAAAAAGCAACTTTAAATCTTCAAGCCCATGTGGCGTCCTGTAGTCTCCATTTTACAGATGGGGAGAAACGTCAATGAGATCAGTTCATCTTCCCAAATATTAGAGCGAGGGCTTGAACACAGGGCTGTGAATACAAAGCCCAAATTACTTCTACTATGTGCTGGGACAGTGATGTGAAAGGGCCTGCTCAGGCCCTGGACCCGTGGCCTGTGGCTCGGCAGAGACAGGCTCTCCCAGGCTAGGCCGGGCCGGCTCATCCCAGCCGCCCAGTTGTCCTCAAGCAGTGGAGGACAGGCAGCCTCTGTGCTGGTCAGGCGTCCAGGCAGCACACGGCGGGCCTGACCGACAGGCCGCACAGCCGCCACCACCGACTGGTTCTAGAACAGCTTCTTCCCCGACAGCTGTCACTCCCCATTCTTCTCTGCCCGGGTCCCAGAGCCCCTGACATGCTTGTCGAGGGTGGTGGTGCCTCGGCACAGCCTCCCTGCCCCTGGGTGCAGGCCTGAGGCCGAAAGCCTCCTAACTGCTCCCAGGAGGACCCGGAGTCACCATCATATGAGACATCTAATCTTGAAGTGGAGCCAAAAAACCAAACTTTGTATTTCCTTTTGAAGTTAAACAAAAGCAGATGTGTGGACAAGATAACTTTGTCTGGACACTGCACAATCTACAACCTGAGGCAGAGGGGCCACAGCCCTTCCCACGTGGGGCCAGCGAGGCAGCTGAGCCCTGCCTCTCAGCCTTCGTGCTAGAGATGCCAACATCTTGGACTTCTGAACACAGAGGACCTAAAATGGGACAGATGGCGTTAAACCCTTCACGCTGTCCATGGCTCATGCCTGCGTGTGTCCTGGCACTGCTAGGTTCAGGAATTCCAGGACGTGCAACATCCACCCATTGGTTTTGTGAAGGCCATTGAGAAAGTAAAGTTGACGGCAAGCAACGACAGCCCAGTGCCAGAATCGCGTTGTCCCCATGCATGCTGGCGCCAGAGCAAGAAAAACATGGAAGACTTCCTGGAGGAAGTGTGTTTCCACTAGAGATGAAAGGAGATCCCTGAACAAGACGGAAGAAAGTGGCAGAGGAAAAGTGTGTTTCAGGAAGAGGGGTATTGATGGGATGAGCAAGACCAACAGAAAAGACGCCACAGGCAATTTAAAGAGATTCAGACTGGGAGAAAGTGGGGGCCAGATACTACAGAAACCCTAAAGCTGTGTGAATCAGCTGGGAATTGCTCCAAGGGAACCCAGGACGGTGAAAGAGTCCCTGGTGGTTGCAGCCACCCGAGCAGATTCGGGAGGACCATTCCTACTGCCTCACGTGGGATGGACTGTGGGTGGACAAGTCGGAGGAGGCGAAACAGTGGAGTTAACGGCGAGTCTGAGAACACGCCCAGTGTCTGGGATAACGCCGACCCAGCGAGAGGCAGCCTGGCCCCTGTGAGGGGGGCAAGCGTGGAGGACAGAGACGCTGCGGGCTAACCTGAGCGCTGACCCCTGCATGTGCCCACGGCCCATCAGGACTCAGGGTTCAGTCCCACACCAGGGGACATGACATGCTCGGTGTGAGGGGGTAAGTAGTGGTTGTTTTCAGCCTCTGAGTTGGGGGTGGTATGTTACAGATAACTAATTGGTAAAAAAAAAAATCTTACTCCATCTTGGCTCATAAGAAAACCAAGTAAGAAGTAAATGAAGTAATTTTTCTAATGTCCCGACTGAGTCCTTTTGTCCTGCTCGGGAGGCCAGTTGGCCATGACCAGGTAATCATCACACCCCGTGAAGTAACCCAGCACTTTCCTGTGTGCAGCCCAGGCAGTGAGATGCCCTCCATGTGCACGCCTCATTAACCGTGGCCAACCTTGACATTGCACACGCCACTGTTAAGGGATAAAAGCTGTTATGGATGGACTGTGTCCCCTGAAGAGACAGCCTGGAACCCTAATTCCCAGAGCCGTGACTGTGACCTTATTTGGAGCAAGGTCTCTGCAGATGTAATCAAGCTGAAACAAGGTCACACCTGAGTGGTCGAATGACAAACCAAGGACACCAATGACAGCGGGAGACCACCAGGAGCTAGAAGCAGCAAGGACACCCCTCGCCACCCAGCCTCTCTCCTAGGGAGCCAGGCAGCCTGCATGAGATCTGAGACTCCAACCCACAGGGCTGGGAGAGGGTAGGTTCCCACTGTCTGAGGCCGCCCCTTCATGGCGCTTCATCACAATGGCCCTGGGAGAGGGACAGAGGCCAGCAACCCTTCTTTAGATCTTTGTCTCTGGTAAGGGCAAAGAGTGGCCTAGGCAGTAGACAGTGAGTGAAAAGACCTCTGAGGGCTTCACCTGGACACCTGGCATTTGCAGGGCCTACTGGACACCACCTTTGTGCTGATTTGACTGATAAAAGGTCCTCTCCCATGAAACCACCTACAAAACTGCAACAGCATTTACTCTATTCATGATACTCTTTCCATGACACCAAATTCTGAAGTTGTGGGGTACCAAATCCATCAGAATCACAGAAAAGCTGCCACAGCCCCTCCAGAGAGCCTCGGGAGAAGCTTCAGTTTCCTGTTTTTGGGTCTTAATTTGTATGACATCACTGCCTTATTGAACTTCAACCTTTCAGAAAAATATTTTCAAAAATGATCTCATGGTATCAATCTGTATCAAAAGGACCTCAGTGTTACCATAAAAACGAAGGATGCCAATCAAAGGGAACGCACCTGGAGGGAAATTCGTCCTGGTGGGAGGCTCACCTGCTAGGGCAGTTCTTGGGTTCTGTGCTGTGGAGCTACCGCATGTCAATGATTCCTAGAACAAGAACAAAAACACACAATTACATACATTTTCAAGTATAAATCAGCTTATGTGTACATATATGATGCTTAACTCTTCCCATTTAAAACTGAGTTAGGAGGAAACACATATCAGCGACAGGTGGTGGGGCTTCCCAGTGGGTAGCAGCACTTGGGTCTCGGCCAGGAAGCAGGCCCCTCCCATCTCTGCACCCACCACTGGGTCACCGCTCACAGGTCATGCCCCAGCCTCTGTCCGGTGAGGCTCCCAGAGCCCAGGGGGCTCTGTGGTGCTGAGTCAGAGAAAGAGATGATGTCCTACGAAGGCTCCTTACAGAGGGGCTTTGAAGGGATGCAGTGGTGAGTGACACAGGACAAGGCATCCTGTGGTTTTCGTTCCTCATGTGAGTCTGTAACATGAGGGGGACAACACCAGAAGAAAGAAAGAAGCCCTTCTCTTCCCATAAACATGGTATCGTAGATTCTCTTCAATCTACACGGTTAAACTTTAACTGCAAAAGCATTTTGTGCCTGAGAGTGTTTTTCCCTCAAGTGATAGCTTTTCCCTCTAAGGAAAGTACATACACAACATTACTGAGAATAAATATGTATGTTCATATCTTCATGTTTATGTATACATGTGCATCCTCTAACCAGGTCTGTAGCTTGGCTTATAACTTTACTTCTAAGTAAAATCACTGTCTCGCAATATTTTATAATTTTTATAATACTGTTTAATGTAGATATGTATGTAGCTTGGCCACTCAGAAATATCTTTAATTATAGAAGTTGAATCTAACTTACATTTAAATATAGCATATTTGATTGGGACAGAAATACTGTATTTCCTCGATTAGCCATAAACACACGACCACTTAAGTTCCTGGCCCCCTGTGGAGGGGTACAACCATTCATCCCCACGGGTGAGCACCTGCCTGCCTTCACGTCAGCTCGCGTCAGTGACCTCCAGAAGCCGAGGGCCAAACACATGCTCTTCAGGTTGCTAATATATTTGGAAACATAATTTTTCTCTTTTATTTCTTTGTTACATATTCCCACCCAAAATAAAGGGCCACAAATGATCACGTAAAGAAGCGTACCTATAAAATAAAGTCCTGTGTTCAAATTGACAAAACAGCACAAATATATCCCCACGTGTTTTATCTCAACATGGTCGGTCACCAGCTGTGTGCATGTGAATTGGCCGCGAAAGCTCGTTATGTACCTCAGACCGGATTTCATTTCTCCTGCACCGAGGACAGGCACTGAAGAAAAGGCAAAGTTCTGTTTACAGGTCTTGGCACCGTTCGCAACTCCAGCTCACACATCGGTAACAACAGTTTAAATGACACTAATCCTAAAAGGAAAATTCGGTCAGGGTTTCATTGTTTCCCTTCAACTGTTCCTGGACCCTTGGCACATACAGGCACACACACGCACACACGTATATTCTTTACAGAATGAAAGTCAATGTTATATTTATCCAATGGAATGATGCCAACTTGAAATGAAAACTAAGACTTTAACTGTTGATTAAATAATAATTACGTCCCTCTTGTTTAAAAGCACAAGGTTTAGGGCAGAGGCCTGGGATGAGATACTGCTTCAGTTATTTACCAGCCATGCGATCTTGAGCGATTCATTAATTAACACACGCCTCAGTGTCACCTATACAGTGGTAACAGTGTCATCACTCAGCCACGGGGAACCACCGAAGATTAAATAACACAGTGCACTCTAGGTGTGCGGTCTGCGCCTCGGCGCGCGGCACATTGCTACCAGCATCATGGCGACACTGGTGAGCGGTTCTCAGCGCGAACAGTCTCAAGGACGACTGTCCACACAGAAGGCAAGGCCGACACCTGGAACAACACTGACAACCCAATGTCTGCCCGCTGTCCAAGATGCCTCGCCCGGAATTCACCCCTCTGCGTTTCACAACACATTGATAAGTACATTGATCAGATGTGCTACCCTGGAGCAAAGAATAACTCCCAAGAGAAGAGGAGCAGACGGGAAGACTGGGAAGTGAGGACCATCTGGGACTGGCCCCTGGGAGTCAATCTCTACACCTTAAGGAAGGTGCCACCTGGACCCCCTAGAAGGGGTGGCTCCACAAACGAGACGGCTTGGCCCCTGGTGATGGCGCCTTAACCCCCACCAACACCTGACACCAGAAGGCCAAGGATATCCTCTCTCTTGCAGGTTCTGAATCGCAATACTGAGAGGCCGCAGCAGGTCAAGGTGGAATTCCTGGCAAAGGTAAATCTGCAGAGGGAATAGGGAACCAGAGATGTCCTGAGAAGACCAGGGTTCAGAGCACATGCACCTGCTGTCCGTCTGAGAGTGAGGGGCTGAAAAGAGGGGAGACGGGTGGGAAGCAGCCCCGTCTCCTGACTCTTCATGTCAAGTCCCTTGGGGCCAGGTCTGACCCCTCTTCTGCTCTCACATGGCTGTCACTTCGCCTGGCTGGTGGCCTCCAGAGCCTGTCCCCTCCCATGAGCCAGGGGTCAAGCCTGCCCATTGCAATTAAATGGGGACTGGCTAAGAATGAGCCCGCGGTGAAGGCCCAGTGACACGCCTAAAGGAATGGAAGGAAACATCTAGAAGAGATGAAGCACCCCCCCATGCCACCTATTTGCCAGGAAAGCTCCATCTACAGATTTTCCCAGCTCTTGCATATGAATCAGAGTCAGCTGTTCCTTACTATTACAGACCACTGGCTTTTACATTTGCATTTATTCATCTCCTAAAAGGAATTTACTAGGAAAAGAAACAGAACAAGGTCCCTAATTTCACAGGGTTTGCTGTCCAAAGAAAACTACCATTCTCCCCAAAACACACTAGCAAAAAGTCATCAAAGTGAATGTAAAGGACTGAAGGATCTACCTACTATTTTTAAAATAGTCCTTTGAACAAAACCATTGCATTTCAGGGTCACAAGGCATCGAGTGCTCCTGTCACTCTCAGCGTGTTTCCAGCATGACACTGACCACCACCCGTCTGCCCCCCACACCTGCACCTGCACCTGCCTCCCCTGCGGGGCCGGGGCCGGCCTGGTCTACAGCACACACTCCTCAACCGTGTGACTCACAAACCCGGATGGAGCAGAGGACAGGCACTGAAAATAAGTTTCACTCCACAGGGCGTGCTCAAGGCCGCTTTTGAAAGGACGTGTCTAGAAGCACCTATGTAGATACTGAACAGTTCTGGATTTTATAACTGAGAGTTGTTTATTCACTTCTCGTAGGAAACAGAGAGTCATGTAGCCATGTGATTACCAGGGGAACAGGGATCTAGTTCAAATCTCCTGTCTCAGGGCGGCAGCACACGCAGGGACGCGCCAGGGAGGTAGGCCCCAACCCAGGCCTCGACGGAGGCAAGAGCCGGACTGATTCCTGGCCACTCCGTCTCTGTGCCGACCTACAGGGCAGGGGGCACCGCTGCCTTTGGCAGCCGACTGTACCAGAGCCCCCCCACTTTGCCACCTTCTTCCTAGCCAGCGTCCGTACGCGTACAACCAGCACCAGCACCTGTGCCCGCCTCACACTGTTCGGTGAGGAGGCAGAACAAGGCCAGCTCGGTGCAGAACAATACCTCGTTTGTAGTCGGTACGTAATCTGAGTTATTTTAAAAATCACTGAAAATGTGCCGAGTCATCCAACGTTACACCTATATCATTTACTTGCTATTGTCATGGTTTGAGTTATGGTTAAATATCAGCTGTGGCTTTTACCATAAACCCCGAAAACTCACGTGTGAAAACAGATGGGAAATGGGTAAATAAACAAATGAGCAAACGGATGAATCGCCCCCTGCTCAGAAGACTGGGTCCCTGGAGCTGTGACCAGACCGGCTGGTGCCAAGGCCAGGGCCTGGCCATCCTACACCACAAGGAGCCGGGACCCAGGACAACTGAAGGGCCTCTTGGTTGAAAGCAACTGAGGAGAGGCGGCCGGGGGCAAGGCCTGGGTCCAAGGGGAGGGTTTCGTTCCAGAGAACTGGTCCTCCCTGGTCTAGTCCTGGCCGGGCCCTTCCCCTCAGAACTAAATTGCGGGCTCGTTTCTGACTCAGGACCAAACAACCCTTGCCAAGTGACGGGTAAAAACCTGGACATAATTCCAATGAAAACCTTCACAACAGCAGGTGAGACCTCTCTAGCTCTTTCAGTTCTCACAGACACAGGGGAGAGATTAGGAGGGAGAACAGAGTGCTTTCCTCATTCACGGTCTTTCCCTTTCCCTGGCATCAGACATGCATGCGCCCAATGGCACAGGTGATGGGGCTACCATGGCCCAGTCTCCCACAATCTCCTGCACACTGTGCCTTGGACCAGTCGGTGGGTGATGCCCGGGCTCTGCAGGCAGGCTAGAAACCCAGCGTTAGTGTGTACCTGCTACGGGAGGGAGCACACGGCAATTCACCCCTTACAGACTCGGCTTCCTCGGCCGCAGAGCAGGAGCAATGGTGACTGTCTGGCAAGGTCCTTGTGGAGATGAGATGAGAGACTGTGTGGAACCTGCGTGGTCCACAGCAGGTTTTCAGTGAATGGTACCTATCGTCACACAGTCGGGGCGTGAACGGGTAGCGCGAGGAAAGCGAGGAGAGGGAGCCGTTCGGTGACGGTCCATACTCTAACAGGGCCGTTCCTCACATCCGTCCTATTTACCGAAGTTATCGATGCCATTTTCCTTCTCTGCATCAACATGTATTTCTCATGGGTGTTTGCTTTCTTCACAGATGGTTAAAGCCCGACCTAAACTTTCTGTGGGCCAGGTGACATTACACCAGCCACATTACTCCCAGAACTCCCATCAGCTCTGCCTGACATAATTCAGGGTCAGCACCTGGGCTATCAAACTAACGTGAGGAAGAGCTGACACCTCCGAGTGTTTTCCAAAGGAAGGTGGGTGTGTCTGCCACCCCGCTGCCCCGCTGCCAGCGGACAAATGCTCATTGTCTTCTTCCATCGTCGTCTCGATGAGTAGTAGCAACCCCGGAGATCACTAAGGCGGTGTTCACGCACACGCCCCACGCAGAGACCACCACGACGATCACAGGCTTCAGAGTGACAGAGACGCAGCCCTATCCTTGGGCCTAGGGAGTGGCTCTGCTCCAACATGGTTCTCTCCCGACAACAGGGTTCCTGCGGTTTCCACAAAGTGAGAAAGAAGTTGTGACTGTGGGGAAACGCGTCATGTATCTGTCTGCAACGCAAAGCTGACAGTGCCAGCCAGAAGAGAGGCTCTGCCTGCAATGACGGCGCACGTGGTGACCCAGGCACTGTCACCTGGACGGTCCCGCCTGAAGAGCTGCCTTCTGGAGGCTGATTTCTGGGGCTGGGAGAAGCGGAAGAGCCTGAGATCTGTGAGCCGACAGGATGGAGAGGGGACTGATGGCTTGTGCCGCGTGTCAGCTGTGAGGCTAGAAACGTGAGGTGCTGAGCCGCACACGTCGTCCCGAGCTACCGTCACGAGGACAGTTCACAGAAGAGACCAGTGTCCACAGGGTCCCGAGACAAGCCGCCCCATGACATCGTGGTATGCGAGGCGGGCATGGGGTTGGACTTGGGAGAACAGGAGACAGACACCAGCCTGAGTCTTACAGGCAATATAAGAGCTTCCCTTGAGGGTTTCAATCGGCAAGAAACTCCACTTGCCCGAAATGGCTTGGAACAGTGTGCTGTTTGCCAGTCTCCCTGGCTCACAAAACAGACCAGAGTCACTCTTCTCAGAGTCCCCGTCCTCTCGTCAGGAGAACGGGTGAACGAAGAGCCTCTTCAGAGTTCCTGGGAACACCAGGCAAAACGTTGTTTTCCAGCACCCTGGAACTGTGCATCGCTGTGCTCGTGAGAGATAACGCTGCTGGGGAAACAGAGTCACCATCTCCCCAGGGCCAGCGGTCCTGGTGGCCACTGGGTGAGCGCACCTCCCTGAGCCCCCATCCAACACACAGGACACGCGTGCACGCGGGGAGTGACATAAGGAGTCTAGGCCGAGGGAGACTCGGTCTGGGGCCTGCGGGGCGCATTCTGCCACGTGACAGAAAAGCTGTTCCTGACCCTGAACGGCTGGAATGTAACAGAAACTGTGGTGAAACCGAAATCTCAACCCTAAAAAACACAGTTGTAAGGGTCAGAGTTTTCCATTGTGGTCATGGGCCTCCTGGTGGTACACAATTTTAGTTTTATTTTCTGAACATTTTAGTTTGAATCTGTGCATTTATTTTATGCTTCTGTAAGTATTTGTGTATTTATTTCACGTTTATTTTCATTTACGGCGACTTCTATTTATGTTATTGATATAAATGTTCTTCGTATCTGCAATTAGTTAAGAAGTCCCTTTGATTTATAGACGTTGAATAGGCAACAGCAGAGGTGGTACGCAAATGCCCAGAACGTGGGAAGGCTGGTCTATGGAAAGGGAAATTTTTTGTGAATGATGAGATCTGAAAATGCAGAATGGGGGGCAGATGCCCCATATAGCCCCGGCTGTCCCCTGGGACCATCCATTTCCCTGCCCCAGGAAGTGTCACCAGTCCCTTCCATGACACTCGGGAATGTTAGTCCTCCTCCACGTCCATGGTCAATCCCGGGCCAGAAAGAGACCTGCCATACGGCTCACTTTACAGTCAGAACTAGCACTTATACGCGGTGACTTGAGGGAGCACACCCAACACCAGAGAGAAACTCCACGCCGTGGTTTTCTTCCACCGGCACGGGCCGCCTGGACGGACGGCAGCTGAGCGCCGAGACGCCCCTTAAAGGCCAGTGCGTGTTTTCAACGGCACGGAGCTTCTTGTCATTACCATGAAGAATGAAACACCAACTAAGCAGCATAAAGCGGATGAAGGAAATAATATTTTACAATGGACTGAATTGAGCTCCACACACAATAACTTCCAGGATTGATTTCCTGTCTGCTTGTGAAGTAAACAGCTATCCATTTGGAAATCCATCCACAACATGTGACGTATGCACACATCCCCAGCTGGGCGGGCAATGTCTGTGGCCCTCCTGGAAAGAAACTCTGCCCTTTGCTCGCGCGCACATGCACACACACAAACACACACATACACACTCCCAGGACTGGATAATTCACAGCAACTGGATACTTCCCTGGTTCACTGTAAATCAGTTCAGGTTGAACTGCACTTCAGGCGGGCAGCGCTGCCGTCAAAAACAGTTTGAAAAATTACATCGGTGTCCTACGTCTTTGCAGTAGGGAGCTGTCCTCTAACAGTCCAGGTCCAAGAAGGCTTGGTGACCTGGCAGAGGACAGGGCAGGGGTCAGGAGTCAGGTGAGAGAGACGCGCATTAAGAGCCAGCTGCATCCGCACTGCCACGGGCACGGCGCTCTGGTAGCTTTCAGGTCTGCATTCTTACCTGCAGGCTCCGTACCTTCCCTGCCCACGGCCCTGGGTCTGGCACGCAGGACCAATTCCAACACAGTGGCCGCCGCTCCACCGTGACTCAGGAGGGGTGTTACCAGCATCTAGTGGGGAAGAGCTGCTGCCAAACAGCCCAGACTTAACAGGACAGGTCCCCCCAACAAAAGGTCATTCAGAGCAAATGTCCACAGCACTGGAGAGGCCAAGCACACCTCAAGGAACTGACCTTGGGAAGCGTCAAGAGAAGTGTGCTCCAGGCCAGCCCGCTCTAGACTGCCGGCATGCTTCTTAACTCGCCACAGCCAGGCACGGCAGTCACCGAGCCTAGAACTATTTCCCGGAGTGGCCTGCCCTCGTCTTGTACTGCTTTCGGAACGTGACTTACTGGGGGCGTGCCCCACAGCAGCCCACGTGAGAGCACACACACGAGCACGCGTGTGCTTCGTGTTCAGATCAGAGTGGCAATGCCATTGCTGCCCTGACAATAATGTGCCAAGAAAATGAAAAACATACCCAAGAAACTTAGCCTAATGGGTGGATGGCCTGTCTGACTTCCAAACACGTCCCTGTGGTTTGAGGCACAGCCTCACAGCAGACGGAATGGGAGGTCCTTCCCACTGTGCCACCCGGCCAGTGGGGAAAGAGAGGCATGACAGTCTGTCCACGTGGAGCAACTAGAACTCGAAGCAGAACAGCCGGGTGGACATCCACAGACCCAGATGCAGAGAGGCTGTCCCGGTTCTGGCTTCCATGCCCTTCCCTTGTCCTGTCTGCCTTCTCTCCCTTTGCCACTGACAGTCTGGGTTCCAGAGACACAACGGGGCCTGATTCTGTCCCTGCACTCCTGCAGGAGACTCTGTCCTGCCACCGTCATTGCCTCAGTGGTGCGTGTCTAGAAGTCACACATCTATGTTGATTCTGCAGGGCTGTACCTGCTGGTGTTGACGTCCCTCCAGAGCGGCCGCTCCTAGGCAACACAGCTCCAGCACAGGAAGTCCCTCTGCTTATCAGGCTTAGGCTCGGGCTGCTGCTTTGGAGATTTTGGGCCTGCAGGACAGCAGCCAGAGATGGAGAATGGCACTCAGGACAAGGACCTTGGTCAATCCGAAAGCCACTCCCCTGAGACTTCAAATGTGTCTCCACGTTGAAGCTCTGACCCAGTGACAATGCTATATAAACACAGCTGGTCACCCAATTAAAGAAGGAGATACTGCTGGCAGTGTATCTCAGACAGTTAGGTTTTTCGTATTTTAGGGTTAAATTTTGGTTCTTTAAAAAAGTCTCAATAAATTTAATGTATTTTACTATGGTGAATGGATTTTAAAAATGCACCATCTTACCTATTTTCATATGTACAGTGGTACCGAGTGCACTCGGAGTGCTGCACGACCCTCACCTCTGCCCGTCTGCAGGACTGCCGCCACCCCCACAGAAACTCCGCACCCCTTACTCAGCGACCCCCGACCCAGGGGACCTCTACTTCCTGTTGCCATGAAGCTGACTCCTCTGAGTACATCACAGAGATAAAATTTCATGTCAGCGTTTGTCCTTCCGAGTCTGCCTTCCTTCAGCCACAGTGTTTTCATCCATGTTGCTGCATGTATGAGAATTTCACACTCTTTAAGGCTAAAATGTGGTTGCCTGTGTGCATGTCCCTCGTTTTGTTGGTGGCTTTACCCGCTGACGAACACTTGAGTTGTTCGTGGCTGTCGTGAATGCCGCTGCTCTGATCGCTGTCCAAGTGTGAGTCCCTGCCTTCAATTTAAATTCGGATTCATCATCCCTCATTTGAGAGCACTGCCTGGCCGCTGTGACGTGCTGCAGAATAAAGCAATCTAATGTTCACTTTGTCACACGATCCCGCGTGACCTTGTAGCATAGGCAGAGATCATTTTACAAATATGAACACGGTCACGTAGGGCATTTAACTTGTTTTATAAAGCATGTCAAACAAGTAAGTGCCACTGCTGTTCCTACTTTCTTCTCTGTGGCCTCCCCAAGGACCTGGTTCCTGTTGCAGACCATGGACATGGATTTTGAATAAACAAATATTACTCTACTTCAAAGCCGCTCACTATATCTTTGCTTAAGTGAAACTGAAGGTCAAACGTGTCACTACAGATGATAAGACACTTCTCTCTCATAACACGGACAGCCAAATGACAGCACAGAGCTGGATGTGCACGGCTCTGAGGATGACATGACCACAATGTCCTTCTTAGCCATGTCGACCTGTTAATTCACAAATGGACACCTGAGAGAGTGGCCCGGATGGAACCCAGACTTCAGAGACGATCCAGCTACGAATAAATTTAAAGCTGATGTGAGGAAGAAATAAAGTAAGGGTACTGAAAACACAGGTTATTAAAATTACAGTGATTACATGCAAAAGAGTGACACTTTGGAGACTTTTTCTGTGACAGCACTAATCATTGAAACAGTCGCAGGACCCCCCAGTTTTCGATGCCTGCTAAGTCTCGGCACTCTGGTCAGATTATCTACTGAAGTCCCACTGCAGTCCTGTGGGGACATGCCTAAGGAAAGGCAGTTCTCACTAATAACTCTCCCGGGGCCACACGGCTAACCCAAGGAGGAGTGGACTTGGAACCCCGATGCACAAGACTCCTCCGTTGAAGCTATTTTTGGCTAAGCTATCTAGGGCTGTTCCAAGCCACATTTCACAACTAGGGCAATGCTTCAAACAAACACATTTATGAGGGAGGTAAGAATTAACGTGCCTTGCACGCTGAAACGTGTCCCCCAGGAACTGTAAGTGGAGCGGCTGAGCCTGCATTTCTCAGAAGGGCTTGAATCATCTGGTATTTCCCATTCTGAGACCTTAGCAGCCCAAGATGTCTCCACACCTCTCCCCTGAGATTCTAACGCCGGCCATTTTCACTGAAATGAAAATATGTTAGGAACGACAGCACATCTAAAGAGTTTCGCTGTTGCTCCTATCATTACTCTTAATTATAACTGCTGCTCCCTTTGGAGCAAGCAGACTCCGGCAGCGCTTGTGCTACTTGCTTAGAGGGAGAAACTGACAGTGATCTATAAAGAAGTGATCAACCCGACGTAGACCGCTGCATTTCTTTTTACTCCGCACCGGCATTAGTAATCTCGGAAATCAGCAGTGTGCATGGTTCTGAGTTCACATGGATTTTGGCTTCAGGATAATTTATGGCAGCCAAACGTGACACAAGGAACTTACCACAGTAATCCTTATTAATATGGCAAATTACAGTGGAATACTGACCAATGTCTTTATAAAGTTAACATGCCATTGACCTTAACTGTACTGATAAAGCTAGCTGCATTACGAAGGTCAACTGCAAGAAGGGGTATCCACCTGGGACACACAGTCATTGTGCGTTACACTGTGGGGACATGGGATGTGGGTGCTGAAGGGGAAGGGGGGGCAAAACCAAACACTGAAACCAGGGAGAACTAAGAACCATCCATTTGGGCACAGAAGCTCTGTTTGGTCAGGCTCCGTCCCCTACCACCGAGGATGTTTCCTGCAATGTGTGTCGACTGGTTGTTTATCAAGTAGCTCCTATCAAAGTTTCTCTCTCTCTCCAACATTAACACAGCTCATGGACACTGACAGACAGCAGAACATTCCAGAGCTTGCAGGATCATGGGTGGGTGGTAATTCAGTTTGGCATCTCAGGGGAACCCCGCACCCAGAAGAGCGGGGATGCAGATGGCGGCTCAGAACCTGCATCCAGTGCTCCCTCCAGAACTACGGCCCCTCAACCCGCTGGATTTCTGTTCCCACGACTTCCTCTTTGCTCAGGCACCTTCTGCCTTCATTCTCTGAGTGAAAGACTGTGGAAGACCAACTTTTTACATAAAATAAAGGTAATAATGTGCCAGGTAATTAACAGCGCCGGGGCCTCCCCACAGCTGGGCCTCCCCACATCGCTGGGGCCTCCAAAGGGATGACCTTTTGAAACCAAAATGCACTGTCAAACATAAATGAATACACCGAGGCTGCGTGGAAGAAAAAAAACTTGCAACACCAGAATGCTTAATATCCGCTCACTGAAAACTGACCAAATATTCTATTGTTTTATCTGTTAATTCATCATTTTCACCACTAACCGTGAGCCAGCATATGTAAGCAAGGAAGCCGTGCGTTATGTCACACTAGGAGCATGACCGCCTCCGCAGACGCCCACTGCTGCCGTGACCCACAGTGTGCGGCCGGGACTGCCCGAGTCACAGGAGCCCAGCGCTCCTCACCACCACTGAGCCCGAGCCCGCGAGTCTCCGTGCGTGGACCGGACGTCCCCTAAGAAACTCCCAGCTGGCTAAAACCAGGTGCACTTGGGGCAGGGCGCATCCTCTGTGGTCCACATTGCAGGTCACTTCTCACTGGGTCCTCACAAGGAAGAAGGGACAAGAGCTGGCGTGGGCTCCAGGTTCGCAGCAACACCCACGTCCCGCCTCCTCCAGGTGGGAGCCCGTGGGGACTGGTTCCAACCTGTAAATCTCAGGGGACGCAGACGTCAACAGCACTGTGGCGGGCCCCAGTTCCTCAGGTTCAGAGTCACCGGCAGCGCAGGCGCTCGCTCAGCGTGCCAGACCCTGCCCAGGAGCTCTCAGGCGATGCTTCCTCATGAAGGACATTTACCATTTTCGCTCTATTTCTGCGTCCTCAACAATTTTCTTACGTGAATTTACACATTCATAATGAATTTGAAGTGGCTGGTCCATTAAAATGGCAGCCCGGTGCCACCCCAACGGGGATAACTATTGTGTGATCAATTGTATCATTTTTTTGGTGAGCTTATTTAATTTGCATCCTTCAAAAAATCACCCATTTCTCTCACATCTTTAATCTCTTCCATATTGACCGAGCCCCTTAAAATTACTGACTACAATATATATATAACACAATTATAAGTATAATTACTAATTCAGTGAGTGTGATTTCCTTGTTTTTTCTGCATGAGACCTGCGAGCAGTTAGTAACATCTTGTTTTCTGGTAATAGTTCTTAGACTTATCTACTTTCTGGTTTTGTATCATTTATTAATTTTTTTCATTATTTTGTGACTCATAGATTTGACTTATATTTTCTAACTTTTCAAGCTGAACATTAGTTCATTTATAAGTGTTACATGATACAATTGTCTCTAAAACAACGTACTGGCCTGAAGGTACAACTTTGGTCCTACCCCATGGGCTTCGGCACGCAATGCTTTTAGTGTTATTATGTGCTTAACAGCGTGTGCCTCCAGCCTTCAGTTTTAGTTCCCCTGGTATCAACGAACATAAGACGCTCACGGAGATAATCTACCTCACACGTACACACAAGGAAACATGCAAATACAACCCATCAAAATCCAGGAGAGCCTAAACACCTGGCTCAGGTCAACTCATCTGAAAACACAGTTTCTCTAACATCAAGAAAAAATCATGTCTTTTTCAGAAAGTATGTTCTTTATACTGACAAGGTATTTTGTACTACAAAGCATAAATATTCCAGAAAGCACACTTTTTGTTATTCGAAGGGACTGAATCCCTGGGGTCTCCTCGGTTTTCACGAGGAGACCCAAAAGGACTACCCCACGGAAACTGCAGGGTCTCCCAAGATGAGCTTCCTCCTGGCTCACAGGGATGTGGAACTCCCTATAGGTCTTTGTAACAGACCGGCTGATGACTCAGAGCTCTGCGGCTTCCGGAAAAGCAAGGTTACAGTCCGACACTAACATCTAAACCAGGGCTCAGAGCAGCTTCTTTTTATTCATGCTCTAGGTCTGATTAGTCGGCAGTGCTTGCTCCCCGCAAGTACTCCAGCGGATTAAGAAGAGTCTCAACAAACACTTCTAAAGTCTCCGCGGCAGCGGGAGGGGGAATGAGGACCTAGGCAGTGGTTCTCAAACCTTCCATATGCCGCTGGCCACAGTTATTTGTCTGGCCTCACTTTAAGGGGAAATCACAACCCTATCGTGTACTCAGAAGAAGATAAAAACAGAAATATTGCACAAAGTTCATTGCTGACTTTCATCTTAGGTTTAAAAATAATAGTGTCTTTCTCATATCATAAAAACCCTCCATTTTTAAAGTTAGTTTTCTTCACCCTTTCAATAAGTACTTATTAAATAATGACACTATACCAGATACACATCCTTCATTAAGAGTCTTCCAGATTCCATACCTTAAAAAGACATGGAAGGATTACCTGAGAAGCTCTGTTCCTTTAAATGAAGGGCCATGTGTTTTAGGAAGGAAATGTATCGCTCAGAAAAGCTATTCGTTCAAATACTTTCCATACAAGCGATTTAATCAACAAGTACCTGACCATGTAGTTTTCTGGGGCATTATGAGCGTGTATGAGCCTTTCCAGGGCAACAGCGGGCTGTGTGGACAGCAGAGGACATCAGCCTGCTTCTTCCCCTCAGCACATGGGAGCACTAGGGAGCCCACGCAAGGCCGTCCTGCTCGAGGACTGGGAGGGCATCAGCCACCTGCGTGCACAGGTGTGCCCCTGTGTGCCCTGTTAAGAGCGCTCCGAGGAACGCTTTCCGCCCTCCTTTTCCCTCCGTTGGCACAAACGAGGCAGGCAGAGCACAGCGCCGTTAAAAGCATCAGTAGAAAGAAAACCCAACCAGGCCTAGCTAGTGTCAGTGAAAGGCCTCCCGCTTCTTGTGAAGTATATTTCTGTTTGATACATCTCTTCAATGGCTCCCAGAAAATAATGAAGTCAATTAAAATCAATATAAAATTGCAAATCAAAATACTATTGTAGGCCTGACAGAAAGACAGGGGCAGGAGTATTTCAAATCAGGGAGAAAATAATCCCTCGACAAGTCAATCCGGGGCACCCCGCTTTCCAGACAGACTCTGTGCCACTCCTGGGGCTGCTGTGAGGCAGGGCAGGTGCAATCCAGGATGGGGACCAGCCTTCAATTAGAGAGTCACCGAATTGTGTCAGATCCAATGAGACATTAATGCTATTTCAAGGGGGAATAGTACGTGTGATTTTTATTCAGCCTGCTTCCCTGTCTGTGCTATTTTCATTCTGGGCTACATTCCTCAACTGTTATTTTTTATTCTTTAGGAAGAAAAACAAGTGTGAAAAACAGGAGGATAAAGTCAAGGGAGAGTTTTTGTTTATAAATCAATGTAAAAATTTCAAAACGCATCCACGGCTTTGAGAGGCAGGCGGAGCTGCTGCCATCGGAGAGCTAACCAGACCTGTGTGCTCGGGCACTTGCGGCGGGAGCATTTAACAGCATGTCAGTCACAACCCTTTTGTATCTACAGGTGATAGGAACCAAGCGGGAGCAGAGAAAGAGCAAGTCCCACAGGAAGGGCCACAAGACTCTCACACATACAGAGAATCATGGTAAGTTCAGTTAAAATACCAGGGAACACCCAAGGTCACACAGGTGATAAAGAGGGCCCTGGGGTGCAGAGGAGGCCACAGTCAGAGGGAGCAAGCAGAGGTGCACAGATCAGGTCGGATGTTAGCTAAAGCCGAAGGCAGGAAAACTGAAAAGGCGGACAGAGTAGGAGGAAGCAGAGTGTGCTGGGGGGAAAGCGTGGGAATGGGGCCCTGATGTTGCAAACGCCTCTCCAGGAACTGTGTAAGTCACAGGGGACATTCCTTTTAGGACAGTGAACGCCTGGCACCCTGTGCTGTTCACCCTCAGACGTGCGGCACTGATGACGGCAACATACTTCTCGGGTGGATCCCACAGCACGCCAGCATCGGCCTCAGTCAGGCGACCCTGACCTGTACATTGGGGACCTCACAGTCACCAAGGAAGAACTTTCCACTTTGGGAAGGGGAAAACGTAAGTCCACGTGAGTGGGAAACTGGAAGAGTACCCAATACATTAGCTGGGGTCAGGCAGAAGCCAGTCCTGGCCCGCTCGCTGCTCCCAAACTCCACCCCTTCACCAAGCTCGCCCCCAAGAGAGCATGTTTCCCATCCGTGCATTTGGCTCCAGACACTAACACTGAGAAGCTCTTGGAGTATTTCATTGTTATCTGATAAGATTCTCACACATTCCCCCTGGCAGCTGAAATATAAGTTAAGGAGGAAAGAGACAGTGGCATGAATGCTATGGAGTGTTTAATAAGTAAGCTTTTACTACTGCTGTTTCACCCTCTTTGAAAGGTAGGCAGGACTCGGGCAGGTGGGGAAGACAACATAAACACAAGCCTGCCAGACCAGAGTCGGCCCTGAGACCCTACAAATGCGGGAAACAGACGCATCAAGTGGTTCCTCTTTCGTTCTCTTTGCCTAACAGATATAGCTTATTTGGTCCACAAGAATGTTTTTAAAAATCTGCATTAGTTTCCACAATTATAAAAAACTTGAGAAGGGACCAGAAAACCTTCAACTCCAGTTTTGTTTAGTATATTGAAGACCTGGCATCCCTAAAACTTCATTCTGTTGACAACATTTACGTAAGTCAGGTGTCCTGTTGAGTCCCTGCCACTGCAGGCCTGGATTGCAGGGATGTCAAAGGAAATGGAGAAATAAGAAGAGTCACAAACAAAAGAGACACAATACACATAAAAAACAAGTAATAAAAAGGCAGATATGAGCCATACCTCATCAAAAATAGTATTGAATGTAAATAGATTAGGCAATTCAAATAAAAGGTAGAGATCTGCAGAACAGATGAAAAAGTATGTAATCTAACTACATGCTGCCTACAAGTGAAACGTTTTCTATTCCCAGGTGCATGTAAGTTAAAAGTCAAAGAATGGAAGAGTATAAACCGTGCGAAAGGTAACCAAAGAGAGCTGGACCAGCGTTACTAATACCAGACTTGAATACTTTAAGCTAAAAATGTTACTAGGGACAGAGAAGAAAATTTTATAATGAAAAAATTGGCTATCCATAAGGAAAACTTGATGACTGTAAACATATATGCACTTAATAACAGAGTCCCAAAACACACAAAGGAAAACTGATAGAACTGAAAGGAGGGATAGACAATTCAGCAATAGTAGTAGGAGACCTCAATGCCCCTCCTTTCAAACGTGGAAAAATATTAGAATATCAACAATGAAGTGTAACATTTTAACATTATAAACAAACTAGAACAACAAACATCTATTAAACACTCCACTCCATAACTACAGAATACATATTCTTCTAAAATACAGACAGACACATTTTCTAGGTTAGACTATGAAATGTCCATATGCTGTATATACAGTATAAGCTATAGAATACGCAAAGGTTGTAAAACAAATTTCAGAAATTTAAAAGAACTGAAATCATAAAAACTATGTTCTCTGATCACAATGAAATAAAATTAGAAATTAAGATCAAAAGCAAATTTGGGAAATTTCCAAATATTTAGAAAATAAAAAAATCACGTGTATATTAACAAGCAGCCTAAAAAAAAGCAAATGGGAAATTTCTTTGAGATGAATACAAATGATGACACAATATGCCAAAACTTACAGGGTGCAGCTAAAGCAGTGCTTAGAGGGAAATTAATAGCTTTAAATGCCTATATGACAAAAGAAGAGATATTTCAAATCAATAGCCCAACCTTCCACCTTGACATACAGGAAAAGAGAACCAACTAAAGCGACAGTTAGCAGAAGGAAAGGAATTATAAAGATCTGAGAGAAAATAAACCAAATAAGGAAAACAAAATAAGGAATTAGTGGAACGGAAAGCTGGTCCTCTGATAACGAAAATCAATTGTATTTTACACACTAGCAGTGAACAATCTGCAAAGGAACATTGCACTTAAAATCACATCGAACAGAATACAATCTTTAGAAAGAAACTTAATAAAAGTACTAGATTTGTATACAGAAAATTTCAAAATGTTATTAAAAATCAATGATTTAAATAAACGGAGAGACATCCCATGTTCATGAATTAGAAGGCTTAATATTAAGACAGCAAAGTCCCAAATTTATCTACAGATTCTATGCAAATCCCTATCAAAATTCTAACTGATTTCATTGCAGAAATTAACAAGCAGTCCTAAAATTCGTATCAATAATACAAGGGGCTCTAAGTAGCTAAAATAATCTTGAAAAAACAGGTCAGAGGATTCAAATTTTATATTCAGAGTATATCAAGAACTCCTTCAACCCTACCAAAAAAAAATGATAAAACAGTTAAAACAGAATGTAGGCAAAGGACTCAAATAGACATTTCTCCAAAGAGCAAACACAAATGGATAACAAGAACACGAAAAGTTGCTCAAATCACCAGTGATCAGAGAGCTGCAAATCAAAACCACAATGAGGACGGTCATGGACGGAGACTGGACCTGGGGGTGAACACACGACAGAACACACAGATGACACACTAGAACTGCACACCTGAAACCTACACAATTTCATTAACCAACGTCACCCAATAAATTCAATTAAAAATGCACTTAAAAACCCGCAATGAGACACTATGTCACACCCACTAAGATGACTATGGACAGGCAGGCAACGACAAGTGTTGACAAGGATGTGAAGAGATCAGAGCCCCCGTGTGTGGCCGGTGGGGGCACAAAATGGCGCAGCCCCTGGAAAAGCAGCTTTGTTGGTCATTCCCCGGGAAGCTCATCATAGAGCTTCCTTCGGACCCAGAAATCCCACTCCTAGTATAGAGTCAAGAGAAGTAGAAACCCACGTCCACACAAAAAGTCATACACAAACGCTCATAAACAGCATCAGTCATAGCAGTAAAAAAATGGAAACAACCCAATGTCCATCAGCTGATGAATGAATGAGCGAACCGTTGTGCACCCACGTAAAGCATATGAAAAGGAATCAAGCACTGATACTACAACACAGAGATGTTCCTTGGAGCATCGCACTAAGTGAACAGCCAGGCACAAACCCCTGCGTATTCTACTGTTCTATTTATGTGAAACGTCCAGAAGGAGAAAACCCACAGAGCGGAGTGTAGACTCATGGTTTTCAGCAGCTAAGGGAGGGGCAAACATGAAGTGGCTGGTGAGGGACCCCAGTTTCTCTTGGTTTTGACACTAATCTGGAATTAAACTACGGCGATGACCTTGTGAATATTCTAAGAACCACCAAACCGGACACTGTAAAAAGATCGCATTCATGGTGTATGGTGCATATTTCAATTTAGGAAGGGAGAGTCCCAGGAGTACTTTTATGAAAGTATCGGCAGAATGTGTGGACCGGCCCAAACAAAGAACAAGGCGCTGGGAGAGGAACTCCAGCCTGAGCGGCAGACACAGGCCGAAGGGCGCAGGGAGGCTGGACCTGGACACTGGCCAAGTGCGGTACTCAGAAATCCAGAAGTGAGTTCGCCCAAAAAATTATCCAAATTGACACGTGAAGAAGTCATGACCAACCGGAAAAAAGGAAAGAAAAGCAAAATCATTCTTGAAAGTCTTGCCTGCAGCGAATCTATTGTAAAATCACTTTCCGTTCATTCCCACCTAGGAGTCACTGACCTCGGCTGTCAAACGCGTGTCCCCTTTCTTCGAACAGGGCGCATCCCCGACACGGACCACCACGCTGGGCTGCCGACTACCCCGTGCAGAGGCAGAAATTTCCAGCACCGATGGCTGTGGCTCTTCATGATCATTTTGCCTCATTCCAATAGCTACTTCTCAAAGGACAGAACACAAAAACATCTGATGGCTCTGGGCATGACATGAAGTCAACGCCATGGCAGCCCTTAGGAAACAGTCCCATAAATGAATTCTTTCTGCACACAGGGAATGGACGTAACGTTCTGATTAGTTGTCTCACCTTTTAGGACCCAGTCACACCTCTGTAAGCTGTCTATGAATAAATAACTGCATAAATTTCCCATTGGCCACCCCTCTCTTTTTTATAGCATCTCTGAAATTTTTGAAATGTACAGTCTTGATAGGTTATCTCACAGGAAGAAACGCAGGGGCGCTGAGCCGCATACCATAGGTTAGAACCGCGAAGGCCCGGGCTGCTCGCTCACTCCTGTGAAATAAACATCCGCGGACTATGCAGTGTGTGCGCCACGTTACTTGTTGGGTTAGATCACACGAGGGGATAAAGCTGACTCTTTGCCTTCATCATGTTCCTACTCACTGAGGCCAACAGTGATTCATATAAACTATGCTGTGAATCCAAGCGAGAAGATGGGAAGCGTCTTGCTTCCAAGCGAGAGAACACCCCTCCCCTCCCTTCGGTCCATCTCAATCATCATCAGCACCAAGGATCATGCAGAATTTGAAAAAGGACTAATAGGACCCGGCTCTGAACAGGTCTCCCTGAAAGGAAACAGTGCAGACTAATGATCCAGCGAACATCTTCCTGTGAGATATTATAATTTTTCTTTCAATACATGATATACTACAGTAACAGAAAATCCGCAGCATCTAGCATAATAACAAGGTACATCACTGTTACATAAACCATAAAATAACAAATTTAATTCGAGGTAACTGATGACATTAACAGATGTGCAAATCTTTCTACCTGATGTGGAGGCTCCCAAGCCCCTTACATGGCAACCAACAGTCGCGTCACCAAATGATTGTTTTCTAGTGTCACTGTGCGTCTCGCCTGTTAATACATAATCTAGATTTATAGGGAATTTAATAGCACTCAACTAAAGGTGCCATAATCTAATTATGCTTTTAAAAAGGAACTAATCCAAAGGTGATACTTTATTATTATAATAAATACACCTGTCACACAGCAGTCCAAGGATCTAATCTTCTATGGAAACTTGATGGAAATACTTTTCTTCTCTTACTGCAGCTCGGATAGTGTGATGGAAGCCGAGGGCTGACCGAGGGGACATCCAAGCAAGCCTCGGCAATGGATGTCCCTTGGGCTTGCTTCCCAACTACATGTCCCAGGGGCCACAGCCAGGCCAAATCCCGGGTGCCTCTGGGACACAGGCATTTTAGCTAGAGCTGCCCTTGGTGCCAGTGCTGAGCCCTCCCGACTGCCAGGTGCACCAGGTCCCCTGTGGTGAGGGCGCACCCTACAGAAAGGGAGGGAGGCGGCGGAGAGCCGTAGGTGCAAGAGCATGGGTTCACACCCTCCACTAAGAAACGACGGAGTGAAGTGTGTATCCGTGCAACCAAATACTCTCGCAATAAAAACCGTTGAATGTGCCATGACATGGATGAACCTTGAAAACACTGTACTAATTGAAACAAATTGATCACAAAGCCCACATATTTTCTGATTCCACTGACACAAAATGTCGAGAAGCAGCAAATGTACAGGGACAGGAAGCGGGTCAGTGATGGCCGGGGCTGGGTGACGGCAAGTCGGGGAGAAGAACAGTGCATGCTGGCGAGTGCCAGGTTTTTAGGGGGTAGCAATGAAAATATTCTAAAATTGACTGCAATGATGAATCAATGTAATTATCATTCACTGTGAATATACTGAAAACCATTAAGTTGCACACATTAACAGGTACATTGAATGGTAGGTAAATTATACCCCAATAAAACTGTTATCTTTCAGTAAGACCACAGATTTATGTCACGGCTGTGCCCCTGAGGAGCTGTGGAATGGTGGGAAAGCCACGTCAATGCCCAGGCGCTGCACCTCTCAGTACGAAGACAGAGGGTTTTTACATGGAAGACGTTCGGGACATCGCCTCTCGCAACAAGCACGGGCTGTTGTGACAGCTGAGCAAAGCCCCTACTCACATGTGGCTCCTGAGGCTGCTGCGGGGGACATGTGTCACTGAAAGGGCATGGTGCTGTTCCAAATCCACCCCCCCCCCTGTGTTTACTGTTACATGTCAACGGAGCACATACTGAGTGCTTGGCATTGTCAGGGACAAGTCAAACCCTGGACGGACGGATGAGCTTATGCATGTGACACCCAAAGTTTCACCAGCTGCACCTCCCTGTGGGACAAGGTGACTAATATGCTTTGCATCGCAGGGGCGGAGTGGCGGGCTCTCTGTGTTTGGGGCTCTTCCAGCGAGAAGGTGGATGGAGAGGGGGGAACGCTGCACAGGCTGCAGCTAACCACAACAGGGCTGGCTCTCAGACCTCCATGCCGGAGAATGAGTCTCAGCAAGCAGGACTGCACCCCAAAAACAAGTGCCGTGAGGACTCCAGTTAAGGTGCACCAGCTAACTCCAACCAAGGCTTCCCCACACCGTCACCGTTGTGGGTTATTATCACACTGCATGACCAGACCATTCACCGGTTCACAAAGTAAAGGTCGGCAGTCCATTCCTCCACCCCAGGTACCTACCCCACTGCATTTCTTCCACAAAGAAAACGCTGATCTGAATGAGTTCCACTCCAGTTCGGGCAGAATAAAACGTACACGCCCCAGTATGATTAAGAACAAGAGGCTCCAACTATACCCCTCTCATCAATTTCAGACCACAGTTGGACGTTTCTGGTGCTTTCTGTCCAGTAGGCGGCTAATCTGTGGAAAGTGGAAGTAAATATGGACATTTAGTTATTATCAAATGGCTTAGACATTTTTAACACAGGCAGAGGCGGCCGGAATCCTCAGGGGCACAAAAAAAGCAAGAGCATCAGAAGCTGGAGGGGGAGTTCCAGCCTGGAGCCCAAGGAGAGGGCTCTGGGAGGGGCACCTGCACCAGCCACCCAGACGTCACATTGCGTGCAGACCCTAAGTGACTTGCCTCCTTGGCTGCTGCTGCTTTCTGCTCAAGGCTGACAATCAAATTTCTCTCAAATCAAAAGGAATAAAACACAAGGTGAAGCTGTTAAAAAACAGCTATCGACATAAAGGTCAAGGCGCCTGGCACGAAAAAGAAAAGCAAAAATTCTCTGGTCTGTGATCAGATTTATTCTTGATGCAGACCAGAACCATCCACATCCGCGGTTCTTTTCTAACTAGTAGGAAAGCTTTCTTAATTTGATTTGCTCTGGCATTTATTGTGTTTTATAAAATATCTAAATGTCAGCTAGATTTATAAAAATGTACTTGTAATTTAATAAATGGTTAAAACAGATTATTCATGAGCAGATATAATACAGACCATAATAACCTAAATTGATATGGATTTTTGTTTTCCTCCTAATCGCAAAAGTAATTAGTGTTTGATTACGAAGTTTTTTATTCTGCGGTAATGGGCGCTAACGATGCATCTGCATGCATCTGAGGTTCCACACCACACTGCAGGCTGCCGTTCAATACCGGGACGTTGGAGGGATTTCTACATTTCAATTTGCAATGAATTCAGTGACGGGTCAAGGACGCATCAAAGGGCGGCTTAGCCCAAACCGGGTGTGAGGGATGAGACCGACAGGACTTTGAAAGTGATTATGTGCCCCAGCTGTTCCCTCCTGCAGGGGGACCAAGCAGCTATCTGAAAGCCACCAAATGGGCATGTCTCTGTGCTATTTTCAGGTTTCTCTGATAAAACGTTTTATTTTTAAAAGAAGGTTTGCTGACTAAGTCTGCCCCGATGCTCGCCCTGGGGCGAGTGGACAGAGTGGGTGGCTCTGAATGAGACTGTCACTTGCACTCAGAATCAGCGGCCCCCTTGCTGCCGTGTCGGGCCGAGGGCTTGGGAGGGAGAAGCCGTGTCTGAAATGCAAGTTGTGACACTTCCCCGTGAAGTCTGCCATCTATTTTGAGAACTTTCCACAAACAAACCTGCCCTGCAGTTCCAGGCCCTGAGTGTGACTGTCCCCACAGTGTGGCCTTTTCCAGGACTTCAGCGAGTTGGCATCGCGTGGTGTGTGCAGGCCTGTGGGACTGACCACTGTCACCTGGCGATGTGCATGGAAGGTTCCTCCCTGGCTTTGCCTGGCTCGGTCGCTCATTTCTTTTGAGCACTGAATAATATTCCACTGTCTGGACAGGTCACAGTTTATTATCGGTCACCTGCCAAAGGGGCAGCTCAGCTCCTTCCCAGTTTTTGACAGTTAGGAATAAAGCTGCCATAAACGTCCAGGTGCAAGGTTTTTGTGTGACATGAGTTTTTAAGTCTTTTGGGTAAATACACAAAGAGCCTGGTTGCTGGACTACGCTTTAAATACGGACGTGAAAGGGTCTGACAGGTGTAGAGAGAAGGGCGGGAAGGGAGAGGGGGGTGAGAACAGCTTTACTCCCCACTTGTTCTGAGGACGCTGTGACACTCACAGAACCTAATTAGGAAACTACCTTCTCTGAGTGCAAGGTTAATTAGATAATTAGTTGAGCTGAGTAATAGATGAGGTACTGCATATTAAAAAAAATTAATACACTAATTCTAACTGAGTAAGTAATTCTAACTATAGGGACCAAAGCCGGGTTTCAAAATAAGCCTGTGAAATACTAAATGGCTGGGACCAGACTGTATTTTGATTGACAAGATGACGACGGCCCCGTCAGAGAAAGTTAAAATTGGACACATAGCTATTTTTAAACATAAAATAAGATACATACTTAGAGATAATTTATTGCTGATTAGCAGGATCAGGCCAACACATTCATTTCTCCACGAAGCTGCTCCTTCACCCCAAAACTACTCAGTGTTCACTGGGCACCAGGCACCGTCTCAGCTGCTAAGGACACACTTCTCAACACGGGTCAGAAATCACTGGGCTTGTGCCATGTGCCACCCTAAGTCACGGGTAGGCAGCCTGTAGACAAGAGCAACCGAAGGGACGAGCTCCCTGCACGCTCCAAGTCTGAGGCACACCGGGGCCTGCGTGGGCAGTTTAAATTGTACGGAGGATCCCGGAAGGCCGATTTTACATACACGGGTCTGCGCCAGCAGCACTTAGAGGGTGAATCTAATTTGTGTCTTTTTTTTTTTAGTGCAATCTTTTTAGAATGGCAACACAATATTTGTTAAAGCATCAAAATATTTAACATCAGGTGACATTATGCTACAATGTGATTTATATGGATGATTTGATTTCTCCTGATAGAAATTTAAAAATAAAACTAAGGAAAAGCCCTGTCCTACATTCTTTTTAGACATAAATGACGAAGCATCGCGGGTATTCTGGGAATCTATCTGACACTTCACATCGAATCTGGAAAACTCGGATGAATCAACTGGAAGCCTTTACAGCTGGCACGCACGCAAAGCTCTCTTAAATCGGTTTAAACTTTCACTTTGTCGGCAGGATCTTTAGGTGACCAGAATTACCATAAAAGTCCTATAACTTTCTGCCCTTTGGAAAGGGCACACCTTTGAAAACCGCATGAGTCCAGGGGACACACCCGAGCTGCGAACCCTCTGGGTCTGTGTTTCCGAGACGCCGAGCTCTGTTACAGTCAGGGCGCCTCTTCCCCCCGACACGCGGCCCAGGTCTCCGCCCTTCCTCTGTCACTGGAGCACCAGCATCTTCCTATGGCCTTGCAGGGAGGTGGAGACACCTGTTTATCGCCCGATAATTAGCCACCTAATTTCCTCTCTGCACATAAAACCGAGAAGCTGCCGCTTCTTACCCTGGAGATGAGAGTTGAAGGTTGAAATGTTCCAGAGACTCCTGTCTGCTGCGTCCCACACATTTTAACTTTACACAGAATGTCATTTGCATTCACGTGGCTGATGAAGATGAAGGAGGTGCCAACTGTCTTAGAAAGATCTGAGATTTTCAAGACAAGATGCTTATTTCCCCCCAGACAGACAATAGATCCAGGTAAAGGCAGAGAGATAGATGTAGATAGATCGCACATTAACTCGAATCTAATTTACACAGCAAATCCACTTAGGAGACTCGGGCTGTGATTTGACAACAGCTCAGCCCACATGAACTGGGTTCCTATCACATGAAGGGACCCTATGAAAGGATCAAATTCCTGCTCTCCGCGGAGCTTAAAATTTAGTGGTGTTAGCTGGGGTGTAGTATCTTTTCACTGAAACTGTTTCCCCCTGCAATTTATCAAGACTGTCTCATTCCAAGTCCTGTGGAATCACGCTCACCTAAATACTAGATATGCAAAATGCAAAGGTTTTTAGACTTAAAAAATAACGCTGAGTGTTGTATTTAATCTTGACCCATAATGAATACTTAGGACTGCTCTCTCAAGTAAAAACATGAGGGTAGAGACATAGAAACCCCTATTTGGCAATAAAAGAGGACTGACTAAAAGCCACTTCTGGGTATTTACCTGAAGAAACCCAAACCGCTCATTCAAAAAGACACCTGCACCCTCTGTGAATCACAGCCTCACTTACAACAGCCAAGGGATGGGAGCAACCTAGGTGCTCATCGACAGACGAGTGGATAAAGAAGGTGTGGTGCATCTGTACAACAGAGTATGACTCAGCCATAAAAAGATGCAACCTTGGCACCTGCAACAACGTAGATGGGCCCAGAGGGTATTGTGTTGAGTGAAGTCAAAGAGAGAGACAAACACTGTAAGATTTCACTCATATGTGGACTCTAAAGAACAAAATAAACAAACAAACAAAACAGAAACAAACTCGTAAACACAGAGAACAAATTGATGGTTGCCAGATGGGAGAGGGCTGGGGGGCGAGTGAGAAGGTGGAAGAGATTAAGTACTCGTTTCCAGAGATGAAAGCAGCCGCAGGGACGCAGAGGACAGCACAGTGGATAGATGGGTGTCACAGCTACGTATGGTGTCAGGTGGGTGATCGCTTCGTAAGTACTCACATGTCTAATCACTGTGCTGTACGCCTTACCCTAATATAATATTGAGTGTCAACTGTAATCACTGAACCATAACGCCATGTTTTAAAGGCAGCCTGTCTAACATGCTCTTGGGCCCAGAGAACATTCCTGCCTACAGAACGGACCATCTTAAATGGACATCTGATTGGGCTTCAGCCACAAACGTACCATCCTGAGCACAGAGAGAAGCTGTTCAGGCCCCAACCGCCGACTCTGCCATTTTCTCACAGCCCCTCCATCCCGGGACCCACTCCCCCGGACCGTAGCTTCCGAGGACTGCTGGTGCATGCTCAGAAAATGACCACTTTTCACTGCTGCCCCAGCCCCAGCCCACGCAGCAAGAGTCTCAGGCACAGGCTCACCTACCACACAGAAACACCTGAAGATGGCTGTGTGCGAGACGGAAAGCCGTGGCCCCACGGGTCTCTGGGGGGCAGAGTCAAAACCCCTGGGGAGGGAAGTTCTTCGATGTACGAGAGAAAATCTGGTTCTTTCCAACAACACAAGAGGTTACCTTAGGCCATCAGAGCTACTGAGAAATGTTTTCGAGGGGGGTCATTGTGGTCAATTAAGAGTGGACAAGTAGAAATGGGTTAGGAGACAGCTCCGTCCCATCCTGCCCATCCAGGCTCTCAAACTGGCACTTTCTCACCAAGTTCATGAGTCGCGGATGAGAGAGGATGGTCTTGTATCACACACACACACACAGCATGTTGGTAATACTGCAGAGCCGTGAGACAGCATTATATTATATTATACATTGGGATGCGACTCAAACATCCCTTTCATTCCCAGTGAGTCTCCCCTGCCTTGATGTGTACACGTCATTTCAGGGTTTCACAGACCAGCTGCAAAACTGCTGATTGTCTGCAGAGTAGATTTCTTTGTTGGGAAGGAAAATGGCTCTTCAAAACAGTCCTCTCCCTCTGAGGACAGGAGGCAACTGCGCTTCTTCTACACACACAGGTTGATTCAGAGAAGCCTACTTGTTCCTGAGGCAGAGGGTAGGGCCTCCTCAGGAAATGGCCCCCCCGTGGCTGCTGAGCAACACTGTCTGCCCCACCGTCACGTCTGGCACAGAAGCCAGGCGCGGGCTGAATGCTATCTTTCAGACACAGGCCAAGTTCACGCCTCAGAAGCTTTGCATCCCCAAAAGAGAACTCCCCCTGGCTCCAGCTTTGTCTCCCTGAGCCACGACGGATCCATGCCAACAAATGCATTTAATTCTTAATTGGGTTCCCTCTAAAATTCTGCAACCACAAAGTGGATCACACGGCAGCTTGCTTGCCTTTGAAGGGCCATAAAAATAGCTTCTGCAATTCCATCTTTGGTTTCAGTACCGGAGAGCCCCGAGGCTTGCTATCTACTCACCGCACGCCAAGCCAACTGCGTGAGCATGGTGGCGGTGGCCACCCGTCGGCCGGCTCTCCTCACCCGCAGCCCCCCGAAGAAGCCTCCATGGGGCGACATTTCTGGAACCCTGGGAAGAGTCACGCGGGTCCTTTCCGAAGGAGCGGTCTGTGCGGAAGGCACTGGCGGTGCTTACAGAAGGAAGCGGCCAACTGACCGGCCCCCGGAACGTGGAGGCTGCGGGCGCCAGTGTCACACAGGCCGTCCGTTAACTCTCCTCCACGGACCAAGTCCCCGTCCTGCGGGCTACACTCAGTTTTTAGGAAGAGTCACAGAGCTGTTAGAGCAAAATACATAAAAAGCAGGTGTAAAGAGAAAAATTAGCAGCGGAGAGAAGTATTTCCTTACGTGTTCTGAACTTAAGTAGGAATGTCACATCCAAGTAGGAATGTCACATCCAAAGAGAAACCCTCGGGACCTGGGCCAGCGGCCGCACCCCAGCAGCCAGGAGAGGACCACCCTGATCTGGCTGTGGGCTCAGCACGTGGGTGTCCAGAGAGCACCGGGGGAGGGAAGGCGTGTTGGGCACAACTGTTTCACTTTTAAAAAGCCGTCCTCGTCATCGGTCTCCTCGCACAGGCACAAGAACTCTCTCCCCGCATATTCTCAGTGGACACTTCTGCACCACGCTGTGTCGCCCCAGGTCGAGACTGACAGTGCAAAATTACTTTACTATTCCAGGCCCTGACCGCATATAGCTCACGTTCTACTCAAAAACAGTACAGTTTTAAATGTAGAACCTATTAAATCCAATGCTTTGGGGGAAATGTTGTCAGTCTTCCTTTCTTCCACAGACAGAAATCTTAGCTGGGCCCTTGGACACAAGAATAAGGCCACAAGACCACGCTTCTGAATGGCCCTGCTCTCCCTGGGCACCGCAGCTGAGGACGCCTGTCCCTGACCTGACCTGCAAAACCCCCACGGGCTCTGGCCGGTGCTTGGTAGAAGGTCTGCAGCACAGAGTGGATCTGCAAGAAACAAAAAAGTGCTTTAGTTTCCCAAACTGTGTGCTGCAGAGGCAACTGGAAAGGGACAATTATGTGGAAAAATGGGCCCAGTCGGGGCGCGAGCTGGGAAGGGAGGGAGTCTGTTTGCTGTCTCTCCTCCATCACTCTGTGCAGCGCGGGTCTCCACAAACAGGAGCACAGGGCAGGAGAGGTGAGCAATACAGCTGCAGTTTCCACATTAAAAGTGAGGGAACTGTGCAGGGAGAACTCAGAATCTTGTGGAGAAAAATCAGAAACACGCTCAGCAGCTGGAGAACGGCCTGGGTAACGAGCAGACGCCAGGATCTGCGAGACAAGGTGCCAAAGGCACTCGGGAGACGAGGAAAGAGCCAAAAATCAAGACGGCATGTTCAGGGCTGACAGGGGAAAATAAAGCCACATTCTCCGGGCGCCCCACACTCAGACGCTCGGATGGGTCTGCCTGTCACTCCTGAGAATAAAAAAAAGCAGTACGAGTGGAAGATGCCGCTGAGGCTGCAAATGGAACAGGGAGAGGGAGGAGGGCGCAGGCAGCCGGCCTTACCCCGCTTCCTCTTTCCCACCCAGTCCCTGCCGCTCCGCGGTCTGCAGGAGCCGGGCTGAGGCTCCAGCCTCCATCCCGGACGGAACACGGAACGAGTTACATGAAAATAAACTGGAAAGACATCGTGAATGGCCAAGATGCTCCCATTCTTCTTCCGGAAGCTTCCTCAGAGTCCCTTCACCAAAGCTTTAATATAAATAATGTATAAATGTGCCATTTTAACAAAATCTCACTTATGAATCCATGAGGCTACCTTAAGTATTTCTTAGTTTCACCCCGAGTAGGAGACAAACCAACATGTAACCCTTTAAGTTTAAAGGGCGCCTTCTATTATCTCGATTCGACAAAACACCTTTCGCATAAATGTTCTACCTCTGAACAATAACTCTGAGTCCCTCCGCAGCACCACAAGTAAAAATAATAAGCACTGAGCCATGTGGTAAGAAAATTAGGTATTCTTCTATTTCTAAATGTGGGTATTCATTTATTTTGACAAGTACAACTCAGTTTTAATTATTCATCGTGTGGTAGTGAATACACTGCAGAATGTCTCATAGGGCAGTGAAAACTTCTATCTGTGGTGGGAAGTCCTATCAACAGGCAACGCACATTAAATATTTCCTTAGAATAATGCAAAAACAGGAAACCCAGAGCGGGCAGTGGGGTGAGCGCGCCGTCACAGGGCAGTGACAGCAGGCGGCCAGGACCATCCCCAAGCTCTGCACGCTGCGGCCGGCCTGTAAGGGCTGCCCCAGTGAGCTCTCCCTGTCCTCGAGGCCCACCCTGCCTTGAATTCAGGGTTCAGACATTTACAGAACCCATTCCTCCTCCTCACCTTTATTTAACCTGGAGGCTCTTGACCAGGGCAGCCGTGTGAACCTGGCAACCCCTGAAGGCGCCGTGGTTGTCACAACTGGGAAGGTGCCACTGGCAGCGGCCAGGGACACTGCCACCCCTACAAAGCACAAGACGACAAGAGTCGCCCGGCCCGGAATGTCCATGGGCTGCGGTTGGGAAGGCCTGATTTAACCCGACAGGTACATTCTGGGGCAAGAGGTAAAGAACCGCTCGCTCTGTTTTTGGACCAGAATCTGAGGCCCATCCGCTCTCTAAATCACACAGCAAGTTTCAACAAGCCACTAAACTGCGGGGAAGGGCATCGCCCAAAACAAAAAACTTGAACACAGTGGAGTCATGCTCCCACAAACCCTGGGCATACACAAAACGAGGACGTGGGGGAGAAGAGGCCGTCTGCAAGAACCACAGGCAGCAAGGCCAAGACAGAGACCCAGATCTGAACCCCAAGTCCACCCCTCACCGGCAGCTGAGCTCCAGGACTGGCCGCCGCACCCCACAGTCGACCCTGGCCCAGGTGTCCAACGGCCACAGGATTATCCCTCACCAAGAACTCACATGGGGGGTGCTGTATAAAAGGAGGGCACTGCCTAAATGTGACTGCTAGCAACCCCAGAGACAGCGTCTGCCGACCTCTCCCTTCTCCCCGTCGGGGGGGTCCATAAACTCATGTGTGCCTCCAGATTGAAAGACACCAGGCTTGGGTCCCAAAACAAACATGCGTCCAGATCCCATGGGGAATGGGGAAAGGGAGATGTGTGTGGAAGTACAAAATCAGGAGTCTGACATCCAAACATCTGAAATGTACAGAGACCCAGCAATTAGCTCTCCCAAGCACGATGACGCTGTGTGCATCGCTAAGTCCCCATGTCCTCACGCGGGGACCATGGGACCCACGCCTCAGAAGGCTATAAGGACCAAAGTAAACACGTGAAAGAACAGGGTCGGAGTCCACAGGGAACAGCTGCTGCGAGATCAGCAACCATCACACAGGGTCTAATATTAATAACCATCATGTGACAGATCATTTTCTTTTCTTTTTTTTGAGAACCCCTGTTACGTCAAGGCCCTGGGGACCAGGGCAGTGACGGTAAAGGAGGTGGACAGGGTCTCAACCCTCGCAAACCTCACATTCCAATGTGGGAAAGAAAATGATCAAGACACAAATAATAAAAAAAATCAAAAATAAAAATTTTAAAGGTCAGGAAGTCAGGCGAAGATATGAGATTCTAGTTCAAAGCATCTGTGAAGCTAAGGTTAGTGTTTCCAGAAATGATGTGAGAAACAGGCTGTGTGGGCGGAATTGTTAAGCAGCAGAGTTGTGATCCAGGGAGTTGGGAGCCGGTCACAGAGCGGGGGCTGGGTCACGGGTCACGGACACAGGCCAACCAAGTGGCCGCAGCAGGGCTCGCCGGAGGCAGGACCCCGCGCACTGTTCCCTCGAGCTGCGCTTCTTCCTCAGGTAACACCTCTCCCCCCACGGCTGTCTGTGCCTGCTCCTCACGTATGAGGAGGTGACTTTCTAACTGGTGCTGAGCCAGAGGAAGGGAGACCACCTCTGGGCACATTCAGTGAAGCCTCTTAAGTCAGAGCCCCACGAAGGGACATGACAGATGTCACGTATGCGGACGTAATTAACGGGAAATCTTGGCGCAGTGGGATCAAACTGACCCCGCTGACGAGGAGATCCGTAGTGGGAACCTTTATTCTATTTGAAGGAAATAATGTAGTAACAACTAGTGCGCAGCGCTCTTTAGCGGTGGATTTGGCAAAGAATAAAGTTGAGAACACTACACGGTGCACTGGTGCGGCAGGACGCCTGCTGTCTCCCTGCGCTGTTGGCTTCAACGTGGTTGCTTGTACATTTCTGAGCTGCGTTCTCACGAATTTACCAAAAGGTCAACCCCTACCAAGAGTAAATTTTTAACAGGAAATAAATACTTGTATCTAAAATAAAGTTACCGCTCATCCTAATGGGCAGAAAACTAAGGCAGCAGGAATTGAAGTAGTTTCAACACTGTTAGAAACGCTGACAAATGGACCCAATTCTGGCACATGCTTCGAACAATCCCGCAGCCCCGAGTGCAGTGGAGAGTCAGGGTGTCCTGGTCGCCCTGGTCACCTCCAATGAGGAGGAAGCCGAACTGAAAGTCTAGCCTCCAGCAGTCTCTCTGGGTCTGAAATCCCTTGCCATGGCCATCCCTACTGCTGAGAGTAACCAAGCACCTACTAAAGCCGGGTCCTTTTCTGAGCTTTGCCTGCACCATCTGCTATTCTTTTGTATACACAGAAGTGTCTAAAAGACCAAAATATAAATAAAAAATAAGCTAAACTGGCATACAAGGTTAAAGACTAAGTAAGAAGACCAAATACCTCGGCAGGCAAAGAAGCAGTAAATAGTTTTAAGGCGACCTTGTTACCTGAAGTCTCTAGACAACAGCAGGGCTGATGACTTTGGAAAGAAAATACTCCATAGTGCTTTGGAAGGAAAACCACCGAATCCTCAGAAGTGATTGTCAAGCCAACACATACTTAAAAGAAGGCAGTATTTGTATCGCCTTATTGAAGTATGTAAGTTATTTCCTAGTGGATGGTCTTTCAAATCATCAGCCACATTAAATCTACAGTTTAACTCAGAAAAAGAGGACATACTTCATTATAAGAGCTAAGCAAAGAAATCAAAGGGATGGTCTATAACCTGATCATTATTACAAGCAAGTGCCTTTCACTTCCCAATGAATGTCCTCCAGGTTTTTTTCCTTTTTCTTCTTCAGGATAGGATTTACATCAATGAAAATGCAAGAAAAGTAAGGAAAAGAAAAAAAGTAATTTTTATTTTTATTAATATTTCATTCCTGGAAATTGTTAGAAATTTGTTTAGAAAATATCAAAATGCTATAAATCAATATAGCAATAATAAGGCCCCCAAAGAACAAAGATGTGACTGCAGTGAGTTAAAGACTTCAGTGCTTTGCAGATTTGGAAAGGCCACTTCATTTCCAATGGGACTTAGAGCATCAAGTTACAATGAACCTTGGCAAGACTATTTTTACCACTCACTACCATGTTGGGGGGCGGGGAGGGTACGTTCAATCATTTCACTAGGAACTGTGGCTTCGACACCCATAACCCCAGTCGGTGTTCGTTAGGCCCGTATGTATCTAGCACCCATCACGTGCCGAGCAGCAGGCCAGCTCCCCCAGAGATGATGTCCAGGCTGGGCAGAAGTTCCCAGGGGTCACACTGCCCACACACATCACTGGTGGGAATCTGTCAGGCCACAATTGAGAAAATTAAGTCAATGAAACAGAATTTGATGTGCTCACTTCCCAAGTTTTTATTAAATGCAATAAACTGGATGAAAAACGAATCTATCAACGTCACACTGACTGAAATGGGACAACAGCCTCTCTTTTTAGATGCATGGTCTTCGTGGCCTCGTTCCCGTAAAACCACCGCCACCTTTTCCGTGTGATTCGTGGTGGGTGACGCACAGGCAAGTCCGAGACCTGCGTCCACGACGTGTTGTGAGTTAAAACAACGACTAGTACTAACTCACATTTAAAAGCAGGGCAATACCTTTTTTTGCCAACGTGTCCCTCTCATAGAAGAGTCTGTCTAATATCTTATAATCAGGGCTACATTAAGTTACAATAATCGTTTCCTTGCTGTGCAAGAATCCCTGGACACAGAAGTACCGGTGGCCCCGTGAGGAAGCTGAGGGAAGGGCAAATCCATTCTTTCTTTTCACTTTATCACCCGGGTCCCCTCAACGAGGATAACGGTGCCGAGATGCTTCCTGAAGGACAGTAGTAAAGGAGCCCCGAGAGCCACCTTTCAACTGTGGCTCTAACCAGGAGTTAGAGCGTCAGAACCAGGTGCGAGCACAGAATCTGGAGACAGGAGGAAACCGCGTGGGAGGAGATACCCTTCCATGTCTTTGCACCCTCGGCTTTGCAGTCACTGTTAAAAGGCACCCTGGGGCTGTAACGTCAGGGCGTTTAATTAGCGTTCCAGCAGCAAACACTCAGTGTCCTGGACGGCCCGGCTCCACTTCCCAAACGCTACCCGAGGTGTGATGACTTGCTTGTGGTGCACTGAAGTGACCCAGGAAATGAACGGCAGCTCGCAGGACCCAGAGTGCATTCTCAGGCCTGGCCAGGGGACCGGTTTCCCGTCCACTCCCTTACTGTGGGAGGAAGGAGGGCGCTTCTGTCGGCAAGTGTGCGCACACTGACACTATGACACCGTGACCGGACGCTGTCGTCCTCGGATGTATGCGTAACATCCGCAGCGCCTTTCCTAACCACTCCTTCCCAACGACCCCTTCTCCTCTTGCTTTCACGAAAACCAGCACCGCCCCAGTGAGGAGTTCTGCTCTACATTACGGAGCTCCGCCTGGAGGACTGGTTACCACCGCCGCTGCCCGCTTCTGTCTTCACTCAGGACCTGGCGCGTGACAGCCACACGGGCATCGTAACAGCCATGTTCTTGGGGGAACACTCACCGTGTTCTCCGTAGCTCACGCCATCTAACACCGAAAAACGTCGACTGGAACGACACGGAGTGAACTGCTTCACAAGCGCAGGTCCCCACACAAGGGGCTGGACCACTGTCATCAGCGCAGCTCTTTCAGGAGAGCGCTCGGCCACCGTGGCCTCTGCAGCACATGCACCAACGACAACTCGGCCACCGCGGCCTCCGCAGCACACGCACCAATGACGGCTCGGCCACCGCGGCCTCCGCAGCACACGCACCAATGACGGCTCGGCCACCGCAGCCACCACGGCCTCCACAGCACGCGCAGCAATGACAGCTCGGCCACCGCGGCCCCCACAGCACACGCACCAATGACAGCTCGGCCACCGCGGCCTCCGCAGCACACGCACCAATGACAGCTCGGCCACTGCGGCCTCCGCAGCACACGCACCAATGACAGGACAATGGATGACGGACGGTGCTGACCCCGACGCTAGTTCTCCCAGGAAGGCGGGGCTCCTGCTTCTGGTGCGCCCACCTGGTATGAGACCCCGCAGGGATAGGAAGTCACTCTCCCTCACGTGACTGCAGAGGCTGGGCAGCCCACACCCGTTGGTATGAGTTGATCAGAAGGGAGATTTTCTTGGGTGGCCCCGAGCTACTCCGGGAAGGGGGGCTCCCTTTGAAGGGCCAGACTGGAAGTGACAGGAGTGGTGAGGACAGACAGCAGCTCCGGGAGCTGAGCACAGTCCTGGCTGACAGCCAGAAGGCAGGGCCCCGAGGCCTCCAGCCCACAGGCATGGAAACAAGTGCCACAGACAACCTGAGGGAGCCTCTGCTGAGGGCACAGCCAGCTGACACTTGGGTCCCAGCCTGTGAAACCCGGAGCATATGACTCGGCTGAGACAGGCCGGACTCCTGGCCCTCGGAGCGTGCAAGAGCGAATGTGGGCGCATGTGGGCTTCGGTAACCGAGGTAATTTGTTATGTAGTGATAAAAACCTTATCTAGATGTGCCGCAATGTACCCAATGTTTTCTACGACTTTGCCAGGCATTGTACTAAATCTTATATAATATTTATTGTCCCGTTAAATCTCAAAACAAGTTCCTAAGATAAATGCTATTATTATAAACTAGCATATTATAATATAAATATAAAACACTATTATTATGAAACCTCATTCTACAGATGCGGAAGGAAAAGCGTGCAGGGCAAGAAACTGAAGACCACGCAGCTAATAGGGACGACAGCCGGAGCATCCTCTCTTTACCCGCACAGGCCCCGTCCTCACGCCCCCGATTCTGCTCTCCCTACAGCAAGACCACCGAGGCCCTGGCCCTGACACCTGGCTGGGGCCTCACTTTGCTGTGAGCTGCTTATGTTGTTTAAAGGAGACAGGGAGGCCCCCACCCCCGTCTACTGACCTAGGGGTCTCTCTTGAAATTAAACCCATCCATCGGCAACCGACACACACACAGACATGCGTGGAAAAGTGACATCACAAGGGCCAGTTATGAGGCGCCGGATTTCATCACGCGAGTCTTCATCATCCCATGTTGCCCACAGCATCCAAAGTGTGGTCCCTAGGAAGGGATTAGGAGACCCCAGGAGATGGCTTATCTCACAACACCTTTCTGACACACACCCCAGCTGAAACAGGAGTTGAGAATGATCCCAAATCCCTCTGCAGGGATCTTGGGAAGAGTAAAACACCTCCAAACGGGCTCCCCCAGAGCCCTGCCAGGAGGAGAGTGGCCTGGGGGTGCTGTGGAAAACGCCAGTGGGAGAGGCTGGGGGGGGTGGGTGCTGCAGAGGGCGGAGGGCCTTCCCTGCCACCCCAAGCTCTGGGGCCTGCCCGTCCGGCTGACTTCTCCCCACCTCGCTGCCCGGCACTCACAGGTGTTCCCCCCACCACCCAGTCTCTGCTGCTTCAAGCGCTCCTCTGCCTGGGGCGTCTGGTAAACCCAGCAGGTGTCTGACTTTGATCCTATGGGCAGATCCTTGTGCCCAAGGCCCACCAGCCCCACCAGGAAAAGTGAGTGAGCCTGCCCCCTTCACCTGCCTCTCTGCTCCTTTTATAAGCACGAACCTGCCTGGGAAACAAGTGACGGTGGTGGTAATGAAACGACACCCAGCGCGGGGGTCTCGGTGGCACCGCACGCTTGCCTCTAGGGACTCGTCTTTCTACCTTTCCCCGCACGCCCCACCCCAAACACAGTCCATCAGCCCCTCTGAGTGCTGACGGCGACAGTGGCCACCTGTGTCTTGGTTCCTCTGGGCCCTCTGCAGCTTTTTAAGTGGTGGATTTAACGAAGCAGGTGACCCTGCTTGGAGCAGATGACCCATTCGGTCCCATCGGAAAATCCCTGTGTGAGGGGTGGGTCCAAGGGGGCCTGTGCCTCCCTCACCAGACTGTCCAGCGCGACCCGCCACCACCCAGCGGTCAGCTGGCCTCACTGCATGCGGCCCACACAAAACTGTGCCATTCTCCGTTGTCAGGGGCACACACGTGTGTTCAGCGGCTTTAACAGACCTTCCCCGTCACAGACCCCCAAGGGGCTATGCTCCATGTCACCCTAAGAGAGTACTCAAGCTTCTCCGCCAGCTCCCAGGTGTGACGAACGGCCACGGCAAAACCCACATGTGTGAGGGAAGCGGCCGGGTGAGGCGTGTGAAGCTCTGGCTGACCACATCTACCCAGTGGGTACAAATGTTACTGGCCTTTCAGAAATACAAAAAACATGTGAGGGGTTATGTTTTGTTGCCTTTTCCTCTCCGAACATGGCCTTTTCAGACCAGGGTCTGCTCGGGCCCACGATGGGCGGTGGCGGCGGGGGAAGGCGCACAGTGGCTACCAGTGACTTTGTCCAAACAAAGTCGATGCTTTTCTGCCGTGAGTGATGACTAGTAAAGTGCCCCACCTGAGGGTGTCCCTCACTGTCCCAGCTCTCTTCCGGGCTGTCAGCTGTGTTATTTGTGTGCACACCAGTAAAGGCTGTCTCTGGGTTAATTAACCAAAATGCTCCTGTTTGGCTCTGGATCCAAATACATATTAACTTGCCTTTCTTTCAATATATTGAACACGTGCCTCACCCTCTGCGTATACAGTGAAGATGAATTCATTGGCCTTACCCTTTGACAGTTGCTCACTGTGCACCTGCCGTGCTGTGGGCAGGGACCTTGTCCAGGATCCCAGTCTGCACCCCGCACCCACTCCCAGGCAGCTGGCCGCCTCAGCCGGGGCAGCAGATAACAGACGGACACACTGCACGCCAGGCAGGGGCACTCCACAGAGACACATGCACGAGCAGGGAGGTGCAGACACTCCCCCAGGGACCAGGGTCAGGGACAGCCTCTCCAATGGGACCACCTGGGCAGGGCCCAGAGCCACAGGGCCCCCTCTCAGGCATCTGCAGGGAGCGGCCCAGAAAGAGGGAGCTCGTGGGTAAGCACCGAGAGGCCTGAGGGGAACACCGAGTGTTCGTGTGGGTAGACACTCTGCTCTTCACCTCCCAAGTCCCACACATCCTGCTGCTCCCCTCAGCAGACACGGGCTCTCATTTGGTCCCCAAAACATCACGCACAGGAGATGACACTGCAGAGCCCAGACGAGCGGCTGTCGCTTGGCTGACACGCATGGAGCAACTTGAATCGCTGGCCCCACAGCCCCGTCTCAGAGCCGTTGTATCACGGAGAATACAGTCCTTAGCAATTTGCCTTTTAATCAGAAAGATACCTAATATGACAAGAAATCCCCAATCCAGACGACATCATCAGACAAAACAGAAAACAGCAATTTTTCCACTAAACTGATTTCAGAACTATCATCTCTCGTCACCACCATCAATCTTGAGAGGCAGCTACTTTAGCGGCATTAAGTCCGTATTTAGTATTTATCGGGATGACAGCCTCCCTTCTTAGGGAAGCGGAGTAATCTGCTGAGGACAACCCCAACCAACTGCAGGAAAGCAGATGTCACCTAGCCCAGAAATCGGCTTCCATCTGATTTCATAAGCACGCAGTGACATTTGATGACCTAACGGGTACCTGGGTTTTTCTTTTGAACATTCAATGTCCTGCCAGGGCTGGGGAAGACTGCACGACCCCAGGATAACTGCAGTCCCCCCACCCGCAAGGCACTGTTGGCAGAGGACACGGGCCAGGTCCCAAGGCATCCACGCAAACCCCTCCCAGCGAAAGGAGAGGCTGCTGGAACACAGAGCAGAACGCAAGGAGCGGGGCTCCGCCCACGGTGCACTTTCCCTCCCAGCAGGTGCTGGTACTCGCTCACCCCCTCTGCTCAGGTCAACATCCAGCCCCAGGCGTCTACCTTCGAGTTCCTGTCTGCAGTCTTTTCCACCCATGGCAAACGCCACTGACGTCCCCACCCAGCCCCATCACTAAGCACAAGCACGAGCAGCCCTCGGGGAAGGCGTTTTTGCCTCCTCTGAAGTCCCACCAACTGCGTCTGTGCCTCTTCTGGAGACTCACTTGGGCTCCACTTCGTGTTGGAGTTGGCTGTGTCCGCCCTCTCCTTCTCCTGCCGATGGAAAAATTGCTTGCGGGCAATGATAAGAGCGTTCGCCTTTTCATTTATTCACGCAGTCTGTGTGTCGCATTATTACAAAGATGTACGGTGAACTCACAGATGTAACTAGTCAAAAGGTCCCAACTTTCAGTTACAGGGTAAGTAAGTGGCAGGGATGTGACACGCCGCCTTATGACTCCAGCTGACAGTGCTGTGTGACACTCGGGAACATTGAGAGTAAATCACAGGGAGAAATTTTTTCCTTTTTCTCTTTCTCTTCTTTTTATTGGACCCACCAGCTATGGAAATAATGTCACAGTGCATGTAAATCAAACATCATGCTGTATGCCAATTATTTCCCAATAAAACTGGGAAACAACACAAATACCACATGTACTAATGATGCTGCACCTTCAAACCAGGATCTTTAGTTAACAATGCTCCTCCTATCCTTCCCAGCATAGTTAAGGGCTAGAATCAAAATAACTATGGAAGCTACTCAAAGCAAACATCAAAACAGCAGTTCTGTTACACAAAAGAAGTCTTTCAAATGCGATGACAGAGCAGTCCCCCCAGTGACAGTTTCCTCTAGGGTCGGGCCCCAGTGCCCTGCACACTGCAGGAGCTGCTGCACCCCAGAGGGACCGCAGCTGCAGCCTGGGAGTGTCGAGGTGAGCAGGGGTCCAGGCTGAGTCACAGCATAAACTACAAAGAGGCGGCACCAGCCTGCTGCTGAACAGAACCCTAAAGGCGAGTACACGGCTAAGAACCCTATCTGTGCCTGAGAAAACGACGGGACGTTCCATCACCAGTAACCTTGGCCAGATGTGAGTAACGGGTGACCCCTGCACTGCAGGCTCCACGGAGCGCCGTGAGCACCAGCCAAGCCACGGCACGTGGGTGCGCGTGCTCTGTGAGCCCGATGTTGCTGCTGCTAACGGAACTGTTAAGTAGGTATTAGGGTGTGGAGAAAGAGGGGTCAGAGGAAGAACCCAGCACCCTGTGATCTCGCTCGGAGCTGCTCCTGCTCCTTGATCCCGTCCGTGCTGCTCGTTGATTCCTTCTGCAATCACTGCTCTCCCAGCACCCATATGTGCTTCTCACCGTCTCTCACTCAACAGCTGAACCACACACGCAGACGCGGGCGTTCCATTCTGCCAAGCACACGACTTAGCCCAACAGGGCAGCAGGCAGGGGGATGAGTGGGACCCTCGATGCAGGGGAAGACGGGCGCATTTGGATTCCGCTCCCAGTGCGGTGCGTGGGGAATCAGGCCTGAACCTGCAGGGCCCCATCTGGCACATTTAGTTTTGGAGGATGGTCTGCTGGACACACCTGGACTGCTGAGAGAAGCCTGATCCGTGCCTGAGCAGGAGGCACGGGGAGCGGGGTACTCATCCCCGGGGGGGGGGGGGGGGGGGGGGGGGCGGGGGGGGGGGGGGGGGGGGGGGGGGGGGGGAGGGCAGACACAGAGCATGTGCAGTCACTGCAGGGATGGATACATTGACAGCAATGACCTTGAGCAGGGAGTTCTGAAGGCAGGGCATCCGGATGACCTTGTGGAAAGGAGGAAGTAAAAGTGGACACAGAAAGGTAAGTAGAACTGTGATAGGTCACAGAGAGAACTCAAGAAAATCACAGCAGAAGCGGGACAAACTGTCAGCCAATCACATGTAGCAAGTGGCAGGAATGTCAGGAACATGAGATGATGGTCAGAAACACCCAATGTCACCTTGGGAACATTCTCAAGGTCATCGTCAGAACGGTCTACCCAGGGCCTGGCTTGCTTTGCAACACAGTGTAGGGAATGAAAATGGAATTAATATGTAGCAGAATATGTAGCTTTACAAGTTTTCTCATTAGTATTATTCTGGCCTCTGAACATAAATATACCTAAGTGCTCTATTTATAGTATGTTATGTAGTTTCAATAAGAAACACACAACAAATATCCATTATTCTAATTGTTTATTTTTAAATATTTTCCTTAAAATCTGTGTATATGATTTGCATCCTTTCGAAGGGAAACAACACATTTCTACATCCCCTTTGTCAAGGCCGTGCTGGAAACCACCCTTTGCCAAAAAAAGATACTCTTACTAATGACATATAATCAAGCCTGCACCTCATTAGTCATTAAAACTTCCTGCGCATATTCAGCAGCTATGCAGGAACTGCAAAGAAAACAATGAAATTGATTTCAAACTGTAATGACTGTGATTTGTCTCATAAACACAGGAAAAAAAACACTCCCTGTAAAAAGAAATAAGATATGCAAAGAACATTTTATTCCCATTTGATTTACAAATTCTTAAAAGTAGTTTTAAATATCTGGCACTCATGATGATAACTAAGTTGTTTTTTTTTTAATGAAGTTAGTGTCTATAATAAACTTTAGCTACTTTTCATTACCATTTTCAAAGATGAGTTATATCTTTTTCCCTAAACGATAAATAGATAAGCTTTCACGTTGGCTGAACTGTATAAAATTGACACCTACAAAATTTTTTACCTACAAAAATGACAATATTTTAGATTTACCCTAATAGATTACAATCACAGAGTCCTGGAACCTCAGAGTTAGATAGAATGCAGGTCTGAGGGACCTAGTGGATTCTTTGGCCTGGTTCGTAAAATTTCTCTCGTATAAACGGCGGTCATTTGATTCACCTGCAGCTAGAATGTTTGAAATAAGGGATTTAAAACAGCATGTGCAGGGGCAGAGAGGGTCCTGGGGGCAGAGCCCACCAGGACTCACAGGTCTCTCCCTTGTTCACCCACTTTATTTTTCAGATAAAAATTAAATAAAGGGAAGGGAAAAGGAAATGCACCTCAAGCAAATATCTAACTTTACAAAGTAAAAGGTGCCTGAGCATTATTTGGAGTTTTTTCAAATGGTCAGATTAAAAGCGATGAGGACTTAATATCTAGACTAAAAATAAAAAGGCTTTACTTCTCCCATTTCAAACAAAGGCACTAAAATTAGCATTCCTAGATAACACGCTTTTATCTAAGTGGCTTGGAAGAATCAAGTGAATTATTCAAATCTAGGATTGAAAACCACGAAGAAAATAGATATTTTAATGCTCTTCAGCCTGCCACCTATCCAGGAAGAGAGACAACAGATAAAAGATAACCTTGAACTAACAAGGTTAGGAGGGTGCTTTCAGAATACGTGATTTTCAAAATGAGCCCGTCCTGAATGTCCGCATCGACAGGCTAAAGGGAGCTGAGGGGACACCTGCCTTCCTAGAGAGAGACCCCTGCCCCGCAGACTCAGAAGGGACACGGCACTTGCTGACCAGAGAATCCGCTATACCTTTCTGATGCCTTATCCCCACAAATGAATTTATTTTTCCCCATGTGCCCTGTAAGCTCTTAATAGCAATCTCACCAACACAAAACGACCTAGCTCCGAAGTCCAGGTTTTTGAAGTGTGTAATGGAGGTGTTTCAGGGAAGAAGGAACCTGGGAAACAACATGATTTGCTCCGCCAATCTCACCAGTGAGGGGATGGGGGGGGGCGGCAGGGGCAGGGCTGGGCCCTGCAGGAGTGAGAGCGAGGCCAGCCCTCCACCTGGCTCTGGAGGCCTGAGCTGCTCTGTGATGGTGCGCTCGGTGGGACCCCCTCCTAGCCCCCCCTGCTCCATGGGACCCCCTCCTAGGCTCCCCTGCTACATGGGACCCCATCCTAGGCCCCCCCTGCTCCGTGGGACCCCCTCCTAGCCCCCCGCCTTGGTTGTCATGCAGGCTGTGTGCCGTGGGACCAGGTGGCGTGTGGGCCTGTGCGCACATGTCTGTGCAGCTTAGACGAGCACTTAAGACTCCATTTTATCCTGATTAATTACTCATTCTTAAGTGGTTAGTAATCCTGTGTAAGCCTGAAGGTCTTCCCCGTAAATTAAACCCAGCAATGCCACAGGATTATCCGCAACTGGGAATCAAATACGGACCACCATGTTATCGCAGAAATCACCGGAGTGCAGGTGGCCAGGAGGAGGGACCCGGCCATGCTGAGGGGCGTGACATCTGCACTGAGCCTCGGGAGCACACAGAGAACAGGGCACAAACATCCAGGACTTCAGGTGGCCTGTCGAAGGGTCACTGAGAATCTCTCTACCCGCAGTGATGCTCACAGGGGAAGGGAGGTGCCAGGACGCATGTGTGGACGATATTAGGATTTACACTGCAAAAATATAAACTTTCTTTAAAAAAAAAAAGTTTGACAGTCAAATAAATAAAGGAGGGAAAACTGGTAAGTGCACTGTATATTTATTCAGAAAAAATTTAAGATCATTCTCTAACTTTCTTACTTTGAAAAATCTACAATCTTAAAGTATATTTTTATATTTAGAATTGTATATACAATTATATATATACTTGTATATTATTAATATATTAAGTGACCAAAATTCATGTGGCCTCATGAATTAAATGAGACTTAGGCATAAAATTTTATTTGCCAATGCATTTTGCAGGCCACACACTACACTGAAAACCATCTACTACCTTACAGCAGGGCTGTCAAACTCATTCTCACCAGGGGACACATCAGCCTCACGGTGGCCTTCAAAGGGCCGAATGTAACTTCAGGACTGACGGGCAAGGAGCTCGGCGCTGCCACCGGGCAGAAAGGAGGTGGAGGGCCCGATTCGGCCCGCGGGCCTTGTGTTTGCCACCTGTGCCTTCTAGTCCGCCATAAAATCCACTGCTGTTACTTTCCGTCTATATGATTTACAGAAGAGAGAGCTACAGAACCATTCCATAACTCATCAGGAAAAGGGGTCCCAATCAATGTCAACCGGTAAAACTTTTGTGCAATTTCTGAAAGATAATATATGTTTAGATATTTTATCACCCTAAAATACGTTCACCTCAAGTTCAACTGCACATCACCCGCAAATAAGGAAGTGGATTTGGGAACCAAGCATAAACCGGCCTCTCTTTTCTTCACCAGTGCCTCCTGTGCCGTCGCTGGTCCTGGAGAAAACAGTTTCGACGGCCAGGCGCGCTACAGAGCGTCTTCCTCACTGAAGGACAGGGACCTGGCTGCGTCACGACCGCCTCTGACCTGTGGAGAGAACTGCTCTGGGGAGCAAGAGAATCACCCCAGGAAATCTATAAGGAAAGGCCTATCAACTGATCATATCTCAACATCTGACACGAGAAAGACACCAAGATTGTGGAATATGCTCGAATAAGCAAAATTCAGTGTTTTATCTTCCTGTGAAAGTTAAAACTCTGTCATTAGAAATTAAGATAGAATTTTTGTAAGACCATAAAGATCAACATTTAGCATTCATTCTTTATGGCCTATCTGAAATAACTGCCTTTTTGTCGTTTCTTTAAAATCTCTGCCACATTTTTATATCTGAATAAAAATGTTTTTAGAAACCTGAAATCTAATTTTAAAGGTCAGATAAATTGTGCAACAATTTAAAAAATATTAAATGATACAAGAGCAACCCAATTACAATTCTGTGGCTGCTAAAATTTTTGTTCTCAGTCTCTTTCCCCAGTGCCCCCTCCACAGGCTACCTGACCTCTCTCCTGGATCCTCCACACGACTGAACAAGTCTGAACACCCATTATCCTGCCACCCCACCCAAGGGCCTGCTGCCAGGGCTGGCAGCAGATGGCTCCTCGCCAGTCCACCCATCTGCACAGGCCAGGGAGACAGGGATCTCACACACCTTCCTCTCGTCGGATCGGAGCCAGTCCCCTCTCGGTCTGGACCACGTCCCCTCACCACCCCTCTCCACCTCTGCTCAGCCGCCCCAGCCCACCCCACCTGTCGCCTGCGGTGACAGCAGTCTCCTGGATTCAACCCTGACCCCACCTATCCTTGCCCTGACATCACCCTTCACCCTCAACCCTTTTCAGACGCCCTAGGGCCCTGTGACTGTGCCCACTCTTTACGCTCTGGACTGAATGAGGGGTCTATGCTGTGTGCCCTGGTGCCCTGTAGAGTCTGACAACCGACAGACATCCGTGAGGGAAGGCTACATGAAGATCCAGATGAACGGAAATCGTAGTTTGAGCATGCATTTCCATTTGCACCAAAGCACGTCTCACATCATAACCCTGAGGAAAATGCTTAAGACTATTCCTCAGCCCCAAAACGAAAGGCTTGGGGTCCAACAACGGCCCTTAGGAAGTGCTGATTGCTTTTCGAAGACTAAAGAATGACAGACTCCCACACACAGTCAAATCCATAGGACGTAGAAGGTACAGAATAAAAGCAGCCACAGCTTGTATGTGACCTGCTGTGACATCAGGTCCAGCATTTCTCACCCACGGCGCCACCTCTGCCCTCGGACAAGGAAGTGGGGTGAGCGGGGACGAGGATTGGGATCTGGTTGCCCAGCAACAGCTGCAGAAAAAGACCTCTGACACCCAACTCCTGCTCCGTGTCAGGGCCTTGGCAGGGACCCAGGTGCTGGCGAGCTGACTGTCCCCCGACAGGCCCACCTCAGAACACCCTGACGAGGGGCGTTGGCCACACATACAACCTCCCAACCCTGGGCACAACCCAGGCAACATTCCACCCAAGGCCCTTACACCCTCAAAGTTCGGCTGCACCAGCCCCAGCATCCCATGCCGTCTCCCTCACCCGCTGAACGAACAGGCCTCTGCCCTGCGTCTCCCAGCACACGTTCCCTGCTCGCACTTTAGACAGCTGCACTGACACACCTCCTTGAGCAAAACTGTCTGCCCTGTGAAGCCGGGGGCTCCCTCACAGTGCCTCCCCCACACCCGGGCAATGCCCTTCTACAGCCATCGAAAACCTGTGTGTTCGGTGGGTGCGTGCGTCCGTACATACAGAAATCGGCCCAAGAATGTGCACAGCCCTAGATGCTCTCGTGACTTCCGAGTCATCAAAATTTAAACTCTAGTGCCCCAGTCGGAAGGGTGGCCATGAATGTACCACACGCTCATCAGGCCCTGGAGCATCCTCTGACAGGTGACACTGCAGTGTGCGTGAGGGACAGGTATTCTCTTGAGCAGGTAGAATTTTAAACATTTATGAAACCAGCGATAGGAATTAATTTTAAGACGTGAGAAAAATAAAATACAGAATAGGTTTAATTTCTTTAAATTTCTACGCAGTTCCTTTTAAATGTTTACTGCAGCGTGTTAAAAAACACACTGAGACAGTCCCTTCCTAGAAAGACCCAGAGGCTCCACTTTTGACCTCGTCCGAGTTCACTTTGAGACTAACAGGCTGCGTCATCTACGCAGCGCTCAGAATGCCCCGGTGTGCGGAATCCTCCTGGACAAACGTGCACATTGATGATGCTGGCATCATGAGATTTCACGCTATTCACAATAATCATTCAATTTGAGGTCTATTCAAAAGGCAAGTAGAAAATGGAAAAATAAATCCTGTTCCTTTCTGAAATTTACACACTGATGGGTCTTCGCCACTTGGTTCTGTTGGTAGTTCTGAGTGAATTCTAAGCCAACAGATCATATCAACACCTCAGACAGACCAAGATAAATGAGAACTCAATTTTCCCAAATAACTGTGCCTTTTTCCCCGCACAAAAGTAAAACCCAGGGCAACGCTGTTCAAAGCAAGTGAAAAGATTTTGTCAGAGCTTCAAGCCACATGGCAGACAAGTATCTGGTCTCCATTTAGCATGAACTTGAGTCTTTTGTAACCAAGGTTAACGCTGGAAATGCAGACAGAGAGGAACTGCTCACTTGCAGGAGGGAAAAGCCGAGCGCGGTGGCACTTTGTGAGGACCTCAGTGGTGACGGCAGGGCCCAGTTTCCTTTAACCGGTGGAGAGGACAAGGCAACGTCTTTAGGACAGAGGCCTTGGCCTCAGGCTCCAGAAGATCATTTTCTTCTCCCCACTCCAGTATCGTGGCCAGTCCCAACGGCTTCCTGAAAGGGCACTTCCTGCATCTTCACGGAAGATGCATCAGCATGAATTCCCATCAGCGGTTCCTGGACCCCGTGTACGGGCTCAAGGGCGGTCCAGGAGTGGTTCTCCGGCTCATTAGACGAGCAGAGAAACTCCACAGGCTGGAGAAGGTGCTAGGCCCCAGCCAGTAGCAGTGAAGATCTCGGTCTACATTATCTGTTACTGGTTTACCTGCCAGGTATCTGAATCTATTACAGCAGCCACGAGGCAGGTCACCCTCTGAACACAAGGAGAAACTGTCAGCGGCCTCAGTCACAGAGAACACTGGAATGGTGACTGATTCCGTGAGGCAGACGGCCCTTCTTTCCGGTCCTCTCCATCAGCTTTCCTTCCACCTTCTGCTGTGCATTTCCCTTCGGGCTCCCACAGGGGTGACCAGGACGCAGGAGAACTCACAGGGCTCCAGCCAGGGAGCTGGGCTTGTCCAGGAACATCCGGGGAGCCTCTTCACATGCCGTTAGCGAGGTGAGTGAGAGGACCTTCGAGGCTCTGCAGGGGACAGCCACTAGGGTTCCTGGGAGGACTCTTACCTCACTGCTGCCCCGTGACAGCCAGGGCACTGGAACAACTCACAGAAAGTGACCGAAGCCTCTCGACGGGTTCATTTCCCACCGCAGGACGCCTGCCTCCGACGCCTGCCCCCGTCGCGGGAGGCAGCCTGAGAGTTAAGGGTTATTATTTCAAAGTCAAGCACCGCAGGCTGACTGTAGGTGCCTCGTTCTGAGACGCTGTCTCCTCAAGGACAGCCAGCCCTGCGTTTAGCCCTGAGGGAAAGTGCAGAATAAATCACAAGACCGAGATATAAAAGGAGGTACACGCTTCTTCATCGACCACTTAAGGGGTTATGGGAGGCCATGAGGTGAGGTTATGAAGTACGTTTCCAGTTGAGAATGCCATCTACTGACAATAAAATACTCAATATTCATGGGATTTTATTGAATGAAGAGTCGAGACAGGGTTTTGGTCCTGGACCAGCCAAGGATCTGGAAGGTAAAAGTAAAAGCCCGTCAACTCGTAGCATCCCTTTGGGGAGCTGCAGGTCTGTGTTTAATAACTGTCACAGCTCCAAACAGGTCGGCCTGACCCCCATTTGCTTTTAAAACACCACAGCGTTCAGATGGCCAGCCAGGCTCCAATGCTTCCAGGGCTGCTACCAGACGCCCAGCGGGCTTGGCGCACACAGGGGTCCCATCTCAGGTGCTTGCGCCGCCCCCGGAAGGAGCCAAGCACGTTGAGTCTGTCTGCCAAGCTCAGGATCCCCCCCCCACCTCAACTCACTTTTTCTCAGGGCTTCCCACCCCAAAGTCGTCTCATTTAAAACTTGCTAATCGCCTGGCAGGGCTGTTTGCAGGCGGGAAGGGCCACAGAGCTCTGGAAAGCCTCGGTCTCCGCGGACAACAGGAGAGGATGGCGTATTCCCGCTCGGAGTCTTCCATCGAGGGAGGGCACAGACTGCGTTTCCCAGCGTGGGGCCAGTGTGTGAGGCGACAGTCACACATGTCTCTGATGGGTGGGTCCATCGGCAGTGATTCTATGGAGGGTTATCTGCCAATATCTCTTAATTCAAAAACACTTACCCTGGAAACACAGTCTAGGAGTTCGTTGTCACAGGCCACCTGCCACCGCCTGCACAAGCCGTCAACAGGACTGTTGGGGGGACTGAAGGGCAGCAGGCCCAGGCGGCGTGTGGACTCAAACGTGCATTGCACAGGCATTGCTGGTGAGCTGTGACAGAGCTGAGCAGCTGTTTGTGTCACTGTGTCATCACTGGACAATAGTGACACCACGCCACATCAAGTGGCAACGTTACATTACTGACGAGGGGAGGAGAGCCCAGCATGCTGAGGTCAAACGGAGCGTCTGCACATGCTCACATGCCTCGGCCACGGCACTGCAACGCCCTCTCTCGTAGGCCCACCAGCTGGGGAGACTTCTCCGCAGAGGTGCGCAATTTACGTGTGATGATGTGCATTAATTTCCTAGAAATGTCTGACATTGAACAAATACATGCCCCTAAAAGACTAGGGAAAGTACGAAATTGCTTTGTAATCTATATCAACGTTATTATAATTTTATTAGGACATAAAGGAGTTGAAGGGTAGTTTCAATATCTTCTGGCTTTTTCTTCTCTTTCTAGAGCTAAGTGGTCCCTAACCACTATCAACCATTCATTTGAGCTGAATGACAAAAAGAGGGGAAAGTGAAGTAAAAGCACATTCTTTTGACATTAACCTAAAATAGCCACATTGCTTCTCAGGAGCCTTGGATGTTGCTGAGGTGCATTTGTTAAATTACAGCCGCAATTTTTCCTCGAAATCTTCTAATTCCGTTCCAATCACTGGAGTCATGTTTATGTATTTCCCTGCACAGGTACCTGCTTCCTCAGAGAACTCCTGAGAATAGAAACTCTTTATCAGATGATTGAATATCGAACAGTGGGATGACTGGCCTCAGCCGTCAGGTTAAAAATATGAAAAGACATTTACATTTAAACATAAAGGAGATCAGCTGAGTGACAGAACGTGGGGTCTGGCGGGCACGAATTAGGGAAAGGCCCTTCTTTCCTGGGAGCACCGCCCACACTCGGCAGGAAGCCAGGCTGGGCTGGCCCACAAGGCGGACACTGGCCGGGGCAACCCCTGAGTGCTCTATGGAGCAAGTCAAGTCAGAACCAAGGACACGCAAAGAATGTGTGACTGTCTTCCTCATGATAGTGTTAGTATTATTCACGTGGCTATGATACTATTTTGAACATATTGTGATAAAAATGCCACCTGTTTCACTGTATTTTTTCTGTTACCTCCTGAGAAGCTGAACTTAGGATTTTGGCTCTTACCACCCTCCCAACAGGCAGTGCAGAACCAGAGCGCCGTATCTGACACGGGCCCATGCGGCGCGTCCCTTTCCGGGCCCCGCGTGTGTCCTGATGGCTGTGGCAGCCATGCGGGTCTCTGAACGTGAAGCGCCTGTCTTCACAACCCCCTTCACCAGCTCGGGAAGGCTGGTGGCTTCCAACACACGGGTCTAGAGCTTGCCCCTCCAAACAAGGCTCCGCCCAGCACAGGGTTCAGTCCAGACGGCCTGAGTCCCCGGCCGGGCTCCTTGGGCACATCACTCGTATCCTCTTGGCCCCTTTATCTTGCTACAAAACGCCTGTCCCAGGCCAACAGCACTGCCGTGGACACCATTTCAGGAATGTGTGAGAATGCATCAAGCTGTGCTCATTATGGCACCTGAGGGATATTAGTATTTCATTTAATCTCAACAAATGGCATGTGGAACCCCGGGTCCTTTGTCATCGTCTAAATTGGAGCGGAAATACGACCCCTCTGCTGCCAGTCACACACTTTGTGGGGCAGGGGGTAGCTGACTGTTCAGTCGTGGGTCATGACTCAGGTGGTTCCAAAGTGAGCCCCTTACGAAGAGTAGAGATCTCTGGAAAGGCTCAGTGATAAGCGCCGCAGTCCCACAGCTAACAGCAGAGACCCTTGGGACTGAACGAGACTCGAACCCCAGGACGAGGCTTCCCTGACAACCGCCGAGTCTCCGTCACACTCAGGTCGGCCCCACCTTGCACCTGGAACTTGGGCCGCCGTGGGGCAGGGTGGCCAAGGCCACCGGCTTTGCAATGAGACACCAAGTGCTCGATTTAGCCACTTTGAGCGCTTTATGTGGCCCTACAAGCCCAGGAATATTGGAGCAAGTTATTCAGACCAGCAAGTTCTTTGGACAATAAAGTACTAAATGTAAAAGAAATAGCGTAACACCTAGCACGCAGTGTTCCCTAAATGTTAGCCCAACACCGTTCGCTTTTATTTAGTTACCGCTCCAGACACTGAAGGCACAGAAGACGTAGGTTCTGCCCTCGGGGCATTATCTGGACGACCGTGCGTCCGCCGTGTGTCTCACAGCAGGTGGGAAGCGTGGAGAGGGTCAAGCATGCAGGAAACCGACTGTGGCTCTCGGGCTGCTGTCCTGAACGGGAGCACTGAGTAACTAACTACAGCCTGGACCCTCGGAAGGGTCCACTCCAGAAGTCCAAACGCTTTTGCAGACTAACACGCAGTTCATCCGACACGCTTCATCAGTCAGCCTTTTAACACTGGGTTTCAGGAAGTCCTTGAGGAAACAGGGTCCCCTGTACTACCAGGCTCAGGGGCAGCCCGAGCATCCTGTTCAACGGCCCCTGCTAAGCCGTTCTCTTAATCACACAGACCCCACCCTCGTCATATCCTAATTTGATCATCATTTACCTCGATCCTCTAATTCGGCAAAGAAGCTGAGATAAAACAGAAAAAACATCAACAGTGCCGGCCGTCTCCCTGTGTACACCTGGCTCAGAGCTCTTACCTGCACCAGCCACAGCTTTGCCAACTTGTTTTTTACCATAAATGAGTGAGCGGCAAGAACTTCCACGGAAGGTCCGACAGGCCGATCCTGCAGGACTGCTGTGTCAGCGTGCCACCTCCACGCTGTGCCCACTTGTGATCACTGGTACACGCGGCAGGGGAACACAGGAAATGACTCTGTCCACCATTGTGGGGGGACGAGAGCTGCCCTCCGCAGACGGCTAAGCGCTGAGTCCCGGGGAGGTCGGAGGTTCGGGCACCGGCACGACTGCTCTGAGACCGACCGACCCAACCGAGTCAGCAGCTTCCGACTGGGTGGTAACAGAAGGGCATGACCTCATTTTCAAAACACTTAAAAGTTTTTTTGATGGTTCTAAATTCCAGTCCTACCGATCGGAGTTATTCTAGGTAAGGACTGTCTTCCAAACCCAGCTCCAGCCAAGAAAATTGCCACTGTGCGTCACCAGAGCCTCGTGTCCTGGCCTGTGAGTTGGGGCGATCGCACCCCCAGGCAGCCGGAAGAGGCGGTGTCAGGGGCAGTCTCACTCCTACCGACGCCACTTCCCTCTAAGCCAAGGGCGGAGCCTGCACACCTGTGCATGAGGACAAGGACAGCCACTCAGCCTCCAGGGTGAAGAGCCTGTCCCGGAACGGCTGGACTTGCCGCCGCCCCTGCCAAAACGCGCACGGATGAGGGCCGCGGCATTCCAAATGAGCGTTTCGTGTAGACGCTGAAATTTGATGGTCATGTAAATGTTGTGTCATTAAATATTATTCCTTTGAATTTTCCAAACATCTAAAATTACAAAAATGATTCTTAGCCAGAGAGCAACACAGAAAGGAGCGGAAAACCAGATTAGACCAATGGGCCATGGACGGCCAGCCCGACCAGGGAGGGGAGTCTGGTCCCCATTTGGGCTAACAGATTTGTGACTAACTGGTTAATTGTTTTGGGGGGAAAATTGCTTATAACAAATCAAAAATGCTTCTCTCTCTATACAAAAAATCATATTTCTTGTTTAAGTCTTACTGAGCATTTGGGGGAAAATATAAACACTGTTTTCCCTATTTAAACACCTTCCACTCTGCACGTCTAGCAGGACTTTACCTCTGATGCGAAGAGTTCAAGTGCAGCATCTAAAAGCCCTGCAAACACACTTATCTCCCATGCTCGTCAAACACATCGCCCACGTTCCTCACCAAATTCACCGGGGTCTGTGAGAAGAACAAAGGAATCCGGCAAAACTAAATGAAAAGACAATTTCAATAAACAGGTCATCATTTCATCATTTACTCTCCTTTCTGCCACTGACGTAAAAGCACCTGCCAGGAAGGGGCGAAAACACCCCATTTCTCCAGTTACGTAATTTTAATTATACTGGAATTACATGACAAGTAAAACCTTAATCACCTTGGCCAGCCTTGTCCTTGTCACTCGCAGACTGCCACCCCATTAAGTCTGTGCTGCAGGACTCGATCTGGAGGCGCAGGCAGAGCAGACGGACTGGACGGGGTCCAGGGCCCGGGGCCCCGGAACCTGGAGGGAAAGTGGAGTGGGGCCGTCTCGCCACTCCCGTGCCTCGCGGGCTTTCGTGCTGGGCTGCACGAAACGAGCGGACAGTGGCTGACGGACAGCGGGGCTGAGCCTGCCAAGCCAATGGACAGCGGCTCCGGCGCGAGGTTCACGTTAGTTGCTATCTCGACATTCACTTGGAGTTTGGGGACCCTTTCCAAGTACTCGCACAATCTGTCCATATTGTACCATCCACCAACTTATTGACCTTCTTAACCCTGACTTCAGTGGGAAGTGAAAATACAGGTCAGCCACGTAAGACTGCAGCTCCACAAAGCAGGTGTTCAGTCTTTGAGGCTGGATATCCCACTGCCCCCGACAACTAAGCCAGCAGCCTCCCCAGGGAGGCAAATGTCCTCAGAGGGCTGAGGACAGGGACAGTAATGGCAGACAGCCCAGAAGAGGGGCCAGGAGGACATGCCGTGGAGCCGGGCTGACTGGGTGTGTTAGCTCATCCATGTGTACATCTGTGTGGTCTACAGAAAATTCACTTACTGTTCTGTGCCTGATTTTGTCTCTAAAACGGAAGTAACGATCAAAGCTTCCCCAAAATGCTAGAAGCATTAAGATAGAAAAGTTTTCAAAATATTGTCTGCACAAAGAACTATGTAAGCGTCCATTAACTAAACTTTAACTAGAGCAATGACTGAAATAATTATTCATTATTGAATAAAACTCTATTCCACTACGTTCCCAGAGCACGGAGGCCACCGGAACACATCCGAGCACTTGGGGGTAACTCCCCAGGGAAGGATGAGCCTGACAGGTCTAGGTCGTTAAGAGGGTCAGAGGGGCATGCTGCTGGCGGGGAGAGAGGTCCCCCCGCACATGGAATCCCTGTGGGCTCAGAACAGCAAAGCCCAGTTCTGGCCAGGGGCTGTAAACAGAGTTCGGGGAGGAGGCCCTGGGCGCCAGAAACAGCCGAGTCATTAGCCCACAGTGCACACTTCCCACTGGCTGGACGGGAGGTGGGGTTGCCCGGGGGCTGAAGCTACCGTCAGGAGCGGCACCAAGCCAGGTTCCCCCGACCCCAGCTACCCTAAGCGCCAGCCCATCCCTTCTTATCTCGTTCCACCTGGAGAGCCCAACTCAACCTGCAGACTCAGCCGAGCTGTTTCATTGGGGTCCCCCAACTCCTGCTGCCCCGTACTGAGCCCAGAAGCAGCGGTTTAGTACGTCTTCAGATTTACTGTGCATTAATGATATGAAATGCATTGTACCTTTTACATTCCTCATGTCATTCAACCTCCACAGGAACCACAGCAGGCACATCTTGGGGAGGAGGGATTCTCAAAGACAGGCCCGAGACTTGCTGCAAAGGCTCACGGAGCCCAGCAGCTGAGCTGGCCTGTGGCTACGACTTCTCATGATGGGGAATCTAGAACTCAGTGGGGTGACCAGGAGGACACCAGTGGAGTCTGGAGGGACCCACTGAAGGTTTTCTCGTGAACCCTAACCCTCCCAGGAGGTGGTCCCAGCACACGCTCCTCTAGCAAAGGGAAGGAAGACATGAGTGTGCCCACGGTGCTTGTATCCAGGGAGGCCTGTCAGGGATCCGTGCCCAGGGTCCGTCCGGGGGCAGGAAGGCTGGCTGGTCACACAGGGCCCTCTGCCTAGAATCGCCAAAATTACTGACTACCCGAAGAAAGCTCAGCCAGGTTTCTGTTCAGTGCCTCCGTGCCCTTGGCGGGGGTCCGGGGGGAGATGGGAGCTTTCTTCTTCATTGAGATGTAACATGTGGTCGTGCTGTTCTAATACACAGTCCGGTGGTTTCTAGCGGTAACACATTCCGAGCACTGACACCATCACCACCACCTGTCTCCAGAACATCTTCATTCCCTCCCCCAGAAAAAAACTGCACAAACTCACCCCCATGTTTCCATCCGGAGTCACTGACTATCCCCTCCGCACGGCCCCTGGCACCCACTAACCCACTTTCGTCTGAAGAAATGTGCTGCTCTGGGATCTCCTAACAGTGCAGCCACGTAACCCGGGGCGCTCTGAGGGTTTCTTCTCCTCAACATGGTGTTCCCACGGTGCGTCCTCGCTACAGCGCCTGTCAGGACTCCCTCTCTTTTGGTTGAATGCTGTTCACTGCCCGTCAGTGACAGGTGCAGGAGTGGCCTCCAGGTCTGGGCTCCTGCGAACGTGCTGTTCTGAGTGCGCACGGGCAGCCCAGCTCTTTGTCTTCACTGCCCCGGGGTCTGTGCCGGCGTCGGGAACTGCTGGGTCCAGTGTGAACCTGGGTTCTGCATTTTGAGGGCAGCCAGGCTGTCCCCCAAACAGGCTTCATTACCCACAATCCCACCAGCAGTGTGTGAGGCTTTCCAGATTCCCACTTCTTCTCCAACACTTGTCATTGGCAGGTATAGATGTTTGATGGGCAGAACATGGAGGGCAGGGCATGTCGTGAAGGCCGATGTCCCCAGCAGCTGTCATCCTACTGGGAAAACAGATGCATCGTCCGCCCCCCCTGCCCCATAACACCAGCAGATGGCAAATCAGTTTCTCAGCAGGTCCCAATGGGAAGGTCAAGAGTGCCCCACAAGGTCTGACTCAAGCGCCACTGTAACTGGAGTAGGACTTGGGTGGGGACAAGAAACATGACAAGAGAGGAAGGTGGTCGTTATGCCCCCAGTCTCACCAGGTGGAGCCCCAACCCCCAGTGTCATGGTATGGGGAGGGGGTGCACTTGGAGCGTAATTAGGTTTAAGTAAAAACATGCGGGAGGGCATGTTTAGTGTCCTTGTAGGAAAAGAGACCAGAGCTCTCTCTGGTAGACGTGAGGACACAGGAGGAGGTGGCCATCTGCACATGCAAGCCAGGAGGGTCCTCACTAGGAGCCCGACATGCGGGACTGGGACCCTGAGCAGTCACCTCTGCAGCACGCACCAGTCCGGGACACCGCGTGCCGGCAGCCTGAGCCGAGACAGCAGCTCAGCAAGTGGAGAGCGCGTTACAAGTGACAACCTGGCAAGTGAAGGGAGTGGCCATCTTTGTCCAGAAGTAGGAGTGGCGCATTGATCCAGGTGCTGAAGCTGCGTCCCCCAGGGAGGGGGACAAGAAGAGGAAAGAGAATCAGAAAGGAGTCAGACGTAAGAAGAAACTTATTACAGGGAAGCAAACACACGCGGGGCAGGAACTCAGCAAAGCAAATCCCATTAAGATTTCAAGGTCTGTATTTCTGAAAAAAAAACATGCCATCTTTTATTGGGGAATATTAACAGTTTAAGATCCAGCTGAAAACAACTGTAAAAATAATGCTGATCAGCCTGAAATGTGAATAACGATTATGAGTTCTAAGTAAATAAACAAAGCTGTTACGAATTGCTCTGCTGTAATTAAAACAAAAACAAAGCCATCTTTCCACCGTCGTGCACTGCTGATACGGGCCGACATGAACGAACGTTCCGAGAGAGTGTGCTTTCAGGCACAGGGGCGCGACGTGAAGCCCCCAGAGGTGCCGGGACAGGAACTTCATAGGCAACGGGGTCTCCGACCCACACACAGGGAAGGCAACGGCCCGATGTCCCCTACAAGGTAGACTCTGACGAAGTCACGCCAAGTCACATTTCTCAGGACCACTCCATAAAGTATAAGGAAGAAAGAACATGTAAATAGTAGAAATAAAGTTTGATTCACTGAGAGAATTGCGACTTATTCGGGCCATTTCTGGAAATTTTCTGTGTCGCTGGGATGTGAAAACCCAGGCCATCCAGACACCCACGGGCATTTCTGGGGCCTATGAAGGCACTGAAGTCCAGCCAAGTGACACGAGGTCCCCGACGAGGACCCGGTTAAGTACAAACCGCCAGCTGTGCACGTGCAGCTGGACGCACCTGAGCAGCACCGCGCCAGGTCCCCACGCCAGGCCTGATGTCAGGCACGAGCAGAAGATGGAATCGGCCTCACGGACACGAGCTGGGGGTGGCTCCCCAGTGTCAGCACGAGTGGTGGGAACCGAGGGGAGGCGGAACACAAAGCCACCTTGGTTCTTCAGACACACGACACCTCCAGCCCCAGCCTTCGCCGCCAGAGGCTCCGCATGTCCTGCGTCCGACACAGCACCCTGCAGCCCCAGGTCAGACAGCAGGAGACATGTGGCCTAAGGGACAAGCAAAGCTGGGACCGCTCGGGGCCACCCGATGAACCGCTCCGGGCACCCAGGGGGCACTCAGAGATTTAACCACCCGGTTAATATTTACATGCATATTTTACATCTGGATTGGCACAGAAAGTAAGAGTCCTATGATAACCTACTTTTCTTTCTTTATGCATAAAATGAGCATGGATCACTTGTGAATTAAAAAAAAAAGAACACCTTTTAAGGGCTGTTTTTCTTAGGCCTTTGGTTGGGGGGTATAATGCAGACATTTGTGCCCAAGGCAGGCACCTGCTGCCTGGTCTGTGCCGACGTGCCCAGCCGTGGAGAAGACTCAGCCCTCCTAGAACTGACGGTGACCTTCAGAGCCTGCTCAAGGAAGAGGAGTTGAGCTGACGGGTTTACAAAGAGGCGCCCCCACAACACGGCATCACACCGCAGGGGAGAGCAGCCCACCAGCTCTCCAACAGCAGCTGTGCCGACTCCCCCGTGGAGCCGGACGCTCTGGAGGCTGGGAGGAGGCAGGAGGGAAGCCCGGTCAGAAGGTGCTCTGCTCACAAGGACAGTAAAGAATGGAGAGCCACCTTCTCCTCCTGTGGACAGAGAGTCCAGAAGACGGAGGCTGGGCACAACGCGGGGAGGTGGAACCCGTCACAGATGCGCCCGGTGGCATCAGAGACCCAAGCAGCAGACTCGATGTCAGGGGCTGAACTCCAGTCTCTGGAAGAGAAACTTTAAGAAGTCAGATGAAGTCGTATTTAACGTGGGCCCCGAAAGCAGCAGGCTCCGAGACAGAGCCGCCCCTCAGCACGTGAGTCCGAGCGCTTTTCACGTGAAAGGAAAGTCTCGTCATGGGCACTTGGCCCGAGCAAAGGGCAGACGCGCGGCGAGCGCAGTCTGCCCGTGAGCGCGAGCTGGGAGGCCGCAGCGCCCGCGAGCTGGCTGTGCGGGTGAAGAAGCAGGTGAGGCCGAGACCAGCGGGGACGTCGAAGGCCAAGGCTGTGTGGTGAGGAGGTACGTGGGCTGGAATCAGTCAGGGTAGCACAGCAATGGGAAGCAGAATAAGGGAACTCCCCCCAGCACTGCTGGTGGGAAGCACGACTTCAGAACGCAATTCACTGGGCTCTAGTCCAGCCGGCACACCCCAAAACCCCCGCGATCCCACATTTGGGGGACGTGCCCCGAGAGAAAGGTTTCCATCGGGATGGTGCATGTCCCAGGACACCCCTTGCCACAGTTTATTAAAAATGAAGTTTTGAAACTGAAACACCTAGCCCCATGAGAACAAATATGTATTACAGTTCACTCAGCCGATTGACTAAACTGCACTTACAAAGCAACTCGTATCCATGTGGATCGCATCAAACACAGGAAGAAAGCAACGAGCCTAAGACAGGTTTGAACTGTATCATGTTATTTGTGTAAATCTTAGTAACACCCAAGGACACCACATACTCTTTGGACAAATGAGTTTGTGACACAGTGTAAACACGTGAATGGAAGGGTCACATCTGGAAACGCACCTCTGAAGGCCGCGGGAGGGGGTGAGGCGAGAGGGCTTCACCGGCACCGTGTCTGTGATTTACGGGTTTGACTTTTCTGTAACTAGACCTGAAGTGAGCACAGCGCAACATGAACCTTTTTTCCAAAGGAGGTTAAGAGCACATGCACACAGGTTAACGTCATCTTCTGTACTTACATATTTCAAATATGTTACTTTTTAAAAAATAAGGTGCCAGAAGAGCGTTTCCTTTCTAACAAGCCACCAGCACTTTAAATCCCAGCTCCGTGGGACCCTTGGGTCACACCCAGTGGCCGGAAGAGTGGACTCACAGGGCTGCCGTGACGCAGGAGCTCCAGCGGGGGGCGCTGCGCCTGTGCTGGTGATGTTCTGGAGAAACTGCCCAGAGGGCCAGCAGGTGGGGAGAAGTGGGGGCGTATGTTTATTCCTCCTGTTACAGGGAGAGGCCCTGGTGCCACTTACCGGGTCAGGGAGGGAGCCGCGGCAGCGTGTGAAGGTGCCACAGGGCTGTGATGGCCACAGGGGCCTCCAGACACACCCTGTCCTCCTTGCCCTCACGGCTGCTGGCCAGGCGGCCACCTGCTCTCTGAGGCCATGGGAGGGGCCGTGGCTCCAGCTGCCCCGCAGGCAGGTGCCTTTGCCATGCTCCTGCTGGACCGCAGCATGGGGCCTTTCCTGGGGGGAAACGCCACTCTACCAGGGCGCTGGTGGCTTTCCTGTGGTCACTTGATGGATTCCATGGGACGGTTTGCGTGGGCTCCACGCCTTCTCTTTGACTTTGTGAAGAATTTTGTTGTCAAATTTCCTTTAGAAAGATTTATGCTGTGATGTCAAGTTGTCATGTCAAAACGCAGTCATGCACAGCTCCGCTCTCCTTCCCTCTGAGAGACTGTCGCATTTTCTGCCACTACCAGCTTGGGGAGGAAATAAGAGACGTGGGGGAGGGGCTGGCGCGACCCCTTTCGAGGGAAACAAGGATGTTAAGGCACACTCAGTGTGAAGCAAGTGGAAATCTGAGCAACTGTCTGGGCATGGCTGACCACCAGGAAGGCACCACTGAGGACCGGCCGTTGTCACCTACTCATCGGCCGTCCACATGGAGGACAGACAATGACTGACCAGTACTGCAGGACTCCTTGGGGCCGTAGGACCCGCAGACACCCCCACAGTCGTCACACCGACTTCCCGCAAACTACTGAACCCACTTCCACACCCGGGAGGCTGCCGCACGCACACTCTCAGTCCCACCTCCCAGCCATGGAGACCACCGAGGGTGGCCAGGGTCAGCGGGAACACTGGTAACTACGAAATTACAGTGAAACGAACACAGTACCCACCAGATGACACGGTGTCGTGAACCCTAGCGTGGAATTCCAGCATTCTCTGCCCCCGTTTCTGCACACAGCTGGGGCTGGGGAGGCCACCCGCTGACGAGGTCTGCGATTGTTATATGTAGAACAAAAGAACACTCTGCCCCGGACGGCGGGGTCCCCGTGTGCTCCCAGGGTAGCGACTTCCTGTGAGGAAGGACCTCTCACATCTCACCAAGGTATCCCTTCACTGCACAACAGCAAGACCTGCTTTTCGGGAGGAGCACCCTTTTGGGGTCTGTCACTTGGGAGAACCGAGGGGAGCCTGGAGAACATTCGATCCACTGGCGAGAGCCACTGACAGGGCATGCCATGTCCACTCTGTCTGGGTGGACCAGGGCAGCTGCCATGTCAGCACTGACGTTGGCCGCGGCTGCTCGGTGGGGACACGAGAGACAAAGGCGGAGCCTACCTCCCGACCTCTTTTCTAGAGGACACTGCGTGTCTGCTCACTGTGAGGTCACCACTGAACGGTCACTACAAGTCGGCCCTGGGGACATTTCTGGGGCTGGGCTCACAGGAACCAGCGGTCGGACACCCCTTGATGTCTCACAGGACCTCGGGGAGGCAACAGGTAAAGCATGAGGGACCTGGACCACACGCCAGGAGCCCCCAGCTCTTGGCCTGCCCCTCACCGTGACGCCGGGCCACACGTCTCTGCCCCCTGGGCCTCGACTCCCCACCCACAAAACGAGTGGGTGTGACCAGAGACCACAAAAGCTCTGGACGCCAGCCTTCGAAGCGCCCCGGACAGCGACCACAGGCAGTAGCCAGGATCCCGACCTGCTGACCGACACCCGCAAACACGTCATTCGGGAAAGCGAAGTCAGTGCCAGAGAGGTACCCAGGAGGCTGGCACTGGAGAAGTCCCATCTCTCACATCGGGAGCAAAACCTGTGTTGTACTGAGAGATCTGATGGTCTCCAAGACTCGTAAAAATCCCCCGGACCCGAGGACTGCGCTCAGAGACGCTCTTGCCCTCCAGAGTCGCTCAGCCCGAGTTCCGCGTGGAGGGTGCGGCGTGAAGGCAGCTAGGTCTGGCTCCCTGCGGACGAGGCTCTTGTTCTGTGTGCCCAGTAAATTCTAATGTTCCAAGACTGAAAACCACTGTTTCAGACTAAATGACAATTACTAAAATACCGAGGGGGTACATTTTAGGGGCATTAAAGACGAGCTTCACTATGAGAAAAGATTTCTAAAGCATCAGATTATCCATAAGCTACATCTATGATGTAAAAATGGCAACAGTAACTGTTAACATGGGGGCATTTTGTAAGTGTATCGTTAAACAGACTCTGTCAAAGAGCAGAGTCCGCCCGCCCGAAAGAGCACCCCACGGGCTGAAGACGGCGCATGTTAATGTCACAACTGACACATCGAAGACTGTCACACAATGTCCACCAGCTCCGATACCAGTTCCAATGTGGGGAGGAGTTCCCCTCACCAACGAGCCATTCTTGGGGTACTCTCCCCGGCAACAGCCTCAGGTTGTGTGGGTTAGGGGTCTTATAAGAGTGCCCCCCTCAGTTCAGATGCCAATTGCCTGCCCAAGCCGTTACCTGTGCTTACGATCGACCAGCTGCAAAACGAAGGTCCCACACCTCCCCCTTTAACTAATCAGACTGACTCCGGAACACCAGAGGGAAGGGCACGGCGCTCCCTCTCTGGCACGGGGGTCTCCCTGTACCTCCTCACGTCTGCCAGCCAGAGGGCTCTCCGAACCCCGTTCCCTTGGGTTTCACGGAGGCCTCACTGCAGAGTCAGGACTGGTGAACTCATCAGCTGCGGGTGACTGACCGCACCTCCAGCCCCTCCCCTCCCCGCGGAGGCCTAGATGGGACTGATCGTTCCAACCAATCACAGGGTTGGTTCTCCTGACAACCCGCTCTCTTTCTTGTTATCGGTGGGCCAGAAAGTCCACTTAGTTTTTTCCATAAAATAAGACACATTTTTCATTTTCACCAGTAACTTTACTGATCTGGACATTGGGAGTGTGTCGGCCATCTCCCATGTGGCAGAACATGGATTGTTCTCAATTAATGTCTCCATTCGATCGCTGTCCACTTCAACTGGCGTGCCCGACCCTGGAGCATCGTCCAGCGAGAAGTCTCCAGCACAGAGCCTCACAAACCACTTTGACACATTCCATCAGTCACAGCACCTCCTCCACACAGGGCACAATTTTTTGTGTGTTTCTGTTGCGTTTTTACCTTTCTTGAAATAAAGGATAATGTGCCAAAAATGTGCATTTTCTTCCATCTTCAACTTAAAATGGCCACACGAAAATTCACTAATTTTGGTAAGTTTTTCTAAATGCACGCTGACATGACATTATCGCCACATGATCGAACAAAATTGTTCTGAATGAAGTTAAAGACAACTAAGTGCCACTGGGACCACCTTATGGAAAAACCAACGAGGTTCTTGGCCAACCCAGCACGTCACGATATCCCACATGGGTCTCAGTATTTTTAAGTAACGACCAAGAAAAAGCAAATTTTAAGTACGGTAAGAAAAATGAGCCACCTACTCTTAGAGACTCCGCACGAGTGGCACCTGTCACACACAAAGCTGTGTCGTGAAACAGGTCTGGAATGCCTTCGGTACCGCAGTTAGAGACGAAGCTGACTGCGGTCCGTCCAGCAGACGGACAGGTCTCTGCGTGCATGATGCCGAGGAACAGGCTGGATCCCTCTGGGGTGTGCCCTGGCGCGCGGCTCCACGTCGGAGAGTGTGACACACGCGGACCCACCAAGAAAGAGCAAACTGAAGCAACAGTTGTGGCCTCATCTGAGTCTTCTGAAAACCCACCTGCCAGGGAAATGGTTTCGTTGCCTAAAATGTGATGATTGTTAAGTAAATACTCGTTGTCCTTGTCCTTATCATTCATCACCTCATTAGAATTTGCTCTTCTACTGCGTGTTTACTTTGGGGGGAAAGTTAATAATTAAAATCCCTTTGCTTCCAGTGCTTTCTGCACAGTAAAGGAAGCCTGCGGCCACACGGCGACGGGTACCAGGAACGTGGCGGGACCAGAGGAGCAGCGGGGGAGAGATGGGCAGCCTCAGTGCAGAGCAGGGGACAGACTGAAGATCCTGAGTAAGTTAGTGATGTTCACCACAGACAGGCGTGCCTTGTCTTACTGCTCTGCACTCTGTGGGGCACTGCTTTTTAAAGAACGGAAGGTGAGACCCTCCGCCACCGACTGGAGATTAGGACCAGCTGGAGACGGCGATGATGGTTCGAGTTTCCTAGCTCTGAAGTATTCTTAGTGCAGGTATGTGTGTTTTGTACATGATACTGCTGCACACGTCGAGGACTGCTGTGAAGTGAGACATAACCTTTACATGCACTGGAAAAACCAAAAACACCTGTGTGACTTGCTCGGTTACGATGCTCACTGTGCTGTGACGACCTGAACCCAGCACGCAGCAGTCGGCCTGCACAGGGAACGGGGACAGGAAGTGGGAGCTGGCATCTCCGCGGGCCCCGTGTGGCCCTCTGTGAGCTGGGACGGAGGCCCCGCCACCCCCAACTGCATCCACTCACATGTGCACCGCCTCCAAGGCCCCCACCGGCTGCGCAAGCTGGACCCCCCGCCGCCATCCCCACCCTCCCCTCCCCCCTCGTGTCAGATGGGACAGGGGATCCAGCTGAGGACGCAGGAGCTCTGGGAGATGGCCAACCACACCTGGAAGGGTACGTCTGTACCAAACCACTCCGTGAAATGAACATGTACTGTGCGAAGGTTGCAGCTTATCTCACTTAGCCCACATTCCATGGAGCTGCTCTCCTAGGGCAGTGACACAGAGAACATGCAAACATCAGGTGAAAATTCTTGGCGCTATGCCCACAGATACCGCACACTGAACTGCTGGCTATGACTGCATCACTGCTCTGATAGGTACCATCTGATGTGTCCGAGTGGTTTCTACCCCGGTCATTCTCAACTGTGTGGGTGCCGGGACTGACTGGTACACGCACTTAACTCAACTCAGACTCCAGAAGTCCTTCTGACTACCCCTGCCTCAATGGCGGTTACAAACATCATCTAACTAAAAAGGAAACATGGCTCATTTCTCTTAAAGACCCAATCCATAAAAACGTTATTTCAGTGGAAAGGACTCACACTCATGATTTAAAGAACGCCGGCACAAATGCAGATTGATTTTTAGGTTTTACCGTGAATTTGCTTGATGGGGTTTCCTTTGCAAATGACATGAGCAGCGACCTGCCTGACCGCATGGACAGAGAGACCGCCCAGGCACAGAGGCTCTGCAGGCACCGTCCAAGGAGAGGGAGGCGCCGGCAGCTCTTACTGAGGTAGACGGGATTAGCTCAGACCCCAACTTCGACCTTCCCAGAAGATGAAGCAAAAAGCACGGCTCCTCCTCTTCCTCACTACCTCAGAACAGCCCTGTGGAAGCCCCTCACCTGGAAAGGAGGAGGGGACAGGTCCGTGCAAGAGAAGCACCTCGGAGCGGCTGAGAGCCACACGACAAATCCAGGTGACAGGTCCCCGCCTGCCTGTAGAACACAGACCTAAGGCATGGACCCTCCCCGGCCCAGCACTCACCTCCCCACCTCAAGGATGGCACAGCGACGCAGGGTATGCAACCATTCCGTGTCTCCTCAAAACCAGACGTTCAGCTCTCAGGACTGCAGACAAAGTGTTCCCGGGGCTATCTGCACGGGATGCCCCATCTTATCCACAGTTACAGAAATTCACCTACTCACCTTGTGCGTCTAACAAGGAAGGGACAGCCAGTGCTCTGAGGACCGGGCACCTGTCACCTGGCTCACCCCGGGTTTTCTGCGTGATCACGGAGGCTCGGCAGTGGAAGAACCGAGGGGCAGTGTTTGGAAACGCCACCGGCGTCCTCGTCCCTGACCCTGTGTGAGCCTCTTGAGAGCAAGACACATGCAATCCCTGCCCCTTGGGGGCTGAGAATTGAGCGAGAACAGCCCACGTTGCAACGGAGGCCCAAAGGGTTCCCAGGACAAAGGAGTCCCACAGTCCAGTGCCCACGGCCCTGGTAGGAGTTCTGGCTGGAGAAACTCAAAGGGATGTCAAGTGAGGTCGGGGAATCCCATTCAAATCAGGGGTTATGCTTTTCTGTGTCTTCACAGTATTCTTTCACCATCAGAAAAAAAATTAAATAGTTACACTTAGAAATTTAAAATCTTGTTAGCATTAAATAATATATTGGGTACGACAGACTATATGAAATAGTATAACGAGGCCCTGGCCGGGTGGCACAGTAGGCTGGAGCATCGTTCCCATAGGCCAAGGTTGCAGGTTCGATCCCCACTCAGGGCACAGACAAGAAGTAAGCAGTGAATGCATCAATGAGTAAAATGACAAATCAGTGTTTCTCTCTCTCTCTCTCTACAAATCAATAAGTAAAAGTACAGTAAGAAGCCTAAGAGGCTGGTTTAACTCAGCAGCGCATAAGAAGAGACAATACTAAAATCTTGTAAAGGTAACTCATTTTCATACCACCTCTTCTCACAACACAAAAAAACAAAAATTCGTGATTTGAAAACACAAGCAGTGCCCTGTCTGGGTGGCTCCCCGGGTGTGAGCACTGTCCTGTATGTCACACAAGCAGTGCCCTGTCTGGGTGGCTCCCCGGGTGTGAGCACTGTCCTGTATGTCACACAAGCAGTGCCCTGTCTGGGTGGCTCCCCGGGTGCGAGCACTGTCCTCTACGTCAACACGTTGCAGCTTCAGTGCCGGTCGGGGCTGTGGGTTCGATCCCCAGTTAGTGCACATACAGAAGGCAACTGACCGATGCTTCTCTCCCATCTATCTACCTACCTATCCCCCCTCCCCCCAGCGCCTACCCATCCTCTCTCTCTGAAGTCAATTTTAAAAACGTATCCTTGGGTGAGGATTAAAAAAATAATAACAAAACAAAAGACAAGCAGTGACTTATTCAGCAAAACCTAAATCCATCTCAACATCCTGCATATACATACATACTTAAATACAAATATAAATACCTAAATACAAATGAAGTCACATCTTCAGTTGAGGTTCAAAGTAAACAGGTTTCACAGGACTCGGTACCGACGACGGTAAGACACTGATGAGCTATTAGGACCAGACCACCTTGCTCAGCTGTCTCCACGATCCACTCAGCAGACTACTCTTCCAAGTGGCTCTTGAGACCCGACGGGGCGGATTTTCCTGGGACCAGGCTGACTGGGGCCGATGGGGTGCCCATCATCCTTCGAGAATCCAGAAACAAAAACTAACCCAGGAGCATTTTTCTTGTATGCCCCAACCTGACAGGAGGAAAGGGCTAAAAAGTAACTGTTGTTCTTGGAGGAGTGTCCTCGGTTTCCGCGGAGACACAGCCGTGCAGCCTTAGGCCGTCCGGAATCACACTTTGCTTGTTAACCAGTGAGAAGCCACCGGAGCACACAGGAGTGCACAACTCCAAGAAGAGTCGAACAAGTTCTACAATTGCAAAAGACACAGTTTACGTATTTTTAGGATCAAAAGAGAGGCTTCTATTCTTTTTCTGTGTAGTTGCATGTAATTGCATGCAGCATGGACAACAGCATCAAAGGAATTAATTCACTGTTAAGATTTGAAGGCACGGGGACTTTGGGAATAATTTAAGAGATGTGTGCAATTTTGTGTGCAGAGTAATATACGAGAATAGGACAAAAACATGAACATTACCGAAACTTTTTATTAAAGTTTGCACATCAAAGATCTTGGAAGACAACTGCTTCTCTGCATTTCCAGGCGTTCACAAGCGCTCCTCAGGGAATTTCATAATGAACGAACACAAAACCTCAGATGCGAATTACCAAATCTAATTTAACATGAAATTTAAAACATTAAAAACGACCCTGTTGTTACATTTGAACACGCAGATTTACAATACACACATGCCACTGACACACACACACACATGTGAAGACACTGGAAAGAGCAGACAGACCTGGAGGCACCTTGCTCGGGGCACTGAGCATGCGCCCAGGTCAGCACGCAGAGCTGTTGCCCTTCCCAGCGGGGCGGCTCTGGGCTCGTCACGTCGGCGCAGGGTTCGCTGTCTCTCCTGCGGAGGGGTCATGACTGCTATTTGCTGGCAGGAAAAGGGGTAGGGCTGGCCTGAACTGACCACTCTAAGGCGCTGACTGGGCCACATCACCCAAGGCTCAAGCTTCCAAGAGGCTGCGAAGGTTGGTGCACAGGTGGCCTTTTGTTTTCTCTCCCAGCTGGCGTCCAGGGGAAAGGAGCAGATTCGGTACCTGATCCCTCCCCCTGCACAGAGGGGTGCACCCACCAGGGACAGAGCTGACAGGACAAGCAGGCCAACCAGGCAAACAGCAGACGACTCAGCTGAGCAGGTGACAGAGCAGGTGAACCCTCCCACCAGGCCCATGATATCACACTTCAGTGCCACACTGACCGAGCCCCAGGTCACTGTAAGGGGCCCGTGAGGGGCTCTGGTTCGCTTTTTCTTGACGCATCTGTTTCACTCTGAAATGGAACAGGAGGGGGCAGCGCCTTCCACAAGCAGACTGGGGTGTCACCCACAGGTACAACTACCACACTCCCAACAGGACCCCGGCCCTCCGTGCCCCACACCTGGTGTGTCGGCTCATGCACAAGGTGCAAGCGGGAGGTAGTGATGCGCAGTCTACCTAGAGGGCAAGAGCCCAGCGCCCTTCTGTAGCCACTCAGTCCAAACGCTTCCGTCTATACGGTGGAAAACGGTCAGTACAAGACAATGAATGACCCTCTCCTCATCCAGGCAGGAAAGCCTCAGCCAGTGGGACTTGTGTGTTGTTTAGGTGAAATAAAGGTGTGAAATTAGCTTCAGTGATGAAAAAGGTAAGTATTAAGGCCCCACAGGGATGCCGATGAAAGATAATAATGGACACTATATTCTGCCATGAACACTTTAAGGGACTCTCCCTGGTTCCACCTAGGGTCCTCATGGTGACTCCTGACTTGAGGGAAGGGAACTGAGCTGACACACATTAGGACCTGGCCTATGGCTGAGCACTTACAAAGTGACGTCTCGGACCCAGAGTCACGGGAAAGTTAACGTGTGAATGTGAACACACAGACATGTGTCCTCCCAAGTGCACTCACTGTGTCTCACACTGGATCCTCAGACCTTATGCTTCTGACAGCTGCAGGCCCGTCCCCTTCCCCCAACCTCTCCTTACGTCTCCCACCCAGCCCCAGTTGCCTGGCCTCTGATTCTGGGAGAGTGGTCTCATGATTTTAAGAGTCCACTGATAAATGGTATCATGCAGCGCCTGTCTTCCTGGCCTCATGTCACTTAGTGTGACGCCCTCAGGGTCCATCCACGTTGTTGCAAATGGTAGGACTCCCTTCTTTCCCATGGCTGCGTGATCTCTCATTACACATTACATATGTGTGCATCACCTACTACATGCACGTGTGTGCGTGTAGACAGAGAGAGGCATTTTTTGTTTCTTGACTAACTGCTCCAGCTCTGACCGCCGCACTACACAGGTGGTGAGAGTAGACACCCCTGGCTTGTCCCTGACCCGAGAGGGAAGCTTCCAGTTGTTCCCTGTTGAGTGTGAGGTCAGCTGTGGGCTGGCCATGTGAGGTCTTTATTATGCTTGATGCACTCCCTCCACTCCCAGTTTGTTGAGAGCATGTAAAATATATATTAAAATAGGTATGTACTTAAATATTAAATAATGGTTGTTACCAAACCTGGCATGGTCATCCTCAGATCGAACACACAAGGGATGCCCTGGGAAGTGAGCAGCTCCGAGGTCCGCGGGTCACACTTCAGCCCCAGCTCCTCCAGTCCAGCCACGCGGCCTCTCTGAGCCTCGTGCTTCCCCCGCCCGCACGTCGAAGGGCACAATTTTCAGAGGCTCCCGAACACTGGGAGACTGCTGTCAAAGCACATGCTGCCTGGGACTCTGGAAAAATCCAAATGCAGGGGCCTCTGCTGCTCCCGTTCGGCTTCAAATCCACTTGACAAACTGACCCTTTCTACCTGAATATCCCTGCCTCTCAGGTAACACTCAAGGCAAGAGGCCACCCGGGGTCGCAGAGGCCGGTGGTCCCAATTTTGAAACCAGAATTCGAACGCGCACTTCTAACCCCCGCTCTATGATTTTCCGAGGAAAACATGACAACCACACCTTAAACGCATCATCCTGCTACTTTAAATAAAAACTAGGAGCTTTGGAGTCAGGGCACCTTGGAAACACACACTGCTCTTCTCCAACCAGAAAACGTCTCTTTGAAGGGAAAACAAGTCCTGGGTCCTTCGAAACGTGAAAAAAAAGCGCCAGGGACAAAGCTCATTCCGGCGGCGGACTCCAGCACACGGCTCAAGAGCTTCCTTCCAGCTGGAGACACTGACGTGGCGCCCCTGCGCGGTTCACACTGTTGCGGTGTGTTTTATCGTGCACGCAGGACGGCCTAGAGGAGGTTGAGAAGGACTGGGCTGGAAAGATACCTGAGAGCTTTTCTAATGGAGAAAAATCACACATTAAGTCCACTTCAGCCTGTTATCATGAAGGTGCTTCACGGTCTGCCTGGTGGACTCACTCACACAGTGATGAGAGACAAGTTTGCCACTTCACGCGATAAAGACTCAAAGTGAAAGAAGTTCTCCTTTTCTTGCCAGCAGAAAAGGCCACCTCCCGGCACTCCACCGCTGGGGAATTACAGCTGCCCGCCAGACCTGGCCATCGAGCTAAGCAAGCAGGCCTCCAATAAAGAGCGACGGGATGAAGAAGACCGGACCAGGGCAAAAGACCAAGTGAATCTTTTGACAACTGGTTATTTCCAGCAGCGCACTGATGAGCGTCCGAGCAGTCAACGCCTGGAAGAAGCGGGGACCTGGATGACACCAGTGGCTCGGCTGACTCTCACATCCTGGGCTCTGCATGTTTATCACGTCCTTGTTTATCTCGACGGTGGGTTAAGTGGTCCCCTCAGCTAATGTGTGCGCTCGCCTAGCTGCTGATTACTTCAAATGACCGCCTTGCATATTTACTGCTGGTTTGACATTTCAAACTTCTTAAAACATGATCCTGCACCCAATTAAGACCTCATTCAAACCTCTCTGTCATTGTCGGGAGTGTTCCTAAAGCCAAACACAGGGAGGCTTCTTTGTTTCCCTCACTAAGAGGCGTCCCTTCCAGCAGGGGCACCCTGTCCCTGTGGGGCAGGAACAGGACCTGGCCATGGGGTGGAGCGAGGTGCGGGGCGGGCACCTCCTGCTGGAGACAGAGGGGGTGGGTCGAGAGCTGGCCAGTCCATCCGCGCCTCTGCTCTCCTTCCAGCTCCTGGCACCCTTCTCTCGGTGCTTCTCAGGGGAACCGGGGGCGCAGTCCCCCCAGTCTCATCCCACCCACTGCTTTCCGGTTAAAATGGAAGTTTACCGTGCAACTCATTTCCACCGGATTTCAGAGTCAGTGTTTCTGCAAGGCAGTTTAAAGTTGGGGCTGTGGTGGCACAGAAGTCACACAATCGTTCCACTGTTTTCTGCCGCTCTGCCAACAGGCGAGCCGGGCCCACCGCCCCGGAGACTGCATTGGAACGCAGCACAGCCGCTCCAGTCGGGGCAGAGAACCGCGGATGAGACAACCGTAGGAGTGTTTCGTCTTTACCCCAAAAGTCGCTGTGAGACGACGGCACGGGCAACATGGTGTCTGTGTGGGGTTTCGAACTTCCGCCCTGGCTGCTGATACACAGCGGCAGCAGACCCTCCCCACCCTGCCGGGCGGGGAGGAGAGTTCCAGGGTTTCGCAGCCTCAGCACCATGGTCACGGGAGGCCAGGTGACCCTGGCTGAGGGGCTGTCCTGTGCATTGTGGGATGTTTAGCATCACCCCTGGTCTCTGCCCACTAGATTTCAGAAGCATCAACTCCATACACAGCTGTGATAATAGAAGGTTTTCCAGACACTGCCCTGTGTCCCCAGGGTAGTGGGAAGGGGGTGCTCCCCGTGGGACTCACTGACAGACCTATAGCTCTGACCTTGGGAGGAGCCTATCACCAGAAACATTTAAGGGGCTTTCCGAGTTTACAGGACTTTGATTCCTCCCTCCACCTCACACCCACCCCAAAACCTTCCCACCCAGCTCCCCCTCTGCTACCACCATCTAGACCAGCGGGGCCGCCCATGCTCAGGCCAGCGCCGTGACGTTCCCGTTCCCTCAGCTCCACTCTCCACACAGCCCACGAGGAACGAACCAGGACACCACATGTTCAGAACCTCAGGGCACTGAGACTACAATCCAAACCCCTCATCTCAGCTCTCTGGTCTTTCCCCCGGCACACTGGGCACCACGACGTCCCTCCCACTGTGGGATGTGACGGCCTCGCCGCTGCCTCAGGGCCCCTCCATGGGCTGCTGCCTTGCCCTGGACGCCCTCTGCCTTCCTCTGAGGCCGGCTCCTGCACACTGCAGCTCAGTCGCCTGCCTCACCTACAGCAGCTAATCACACCTGCCTGCTTCAGTTGCCCTGCACACTCCTCTCATGTGGGCCCTGGTTATTTACACGCCATGTCGTTTGTCCCCCTTCTTCTCCACCCAGTGCCAACACCAGGGCAGCAGGGAGTCTGCTCTGCATCTTCCCTGTCTGCTCCACTGTCCCAGCACCTGGGACACTCTGGCACACAGTGAGTGCCCGCTGAATAATAGTATTATTTAGTAACTAATAAGTCATAGAGTCCGAACCAGAAAACAGATGGCTCTTTCCACTGTGCTAACAACAGCACAGAAACGTCAAAGCCATCAACGAACAAACCTGTCTGTGGTAGGAACACGAGAGGCAGGGGGCAGTGTGAGTAAGGCGGGGCCTGTGCAGTGGAGACAGTCAGGTTCTACGGGGGAGCCACACACACACACATGTACTCCTGCATCCACATACATGTGCACACATGCACATGTGCACATGCGCACCTGACGTTCTTTGAAATCACATGTGAGAAACGCCGAAGCGCTGGTCTGGCCACAGCGCCAGGGGCCCCGTGCAGCCTGCGGTCAGGTATGCTGGAGCAGCTCCTCCCAGAGAAGCGCAGGCCAGTACGTGTCCCCACAACCCGCGGGCTGTGGATGCTGGCCTCTGGGAGGCTGGGTTAACGGTGCTGCGGCGGGGCACTGCCGGCTAGGGACCGTGAGCTCACCACCCATGCGCAGGCGCGCTGCAGGCCCTCCGGCACCCCTCAGCACACGCCCTACCCGCCTGAGTGAGGCGACCACTTAGCTTCCCCAGACATCGCCCTGGGTGCCTGCTCAGAACAAAGCAGGGTGTCACTGACGCAGCCCTCCCTTGGGGGGACAGGGGACAGCTGCTGAATCCAGTGAGCATGTGAAACTAGTGTCTTTTGTGATCAGCATAATTTAAGCACTTGAACTTGTGACTAAGATGGTAAGAGCTGGTGTTCAGACAGAGCAATGACAAGCCTGAGAAAGGGACAGATTTGAAAACGAGCCTCTGACGAAGCCGGTGAAGCTGCGCCGCAAGCCCCTGATGACCGCGGGGGCTGGGGGGACACTGTGTTCCTCGGAGGGGACACCCTTCCCTCCTGCCTGACTCCACGCCAATTCGGAGGTCCAAAGTTCTAATAAACTTGGGCGTCTGGAAAGGAACATTTTCTGGGACCTTAATCAGAACGAGCACTTTGTGATTTCCATACAATATCCATGTATGACCTCACAGCGTAAGTTAAATGGCTGCGGAGCCAGGAGAAATCACCATGAAACAGACACTGTCGTGTTCTGAGTGCACGACCTGAAACCCCACATAGCACACACGTGAACACGGACACACGTGAACTCGGACACCAGCTTGAACTCTGAGTGATGCTGCTCACACACTAAGAACAGACTGTTTAAAGGCATTTCTGCTGGCATATTAGAAACATGCATTTCACACGGCAGTAAAACTGAAAATACCCAAGGCAACAGGAAAGCCCGACCCCCCCAATACTGAGGGGAGCAGGAAGACAGTCACACCGCCCCATGTACTGCAGCCCCCCAGAGCTGTGGCACGGGGCTGTCACTAACCAAGGACCCCGTGTGGTGGAATGAGCCGTCTGCCACAGCGCCCGTGAGAAAAAGCGCGTCACGGAGCATCTACTTCAGAAAGAACGTACCTCCCCGCTTCCGTCTCCTCACAGGACTGGCCGTCCTGCCTCAGGACAGCGTGAACAGAGCAGAAAGTGTGCGCCAGACGCCCTGGAGTCCGAACACAGACCTGACCCCTGATGAGCTGGGCTAACGCGAAACGCTGACAAGGCCTCGCGTCTCCGACTGCTCACGGGCACAGTGGGGAGACGCCCCCACCCCACACTGCTCCTTAGGGTCCCAGACACACGGTGTGAGGCCCAGACCCGCCGCCCTGGCCCACGAGAGGCACTCGGGAAATGCTGAGGGTAGAACCATTCAGATTATTCTTCCCTGATTCTTCCTTCATTAAAAAAATACCCACTTAACTCAAGCTAGCCAGCCAAGGACTGAAAAGGGAACAGCAGCATTTGGAGCTGAACCCAGGCCGTCACCCAGGCCTGCAGACGCAGGGTGGGTCCAGGACAGAGGAGCCCGTGGAAGGGCACACGGCGCGGTGGAGTCGGGGGAGCCGGTCTGAGGGGCAGAGCTGGGGAGCGAGGCTGAAGTGTGAGGAGTCCTTAGGAGCCGCGACAGCTGTGCTTTGCTGATGGAAGAGGTCCCGTCCAGGAACGTGTCACAGGTCAGGGTAGGTCCCCACTCAGAGCACAGACAGGAGGGATGCACGGAGGACACACCTCCATCACCTAAGCCAAGAGTAACACAGCAAGACCATCCTCGTGGGACACACGGACAATGCTGACGTTCGCTGAGTGATGAGTGAGGGGTGGGTGACTGATGCCAATAGAACCGATGGACGAGCCATCAGAGATGGACAGACTGACACCACAGACACCCAGTAAGTGTCTTCTGCCTCGAGCAAAGGAGCGTTGTGACAAACACACGACACCCTGGGTAAGGAGTCACCCACGGCTCCTTTCACCAGGTGACCAGCGAATGAACAAGATGTGCTCTCAGGACACCCTGTCAGTGAGAGTCCCAAACCTACGACCGAAGCCGGATGGGGCTGGGGTCCCCCGGGAAGCCAGACTATTAAGCTGTTCCCGCCACCCTACCCATCACATGCAGATCTCGGACCTCCCTCCCAGTGGAGCAGAAGAGCTAGGCCCCTGAAACACGGCAGAGGCGTGTCCCTTCCAGCCTGGCCCCGGGCCGCTGTCACTCACAGGTGACATAGTTCTGTGTGAGTCTGTGTCTTCCGAGGGTGGGTGGGACACACACACCCCTGCCCATGGGGCCACCAAAGCCCCTCGTGCCCACACTCTGGCTGTTCCGACGCTGCGTTACTGGCAGTCGGGCATCAGTGCCACTCTCCCTCCCAGGGATGTGGAGTCCCTGCTGGCGAGTCCCCAAGCAGACAACGGCGGACACGGCCCTGCCGCTCCAACCAGAGAGCAGGTCTCTGGACAGCGTCAGCCCATGCACAGAGGTCAGCGCCTGCTGAGAACATCAGGCCCAATCGCTGTCATTCTGGTCACTTACGGAGAGGGAGACGATCCGGCCAAAGACAAGCCCAAAACAACCCAACACGAAGGCCCGTGAAATGGGCAGAGAAGAATGTTAAAAGGAGAGAAGCCAAGTCAGCCAGCCTCCTGCTTCCGTGAGCTCACCTCTGGGCGACAGGAAAGACATGAGCAGACTTAAACGTCCCACGGGGAACGAATGTATCTCTCGGGACAAACTTTACCCGGTCTGTGAGCCGAGTCACAGGGGAAGACCTCCGCAACCTGTAAAGTATAATCAGTTTTAAACAGAATCACAGTCACGGCTGTCACACAGATGCGAGACTGACCGGTGTAGAGGACTTTATTTCACTGATAATCAGGGAAGCAGTCGATGTTATAACTGCTTCCAGTTTTTGGATTTATTTTGAAAGTAGATTCAAGGCTGTCCTGGAAGACAGACTATACGATGTGAGTTATTGAACTTACTGAAAAGTCTTCTTCAGAGAAGACGTGAATCAGGGCTAAAGTTTTATCTTCTTACCACAGTAGAGAGGTCTTTCCCCGGCACGTTTACAGCTGGCTTTCCTTATGTATGAACACCGAGAGCACGTTCGCCGTAACTCAACACAAAGAAGAGGGCGCCGCGGTTGGGGCGGCCGTGTATGTTGCACGAGGTCATCCAGGAGAAGAACGCACGCGCTGGGTGAGTGGCTTTATCTCCAAAGCGCCAGTTCTCCACCAAGACACAAGAAGAGAAAAAATGGATGGGGAAAATTTGCCTGGAAATAACTGGATTACAGGAAGATCTATTTAGTTCCATTAATGTTATAATGAATTACATCTCCAATAGCTTTTGGCTGACTGACTCACAATTTTAAGTCTTACCTTCGATAATTCGTAACATATACAGCAAACTGTGTATTTAGGAGCTTTTTGGCTGGCCACCCCATAATTTTCAACACTAGTTCAGACAGTTCATAATGCTCATGGTTGGCAGATGTCAAACTGGCTGCTCACTAACAACAAGACGAAATGACGCGACTTGGGGACCTCCTATTTTGTGATAAAAGAACAAACGATACGACTAAAGTTGCGTCTCGGACTTGGTGAAAAACGATGAGCCACATCCTGTTGTCGCTGTTCAGTTAATGCTACTGTGAACGTATTTGTGGTCTTGTCTCTGAACAGCTCGCCATGACAGGTAGGGAGGGGGATGGCTGGGTGGGCGGTGCGTGGGTGAATGGACGGAGGGATGGACAGATGACAGACACGCAGACAAACCTGAGGAAGTAAGGAGGGATGCATGGCTGGTAACTGACCTCCCCCCAGAAACCGCTATCGCCGGCTGCACCCTGGAGCAGCCCCCACCTCATTTACCTGCTGGGACTGCCACACTCAGCGGTCTCGTCCCAAACACACCAGAGCCGGGCGATGAGGAGGTGGAGCGCGATGTCACGACAGCTTCTACCGCCCCGTGTTCTCCAGATGCCGCCACTGTGGGGATGGTCTTGCCGGGACTGCTGTGACTGCCTCGAGGCCCCGAGACACACAGACCCCCACTGAAACCGGCTTGTGTCCCTCACTTCTGGGGTGTTGTGTTTGGACGTGGCCTATCATGCCCTCTCGTCTGGGGCCACTGCTGTTTGCTCTGGGCATTTCTGTCCAGCACCCCCAGGTACACCCCACCTGCAATCAAGAGGACCCTTTCCTTCACAGTCCACCTGAGCAGAGGGACAATATGGTGGCTGCGAACAGAATGAAGGTCACAGGACCATCAGTGGTACAGAGCTGACGTCAGCGGCTGGAACACGCGTGACAAGCCGACCACCCGCGGCACTCCCACGCCACCATTCACAGCGACCACAGAGGGACGGAAGGAGCACCCGTGCACTGGCAGTCAGAGCCGGGTGTCCTGTCCTGAGCTTCATGTGACAAGGGACTGTCGACCTCCCTGCCCCGGGCTTTCACTGTTTTCCTCCAAAGTAAATCAAATATTCTCCAGGGCAGTTCCATGCAAACGACGGCGGGCGGTCGGCACATTCTGCTGCATATGAATTTCCAGAACTCCACACTGGTCCCCCGTCCCTTTATGCTTATCAGTGACCCCCAGCACCTCCCACCACCCACTTATCTGGCGCACAGGTGGGCTCCCTGTCCTCACACACGCGTGGCGGGGCTGATTTTGTTTCCTATGGCCGCTCACGGAGTTGTGCCCCAACCCATGAGTGCCGTTTTCGGCAGCTAACACATTATTTCAGTAATGCACAAATCACTTTAACATGATGAGAAAATATTTCACAACACAGTTATGGCAGCCTCCCAAATAAAGGTTTTTTGAAGGTCACGCTGATGGTTTTTCAAGTTCACTTTAGGCAGAACTATTCTGTGCTAGCAGATAAAGCGCGTATCCCTGATAAACCCAAAACAAGCAAGTTTTCCTCCCATGTAGCTGCTTCAGGAAGACTTTCACACAGGAGTCACTCCGCTTTGTGACAGGGACCAGATGGCTGGGCGGTACTGGACGCGTGCCTCATCTGCCACTGCTCACGGCCCCGTAGTCAAGGTGCTCTGGGTCTGACCCCGATCGCCCTGCGGACTCTGTCAACCCCAGTGGCGCGCGCGACTGTTCAGCCCACCGCACGGTGAACGTCCTCTGTGACTCCTGTCCGGCGGCAGGTGAGGCTTCGCCGTGCGTCACAGCGTCACCCCCAGAGGCAGACTGCCTGTGCACGTGTGTGCCAGCCTGCAAACTTTGTGAGAAAGTGCTCCCGAAAGACGATTCACGCTCTGGTCGAGATAAGCTTGCCTGAGCTAGCTATCAGGAGACTCCAATTTGAGGAGCTGAATTGGGGAACTTAATTCAATGGATAAGGGAAGTCAAGAGTAGCCCTAAAAACCAAAAAGCATCAACAACCTCGTTCCCATCACTCCTACTACATAACGTTTAGGGAAGTAGGGGGTCCTTCAAAATCTTCTCACCAGGACCACCACTGGGAAGTAGACCCAACACACGTGTTTCTCGTGGAAGACCGTGAGGGAAGAGGGGCTGTCAAAGCGAGTGCAGCCTGGGTCCCGGTGTGCTCTGTGCTACGCCACCTGGAGAAGGTGAAACCCTCCACGCCTCACTTTCTAATCCGTGAAGTGAGGATGCACAACTCATCTCTCTGGGCTATACGCGGATTAACTCGGAGAGTAAATGTCAGTGAAACAGCTTCACACATGACCCAGAAAAGTGGTTCTTTAGTAAAGCTCAGTTCCACTCCCAGCCTCCTAGCAAACTTTTAAATCCAATATGAGATTTTTTTTTAAAGATTGGGCACATTTTCTACCAGATTATGAAATGTAAACCAATAAGAAAACCTATAAAATCTGAACTAAAATTACCCATTAGGACTCATGTTTTTACCATGTGGATATGATCCATTTAAATCAGTACACCTACACTGTCCAATCAGTGGCCATACGTTACATATGGCTACTGAGCACTTAAATTGTACCCTTTTCCCCGTAAAACAAGAACCGTCATCACTTCGCACAATTGTGGCCTGGGGGCTTGGGGGTGGCTTGGCTGGTGTGTCAGAACTTGCAGCTGAGAAGCAGCCGAGGGCAGGACTGAGAACGAGGATCTGCTGCCAAGACGCCTCCCTCACACGGCCAGCAAGGTGATCTGATGCTGGCTTTGGGCCTGAAGTCTTGGTCATGTGTGCACCTCCCCAGGGCTGCTGGAGTCTCCTTTTGGCTCCATATGGCCACTGGGGTCCCCCCAGCAGGAGGTCTGAGAGAGAGGGCAGACTCTGCCAGGCCTTTAGTGACCCAGCCCGAGGTCAGACGCGTGATTTCCAAACTGCGGCTGAGCTGAGCTGATGCGGGATGTGAGTGAGATGCCAGACAGAGCCCAGAGGCTTCGAATTCGGTGTGGGGATGGGATTAAAATAGATTAAAATGCATTATGAAAATATAGTGTAACTCAGTAATTTTTGCATTATCCTGGAACTAATGACTGTTTTAAATAAAACGTACCAGTAAAATCAGTTTTGCCTGCGTCTGGCTCCTTTCTGCGTGGCCACCAGAAACATCCTAACTGCATGTGTGACTCAGGTAGCGTGTCTGAGGGCCAGGGCTGCTGTGCACAGCTGCTCTTTCCCAGGCGTCCGAATAAACGAATTCGGGAGAGGCTTTCAGAGCCACGTACACGGTCGTCCCCAGGCTGAGAAAGCCTTGCAAACAACAATGTGCACTAGCACACGCAGGCAAACGGTGGAAGTTCTGAAGACAGGACAGTGTAAGGAGAACAAAGGTTTGGTGTGAACTGGCTAATGGGGTCGCTGGAGATGAGAATTGCATTTCCTCAATGACACTCCCGGCATGCACTCCCAGCAGGGGGACATTTCTGCTCTGGCTGCAACAGAGAAAGCATGCATCCATGCGGACGTCGGAGGATGCTACCACGCCCGCACCAGACGCACATGGAACTCTGCTAGTGCAACCTGCACGTCTGCACCCTTCCGCGGTTCCCGCCCTTCGGGGTGTGGTGGGCAGGCCGGCTGATGGCTCTCCTTTGTCCACGAAAGGGAAGACCAGGAAGCAACCTGTCCTATTTTCCAAAAAACATTTAGCCCTATGGATAATTTTTATTTGACCAGAAATATTTTAATCATGTGAGCACTTAATAAGGTACAAATAATTGTGTGCAATTACATGATAATTATTCTTAATGCAATTACCATGCCAGTGCAGCTTTGTGAGAGATAATCAGGTGGTTACCGGCTGCAAATTAATTGACACCAGGGTACTTGTAATTGCGAGTGGTCACAGCTACCCTGGAGTGCGGTGTGCAATCAGAAAGGTGAGGAAGGTGGCAGGAAGGTGGGGGACACTGACTGAATAGGAGTGTCACAGAAAGAGGAAGATTAGATCATAAATCCACTTGTCTCAGCTCCAAGCTGAAGGACGCGCTGTGCCTGCTGTTGGCGAGTTTTTGGGTCCTATTTCATTCGATCTCTGCACAGCCTATTTGGGCTCAGTCCGCCAATCGGGGACTTTCTTCCTGTGTGCACCATCTGTGCTGTGCATGTAAAGGCATCCAAGTAACAAATTACACGTTTACAGCAGGAAAGTGAACTGACCGAGGATCCGCACAAAGAGGGCCGCAGCTGAGAAGTAAAACATCCAGAGCCCGCAGGGGCTCCGGTCCCCTCCTCTCGGGCCCAGGGCTGCGTGAGGCCAGCACTTCACCGCCCTCACACACCGCTTCCCGGCACGGCCACATTCTCACAAAGACCCTCTGTTACTTAACAGCTGGTTCAAGCCTAAGCTAGGTCTTCAGTTTAACCTCGCCCTTAACATCAGTACCTGAAAAACCGTCTGTTCGACGTTGATCGCATTACCGTGGAGGGCACCGACGTCGGACGCACCCACTGGTGGGGACGCTGCTCTCCGCGGTCAAAGCCTGTCTGTGTCCCACTCACACCGCAGGCTGAATGTGGCTGCTCCTCTTTAAGGACAGAGAGAGTTTGGAACAGCACTTTGCACCCCAGCAAACACCAACTGACGGGAGCCTCCACGTGCAGTGACGACGCATCACGCGCTGGCATGCTGCGGACGTGGGTGGCACTGCCCTGATCCTTGAGAAGCTCACGCTGTCAAGAGTGTAAAAGCCTCGCGCCGGTGCACTCGCCGCTGGGTGGTGCAACGTGCGTGCTACCACAGTGGTGCGTCCCACTGCAGGCACCGTCGGTCCTAGGGAGATCAGGCCGGGACCAGTAGGGAGGTCGCAGCAGAGGAAGGGGATGTGCTGGGGCTTGGAGGGTATTCGAGTCTAGGAAGGTCAAGCAAGGACACGGGAGGCAGAGAGTGCACAAAGCGATCAAGAGGAAGGGGGGATCACGAGGCAGGGTTAACGTGAGGTGTGGGCTCGGCTAGGCTAGGGCGTCGGTCTGGTCAAGCAGGAGTCTGGACGTTGCTGTGAAAGTATTTCGTAGACGTGATTAATATCTACAAGCAGCTGGATTTATGTAGAGAGATTACTTCACAACACAATACCTTCCACTGACGTGGGTGGGCCCCATCCAGTCCCTTAAAGATCTCAACACAGAGGTTTCCTGGAGAAGGAGTTCGGCCTCCAGATAGAAACACGGAAATCCTGCCTGTTTCCAGCCAGGCACCCGGCCCCGGAGTATGTCTGCGCCCGGGCCTGCCAGCCTTCTCGGCAGGTCTCAGGTATGCCAGCCTCTACAACTGAGTGCACAAATCCACACAGACACACAGCACTGCATGTTATATTGTCCCTGTAACGTACACACCCTCCTTATACACACACACACACACACACACACACACACACACACACACTCCTACTGGTTCTCCCTGGAGACCCCTGACTGGAACAGCATGGTGAGACAGAGGTAAACAAATCTGAGAAAACAGGGACACACTCGGAAAGCAGACTTGGAACCGGCAGCAGAGGAGGCTGAAGGATGCGGCTGAGGAGGAGCCCAAGGAGAAGCCACTGAGCAAGTGAGAGCAGAGGGGAACCATCCAAGAGGCGCGTGGACACAAGGGCATCACCGGAGTTCCCGACAAACCACGAGAGGAAAGACCCTAGACCCAGGAAGCCGGAGCAGAAGGCGAGCATCAACATTCCCAGCCGCCCCGCCCCCACGCTAACGTGCTGTAACAGTCCCACTGACAGTGTCCAACGTCTTTCTGCCACAAAACGGTCTGCTGATAAAACGTGGCATTCTCCCCTCCACGCCCAACCGCAGAGCTCCCGTGGAGACAGTTTCAGTCCCTCTTGCTTTAAACTTTTTTTGTGATTCCTTACTGGATACCCCCCTAAAACTCCTCAGCTCACCCTCCTCTGGGGCAGGGAGCCACCTCTGGTAAATCCTGTCGGGGGAGGTGACGGCACCAGCGTGGCCACTCCGGCCAAACCCTCAGCCCCTCAGTGGGGCTGCAGGGACCTCCGCTTCAGACCCTTCCCACAGCCTACACGGATTTCCTCGGCCTTCCCTCATGGAGTCTGCCTCCTGGTCGGAGGGGAAGGCTGGTACGCGCACACGTACTGCACCCGGTGCCAGAAACGCGCGACCGAACGTGGTCCAGAGTGTGGCGGGAGGCCCAGGCCTCGTTCCCAGGGCAAGTGCAGGGACACTGCTTGGATGGGGGGTTAAGGGGGGGGGCACTGCAAAACGAAGAACCACAGAAGTCAAGTCAGGCCAAACTCTCTCGGAAGTAAGCAACCAAATCAGACTTCGGCTTTCGAAGGGCGTCTTCTCCATCCGTACCTCTCACCGCCATGGTCCCTCTACCTCAAGCCGACCTACCTCCTGGGAGTCTTCACGCTCTCCCTTTGCAGCCGCCAGCAGCTCTGCTCGGGATGCGCAAACCATCACTCCAATAACACACCTAAACGAGGCACTGGCAGCGCTCAGGAAGACGTGAGCAACGCAGCAGATGAGCCCCAATAGGTGAATCAGGTTACAGGGTCCACAGTAACTGGCCACTCGGACACCCGGAGGCTCTCGCACTAGCTTCCTGCCATCCGCGTTCTGGCCGCAGCCCACCACCAGCCAGCACCACCCCTCATCAGCACGTTCATAGATGATGCCTATGTTGACGTTCCTCTTTGGGCCAAACAGCCTGTTTGCACAGTTGGCCACTGCGCCCTCATTAGAAGGTCTTAGCCCATCGGAAGCGTATTTGATGAGCCTGGCAAAGCTCACTGCTGTACTTGTGTCCTCTTGTGTCCAGCTGCTGACCACTGAGAGTGTGAACGTCCTCTGATGGCCGGAAAACCCCGGTTCCGACATCCAAACAGACCAGTCGTGGCCGTGATGAGTGGTCTCCGACAAACACCACTGGCCGATTCCGGATGGAGCCAAGGACCACAGTCATCACCTGGATGCATAACCCCAGTCGTTGGTGCCCCCCCCCCACTCCCGTGGGCCCAGGGGCGAGCACAGCCAAGGGCTGCTGGCACCGTCACAGGCTCTCACTCAGCCTCTTCTCTGTGAACTCCATTTTCTAGATGGTGATTTGGGTTTTTATTGTCTCTCGCTTGGTCTCCGCACTTGCCTGTCTCCAGCGTCACTCCCCTACAATCTGCCACCCACTGCCACCGGGACAGTCCTCCTGATGGACATGTCTAGTCTCGTTGTCCTGCGCCGACTCAGAAACACGTAATTCCCTACCACCTACCAAAAACCCCTGTGACCTGGCCAGGTATTCAAGGCTCTCATGGGCTGGTCTGTTGGCAATCCATTTTCTACTCGTCATCAATAATTATCTGATATTCTCTGCTGGGGAAGATGAACTTACAATACATTAGCTGGAAATTTAGGTAAAAACTTATCACACTATGATTATTTTTATATTAAATTTCAGGCTAATGTAAATTTTTTGAAGAATTAACCTACCTGTGAATACAAAGACTTGGTTTTTACTACAATATTTGTTATCAATCCACAACTGTTCACTTTATATGACAAATTTAATGTACAATTAAATTTCCAACTATACTTTGTTGTTTTAACAGAGCTGTCTATGTCTACACAAATTCTCACTGCACAGCATTTATAAAAACATTTTAGTCTCTTCTTAACTCACGTATGTACCTAATGAAGCCCCACCCCCTCTCCCACAGGGTCCTACTTCTAAATCCTCTGACTTTTATGCCGCTTCCCCCTCAGATCCAACTTGGATCCACTGCTCAACTCCTGCCCCAGATCCAAGCCAGAGCTGAATAAACGCACACACACGCACAGGCCAGTTTGGGGTCTCGCTGTGACCCCAGAGAGCACCCGGGCCATGCACAGCTGACGTCCCCAGGGCCACGGGCCTTTCCACTGAGGAGGAGGGCCCTCATTACCGCCCAGCTGGGCCTTCTCCCACATCATTAAAGGTCCCGCTTCTTCAGGGAGGTCTTGAGCCTTTCGTAGTGTTTTACTTCTCATTTTTTTGTTCTGGTTTCTCCTGTGACTGTAACAGCTTTTCCTTCTCTGACCCTTAAAAGTAAAGCTACTGGTTTCATCTCATATCAAGCTATATGAGTAAACTTATTAGTTATAAGAGCTTTTAGGTGGTTGTAAAACTTTTGCTGAAGAACGGAAATCGGAGATAGTACTAACTTGTTCCTCCCCACTGTTCCACCTGAACTGTGTTTCCATTCACCATCTCCACCCTCCAGAAAATGCTGTGCACTCCAGACGTGTGGGGTTTACACACCAGAGGTGGAAGACAGAGACCTGGGGGCTGCAGGTGTGATACCCGCTCGCAACCACGGCTGAGCCGTCTCGGACACCTGAGCCCCGGTGAGGAACTGCAAGACCTCAAGGGATTCTCCGGAGAGTCTGCAGGCTCTTCCGCAGCTGCGTGCTCAGTACACCTGGGCTGGTGCAGATGCTGCCTAGGACGGTGACAACGAAGACCGCTCTGGAGATCCTGCTATGTGCTAGGCACCGAACGACACAGGTGGCGTCAACTCTACCACATTGTCCCCATCACGGCCCCTCAGAGTAGGCACTCCTGTGAAGTTAGAGACCAGGGCTCAGAAAGCGCAACCAGCCGGCTGGCGTGAGGCCACAGAGAGGTGACTCCAGTGTGCTCAGCCAGCTGGGATGCGCACTGAGCTGCGTCTGACTTCGGGCCGAAGCCCTCACCGCTATGCGGCTCCTGACTCTGCTGCTGGCATCGTGTGACTGTGGTCAAGTGCCCCTCCCACCAGGTGCACAGTGGCCTGGCCAGTGAGTCAGGGGAGTGGACCAGGTGGCCGCCACGCTGCCTTCCATCTCTCAGTCCACAGAGGGCATATTTAGGGGTGCATACTGCAAGAATGGCCCTCAGTGATAAAACACTTTAAATGACAATTCAGTCACATGTGCCTGGTCTTCCCTCCACAAATTAGGAAGCTCTGCATCTCCCCGGACCATTGCTTTCAAGCAACGTTATCAATACGAGCATCAGGAACGAGAGAGACAGAGGCGAAAGCAAAGCAAAGCGGAAGAAAAGCCCGGGCGAGCTGTGCAGTACAATCACGAGGAAAAAGAGCGGCATTCCCTAACGTGCAAGTCACATAACCAGCCGAGGCAGGTGGTCCAAGGTCAAACACAAATGTGGTCCAGGTCTGTCAAAGGATTACACTGAATGTTAAAAAAAAAATCGGGCTGAGTCAAAGTGACCTGTCTGTTTGGATGAAAAAAGATCGTAGTGGGAGTCACATAATCCATTTAAACACCGCTTTACAAATAAAATAGGGCACTGTCCCCGGCTGTCGACAGATCTCAGAGCCCACAAACCACCGGCCCGGAAAGAAGGGCTCAGCTCCCACGGCAGAAGCTCCAACAGCTGGCAGCAAGGCCGCTGAGGGGGCGCTCCAGCTGCTCGGCAGACAGTGCCTCTCACGTGGAACCCGCAGGGCAGGACCACGGGGCGCCTTCCGTGAGGGTGGTCCCAAACCTACGCTTGATGCTTTCCTATCCTTCCCACTTCCAGGCACCTGCCATTTTTTCCCAGGCTCCCGTAAAACCACGTGATGAACTTGATAAAGAAACTGAGATGGGTCAGGAGGAGGCACAAGGTGCCTGGACTCTGCCCTCGGTTCTGCGCAGTGAGAACAACCGCCGGGAAGAGCCAGGGTGTGGACCTGGAGGCACTGGGGTCACGCTGAAATTTACTGGTTTCTCCCTAAAAATGCAAAAACACGCTCCAACTTGGAGAGTGGTAGGTTCCACCGAGGAGCAAAGGTCTCAGGAAAAATCATGGTTGAAGTGTCAGCTCTAGAACCTCGGTCTTGCACAGTCATCTGGCTGAGCAGACCTCGCTGGAGGTGACGGCAGTCAGCAAGCACTCCGGGAGAAAGTGTGGGCCGGACGCACCCACTGTAGCCTGGGACGCCACCCCAGCCCCACACTACCGCTCTGGTCCCCAGGGCATCCATCGGGGTTGTCTGGCTCCCACAGCGCTGCCCACTGACTGACTTATGCTGGACTGGTCCCCAACACTCTAAAATCTGTGGGTTAACCCCCTTGAGCCCCAAAAGCACAAACAAAAACCAACAGAGGCCTCCCTTCTCTTGAAAACTGAAGATCTGGAGACAGCGGGGCTGCAGTTCTCAAATCCAAGACTGACCGGCGCACCTACCCTCTCTGCAGACACCTACGCAGCTGGTCTGCACCTCTGTGATGCTCACAGGTGTGTTACCTGCTGCCCATGTGGGCCCTGCTGGCATGGACATTTCACTTCCCCGTGTCAGTGTGCATCCCTCCATGGAGAGTCCAGGTGCTTTCAAACATGGAACAGGATGTGCGACTCTGCCCAGCCACCCCCCGCGGACAGGGTGTGACACTTGGCTGTCAGTGCATGTCCCACACACCTGCCCCAGATGAGCAACTGCAGGCACCTGTGCGTGGTAAGGAGCTGTCTGCTGAAAGCCGCTGTGTCTGTTGTTCATGAAGTGCATTTAGGAGGCCCTGAGCAGACGTGTTCTGAAACACTGGTGGACAGTGGACCACAGGGCGCCCGGCGTCGGGGAGCACCTCTACCTCCTACATTACCATGGCAGGAGCACGGCAGGAGCACAGCCGGCTCCTTGTCGATCTGTCACAGCTGCATTTCCTGGGACAGAAACGTGGGTGTGTGGCTTTCCGCTCTGTCCTGTTTCCCAGGCTGTTAAAAAGCCCTTCAAACATTTCCACTTCGCCCCTCATGCAGGATGTCATGGCCAAGGAGCACATAAACGAAATCCTGGCCACTTCTCCCGAGAAGACCCCAAATGGGAGTCTCTGTGATTCACGGTGCGAGGCTGACAGTCCAGTCCAATTCCTCTGGAAGTGAAGCCTCCCTCTCTTACCGATGCTGGGATGCGCTGCCGGACCCGCAGCCTCCACCTCCTCGTTCATAAAACACCTGCTCGTGGAGAGTCCACAGTGAACCTCACAAACCCTCGGGAGCGAACGCTGCCGCAGACCAGTCCGCATGCAGTCACGCATCTCCTTCCTCCAGCACAGCTCTTTGCGGCCTGCGCGCACCACAGGGAAGGGGTCCTCCTGGGACGTCTGTGCCAGGCTGCGGGTGTGATTGCTATAGCTACAGACTGCTGTCCCCTACCGGTGCTACGTGAGGAAGTGCGACCCCTGCCACGGGCTGGCCAGTACGGGAGGCCCACGGGGGACGGTGTCACTTCCCAGAGCCTAAGCTCACCCAAGAAGGCCTGGTTCTTAGGCTTCCAAAATGCTAATGGCTCAGATTTCTAAATGCCCACAAACAGCCACCACCCAAATCCCCCGAGGCCATCAAGCACTGGGAGGCGTGGCTCTGGTCTCTGCCTTCTCTCTGAAATTCCACCTCTTTGCCCCCAAAACCCCACGCATAGCTACTGTCAGTCCTCTCGTCCCCATCCTGGGGCAGTCGAGGTCCCAGCCTGCCTAGGAGACACTCATACACGCTTCTGGGGTTGGGGTCAGGGTTCCAGAGTCCCTGTCTCTGGAGAGGAGCGAGGCAAACCCACGGAAACACCCCCTGCAGGAAGGAGTTCATCTACAAAGTGTAATTGGGAAGTGTGTCAACTGTTTCCCCGGAAAAGCAAAGGTAGAGCGAGGAGCTCCTGCAGGAAGCCGCGTGCACAATGCAGGGTCAGGAGGTCGTGAAAGCGGCAGCCTATAGCCTGCGAGCTTGAGGATGACCAGGAGGACAAGTGAACCACATGTGCCCGGATGGAAAGGAGCGAGGCCTGTGTGAGGACGCCCACGGTGGCCAGCCTCGTTTCCCAGAAGGAACTTCGGAGTGAAAAGACTCATCAGGAGAGGAAGGCAGGGAGGGGGAGCTCCAGGACCCTCCCAGACCACGCCCCCGTTAGTATTCCCTGCCCACTGCAACCCAGCAGGAACAAATTCATTCCAAAGTCTTTTCAATCAAGGAAGAAGGAAGAGCTGTGTCCTGTAACCCAGAAGTTGTGGGGTGTCCTCTGTTACCACACATCCTGCAGGCCCCCCATCTCTGCTCCCACAGACGTTCCCTCCCAGGTACACTCAGTGTTCACATCTCCTGGGGCACCACAGGCCTCCCTTCCCCATAACAGACAAAGCCCCACCCTCAGAGCCGAGGGGCAGGTGTGGGAGCCCCACTGTGCAGCAATGGAGGACTGTGGGCAGGGGAGCCCTGAAGGAGAGATGGGGGTGGGGATTAAAGTGAGCTCAGACCACAATGAGAAGACTACGTATAAGGCTCACTGTATTACGATCCCCAGCTTCTTCAGAAACAAATCTTTCAGGGGGAAACGAGTTAAATAAAAATGGCTGGCGAGAGTCCACAGGCTAACACGCCCAAACACAAACATCCGGAACGGGTGTGTGGCCCAACAAAGCAGCAGACGAGGGCAGAGGCTGGCTGCTGTGGGATTCAGGATGCCAGCCTTCGCTGTGCATCAGGTCCCTTTCCCGGGAGCCCGACGGCTTCCTCTGACCAGTCCCCTATCAACAGAGAGAGATTCCGGTGATTGCATTTGCTCCTGCTTCTAGCTCTTTCATGGACCACACAGAGGATGATTAAATGGCTTCTCTGTATCGTTTGTTAAATTTGACTCTTCCCACGAATGGGGGGTGGTTCCCACGGGGACCCCCGGACGTGGTGTAAGAGCAGAACAGAGCACAATCACTGAAGTCTCCCTGAAAGCACACCGGGAGGACGCTTTCTTCCCCACTTGCACGGGACCACCTCTCCTGTGTGCGTGAACCCGAGGCCTAAGGACGTGAAGTCTGCTTGTCGTTGCTAATCCCAAGTAGGACAACGGGCCCTTCCCCACTCGGAGTTACTTTGCCCACAAGCCCAGAGAAGGACAAGAGGTCGGAAACTGTCTGCACCACCACCTGAACAAAACATGCCGGCGCTTCTGCAGGGAACGGAATTTGAAGATGAGAAAAACGATCTTATTCATTTTTCCAGAGACAACAGAAATTATTGTGAAAATAGCAAATGTGAATTTTAATAAATTAACCAACATGACATTACATTGCCTCAAAGAGGTATTACTCACGTAAAATAAGGGGGAGCTGGAAATAAACTATAAAAAATAACTCTCATGCATTTCTGACCTTCATTCAGGCACTAAAACTTGCTTTCATTTTTTTGAGCTGAAGATGCCGTGGTCCTGTTTGGCAGCATCTCTGCTCTGCACGACGCGGGCATGACCTCCCCTCCTTCACCTCTCACCCGGGAACAGGAAGAGCCTGCTGACGGGTCTCCCCACTTGCTCTCCAGGCCCTCTCCACCCAGCAGCTGGAGAGAGGCACAGGTGGAAGGCCGACAGTTCACTCTTCATCGGTGACCTCCCATGTCACTCGAATAAAGTCTGGCACCTTGACTGAAGGGTGCCATCCCCTCTGTGATGGGGGCACCGTTGAATCTCATTTGTAGCTCCTTCCCACGACGCTCCTCAAAAGTTATTTTATTTGCTGTCTCCAATTACTGTCCCCCTGTGTTTCAACTCGCTCTAATCACCTCCACCCCACCTGTGACACCGCGCTGATCGAGGTCAAGAGAACCCGTAGTTGCCAAATCCCTCGACCAGGCCTCGGCAGTCGCCTTGGACACGACGGGCCACTTCCTTCTCTGTGACTGAAGTTCTGTCTTCACCCTTTTCCAAGCCATTTCTTCTCGTTCTCCCTCCCTGGGTACCCCTCCCTCTTCCAGCATCTGGTGAAGACGCAGTGACCCAACCTCAGCTACACTCTCTCCCACATCCCTGCCCACGGTGCTCTCACTCCATCCTGCAGTTTTAAAAGCCACAGACACGCCAATGGCTCCTAAGTTTCTGTCACCAGCCCAGACTCCTCATGGACTCACCCGAGCCTGTTTCACTTCTCTGTGTAGGTGTTCTGTTGGTGAGTGACTTCTCACAGCAGCTGTGGCCATGGACCTGCACGTCAGGGAGGGTATGAGGATCCCCCCCGGTGGGCTCAGGGGCAGCCCCACTTCAAGCCAGGGGTCTCACCCACTCAGGCCGGCAGCTCTGCTCATTGGTACTCACCCGGCAACCAGGTCCGAGGGCAGCAGCTACCTAGCTGTTCGCACCAAAGAGACAGATGGCAAGAAGCTGAGCCCACTTCAGCCGCCTGGTGACTTCACCTCAAATGACCCATGGCCAGGCCCGAGTCAGGAGGGATGCCCTATGCCTTGGGAAACAGGAACAGTGAGCCCCGTGTTGCACCTCTAGCCGTCACCTGGCCCAACCCTGCTGCAGCTGCTGGCACTGCCCCTAACCTTCTCTCTGTCGGAACAACCCCTCCGAGGCATCCCAGACTCTGTCCGCTCACACTACACCTGCAGCAGTTTCAAAATGTTCCTGGGGAAAGGGGACACATGTCCTGTTCCTGGCAGAGCTACCTGTAATGTCAGATTTCCAAAAAGAGCAAGGAAATAAAGCAATACCAAGTTTCCAAGAACACTGACAGCTGTAGCTAGGTTAAAAATTAGTTTTAGAACGCATCAAAAATAACAAGTGACACTGAGCTGGGACCTTGACTCTTGTCCTTGTGCTCATTGACACTCGGACACGGATGCGTGGACGGCCCTGCCCACCTGTTCCCCAGACCACCCTGAGGCCGATGCTCTGTCCCTGCAGGGCCGTGAAGTCAGAGGCCCTGACGGAGTCAGCCACCTGGCCACAGTTGCGCCACTCAGGCCCGGGAGCTTCACCCCAGGCTGTGAGTGCTCACAGGTGATGTCCGGTTACCACGTGCTTCCCACGAGTTGAGGGTGGTGTTCAGCACTTTGCAGGTACCAGCTTACAGAGGTGTATAAAAACCTCCTCGATGTTTGCCCTTTTGTTCTTTTTAATCCTCACTGGAGGATATGTTTTTATGACTTTGTAGAGAGAGGAGGGGAGAGAGAGAAACCTGATATGAGAAACATCGGTTGGCTGCTTCTCACATGTGTCCCAACTGGGGACCGAAGCTGCAACCTAGGAACGTGTCCGGACCATGAACGGAACCGGCAACTTTTCGTGGGCGGGACAACCCGCCAGCCACCCACAGAGCCACCTGGCCGGGACTTAGCATTTCTTCATTTTAACCCTGCCTATGTCCACTCAGTTTACGGTGGAAAAAATAAAAGACCTCCGTTCCGTTTCCCATTCAGTGGGCCTGAGACCGAGAGGTTGGAGCTCCCGGTTATGAGCAGAGTGACAAAGTGAGAACACACAGGCCACCGGGGGACCCGCCAGGCAGCTGGCGCCTGCGTTTTACTAAACACTGAAATAACTTCGTGCCACCGGGGAAACAGACTGCACCGACTTAGGTGAGGGCAGGCACGGCCGTGCTTAAACACCACGCGCTTCACTGCACTTGGGAGTGCGGCTAACCATCACACGTGACCCACAGAGAGGTGCAGCCGCAGGGCGGACTGTCCGAAAGGCCTCACAGGGAGTCACAGACCCGCAGGTGGCGGTTCCTGTGGTCTGGGCAATGCTGTCTTCTAGGTGGAGGCGCACCGTCGTCAGCCCGTGGACCTGGAGGTGCATTCAGGGCACAGCCGTAACTGGGACCAGTGAGGCTTCTGGGGTATGCGTCAGTCTCAACTGGACACCTCACGGTCACAGGACACACGTGTCAGCGTGCCCCTCCACAGACAGGCTGCTGCACGCATGAAGGACAAAACCAAACCCCTCTGCCACCCCGGGACCCCTGCCATGAGAGGGAACCTGATGGCCACCAAGGCAGACTGCATGCTTCTGAAACCACGTGACCACCAGAGAGGTGACTCAAAAGATTAGCACCCTGTGAAACCTGCCTGATTGCTCTGAATTACAAACACAAACCTCTCAGATTAGAGCAGAATCAATAAACTGCGCCCGACCCAATGCAATCAGAGAAAACCTGCCGTCTTTCAGCACTGGGGGCCGCCACGGGAACTAATAGACGCGCCGCACAGACACAGGAAGGGCGTGACGTTTAATTGGCATGCAGAGGTAATGAGCTAAACGTTAGAAAGTATTAAATATCTATTTCACAGAAAATTACATTTGTCCTTGACTTTTGCTTCTCTCTGATCCACGTGTTATTAACACATCATAATACAATATAAATGCCACACGTTGGCATTGTCCCGAGGCATCCAGCTATGTGGAAGGAGACATTAACATTCACCGACTCATTTAATCTTGCCTTCATCTGATAATTATTAAGTGCATTTATCAAGCCTCAAAAGATTTACACAAATGGGATCATTCTACCCTATGAGCACAGCCCAAGAAACTGGGTGTTTAAAGCCAGAGTTGCAGAATAGTAACTAGACCTCCCGTTATTTTTCTGAACTACCTTCAGGGATACAATCCCACCAGCGATCACGGGAGCCAGGAAATACTTCCACCCTGAGACAGACTGCGCATGCCTTGAGGAAGGAAGAAGGAGGACCCTAGGCATTCTGCAGAGGGCTGTCAGTCAGACAGAGAGACAGAGGCGGCACGACCTCACCTGTGCGAGGAACCTGGCAAAGGCCAACTCAGAAACAGACTGGAATGTGCTCACCAGGGCTGAGGGTGGGCGTGGGGAAGTGATGAGATGCTGGTCAGAGGGTACAAACTTCCAGTTTGAAGATGAATAAGCCCTAGCATCTCGTGCACAGCATAGCGCTGTGGTTAGAATTAATAACATTGTATTATACACTTGAATATTGCTAGAGAATGAACGTTGAATGCTCTCACCACAAGAAAGAAGTGGTTACTATGTGATATGATGGGGTGCTAGCTGCTACCTAGAGCAAGTTAACATGTGTTTTATATTCTCTGTATTATAGACTATGTATTTTTACAATAAAGTGACCTGGAGAAAAAAATGTTAAGAAAATCATAAGGAAGAGAAAATATTTACATTATTGTCCATATTTATTTAAAACACACACACACATTAAGTGGCCCCTCAGAGCTCAAGCCTGGATTGTTCAAGGGCCACTGTGCCGGCCCTCCAGTGTCATTAATAGTGCCCAGTCCCCGCAGGCCACACTGTCACCTGTCAGAGAGGAGAGAGGCAGGCCCAAGACTCCTCAAAAACACCCACTTCTTGCTTCAATCACTGCCTTTCTGGCACTTATGAGCAGAGTCACGGTGAGCGCCATCTTCTTTCTACAGAAGGCCCACAGACTCCCCACCTGACAGCCACACGAAGTCATACACGCCCGGCATGTACGCATGCGAATTAACTGTGGGCAACACAACTCATTTTGAGTCTAGCATCTTTCCAAAAATCTCCCCCAGAATGATGACAAACAGGGAGTGAAGATGTGCCGACAACCCAGAAAAGACACCGTGCCTTGGGACCGCGCGCAGACCTGAAGTCAGGCTGCGGAGGCTGCTCCCCGCACCCCTCCCATGCCCCTCTGTCTGCAGGGGCGAGGCACCCCTCGACTGTGTCTCTGCCTCCTTCCTTTACAGCAAGGTCTCAATCACTGGCTTTTTATGGGCAAGGCCGACATAACCTTAAGTACTGCAATATGAAACGTGCCGCTGTAACGTATGAAATGGACATTTCACATTTTCGAAGCAGCTAGGTGACCTCTGTCTCACAGAGCCATCTGAAGTGTGAGTCAGAGTTTTATCCTTTGACAGATGGGTACCCTGGCTAGAGGATTTATCTAGGTTATATCTGAACTCAAGTATGAGCGACACAATTATTTTGATTCAGTGGCTTTCGATACTGTGAAAATATCCTTCATCTCCCAGATTCTAATGTGTTATGTCACAGATGTCCTATTTAGAAACTTTTTTTGTGCACTGCAGCAATCACATGAAGCAGGATGACAAGCAACTAGTCCTTCAGACAGATAACCCACATATTCCGTCCTTACTCCTTCCGTGTGCCGTGGGAGGACAGACTTCCAGTAACTGACTCCCACAGTGCCTGGGGAAGATAGGGCCGTGAGGAAGGAAGAGCCTTAGAATGAGCACCAGTGCAAGTGCACGGGTCACCTGAGGTCAGGAGTCCAGACCTGAGTGGGACTTAATGGCCAAATGCCCCCAAGATCTTCTGCCCATGTCACAAACCCAACGCTACAGCCGGAAAGCAGTCCACACCTCTCGGACCAAACATTCCGAACATGGGGGAAGGGTGCCCCAGGAGGAAACCAGGAGGCATCTGCCAGAAGGGAGATGGAGCATGAACTCCCACGGGATCCAGCTGTTAGCCTCCACTCTCCAGCCTCACTAGGTTTCACGAGGCCAGGAGCACTGTCCGCCCTGGTGACAGCGCTAGTCATTCTGAACAACACGTCTGGACACGGATCAGGCACTCCACTGGAGACACACCTGGGAAGACAACACACACAGTGCATTTTAAGTCACATGGTTCCCACACTGGAGGCATGAAAATGTCTTGGAAATACCACGAGTGTTTGGCAGTGGCTCCACCATCATCCACAGTACCCAGGGGCTCCCTAAACTAGGTCTGCCCCCCACCCCCTACTTACAGCTCTTCTGGGCTGCAGACGAGACCCCTGTCTGTAGGACAGTGCTTCTGGGACCCAGACCCAGTCTGAACTCATGCCCCTGTGTGCCTCGCATGGCACACCTGCATCCTGGAGATGCTGCTTCAGTGAGCCAGGGTGTGCGGCCAGGGAGTCCCTAGGAATCATTTCGTAGGTGATTCCAACACGCAGCTCCAGCAAAAGCTCCATTTCCCTAAAGGTACAGCAAAGACTGGGAGACAAATGTCACCCAAGGGACAAGACACCTGTAGACACACACAGGGTAATCTGCTGCCTTGCTCGTGGAAGTCAGGATGGACTTTCCCAACTCCACTGTCTCTGCCGTAAGCGAAGGAAGAGCAAGAAACATCTATTTAGCTCTGCAGACTAGCTCTCTAGATGAGGTCAACTGTTTTTAATTCCACCAACTCTCAAAAATCATCTTTCAGGAGAGAGGAATAGGCAAGGTGAAAGAAAAGAAATGCAGGCTTTATAAGACACATCCTCAATTTTCATAGGAAAAATCATAAGAAAACAATAAGGCTTCAAATCTAATTCTGGAAACTGACTTTCAATAAATCACAAGATTGTTAAAGGAACTAGCCAGTAATAAATTTAAAAAGGAAAGAAACCCAAAATTGAATAATTCATGAACTCAGGCACACAAGTAATTTCCTAAAGTTCCTAACAACAATTCAAGCCGCACTCTATATATATTTAATTAGCATCATTAGAATATAAATTTCTCATCCTCAAGGGCTTTCATTTGTCCATCTTAACTTTACAGAAAGTCAGTAAATTATTAAGGATAACGTAACTACATAAAGTTTTCCTTGAAGTAAAATCTATGTACATCTAGGAGAAACACAGAAATTGGACTTTTTAAAGGCCACAGAGAAACACTGAGCTGTACCCTTCTGAGAACAGCCCAACACTGGAGCATGGAGTGGGCTCGTCATCACACTGGGAAGAACTTGACTGTTGTCTTCTAGTTCCCTCTGGGGCAACAGTCATAAAGTGCGCGGGGACGCCGAGTTGGACGACACAGTGACACGTAAGAAATCTGAAGAATCCCAGGGAAGACTGACTTCACAGAAAGTGCCCCTCAATTCCAAACCACCACAATGTGAAGACAATGCAACCCCCCTTTTCTTCCTCTAGAAAGAAAAGTGCTGGATATAAATGAAGCTGGAATTAACTACAGACGAGGGAGTGACCCCAATGGGTGACGTGGTCCCAAACGACCCCCACTGGCTCTTCCGTCCCTCCCCTCCCATTCAGCCCACCACAGATGTGTTCCAGGGTCACACCTCCTATGTCTCCCCTTGTTTCGTTTTCTGCTCCCCTGGGACACCACCAAGAAGCAATTCCTCCCTCACAGGCCCTCTGGCAGCCTTTCCCATTTGGCGGGAAGCCACGGGGCCACTAAGGGTCACGGCCACTGGTTCAGAATCCATGACTTCTTCCCTGAGCGAGTCCAGACAGGGAAGAGTCCATAAAAACAGAGGAGCTGACCCTGCTGTCTAGAATCACGAGCCACCCGAAATTCTAACTATTGTCATAATAAGGATCTGTTATTATAGAAAATCCCCTCCGTTATGAAAACATAGATGTGAGTAAAACAAAGAGGCAGAATTCGGGAAGCTCCTGCTGCACAGAGAAGAGGATGGCACCTGGGCTGCCGGCCACCCACGGAACTCTCTCTCTGCTCCCGGCCCGGAAGCACAGACCATGCGGACCCTCGCCACGACAGCACGCCGTGATGAAACCTCTGAGGACACGCGCGAGAAAGCCCTCGTGGCAGACTGTGGAAACAGTCACAACAGCTGTTCACCTTCATCTGAGGGAGTCACACGTTACCTCCCTGCCTCAGAACAAACCTGTTTGTGAGTATCGACTGCGGGACAGAAAACTGCCTGCAAACGCCGTGACTCCTTACAGCGGATCGCTGCTGCGCACGCGCCTGTGAGCCTCTGGCTCCGCTGGGCCACTGTCCCCTCGGGCCTCTCAAGCAACCAGTCAGATGGCACCTGAGCCAGAAGTTAACTGAGGGCGTGGCTGGGCGGGGCTTCCGAGGTGACTGACGTCTGGCACCTGGGCCAGGAGTCACCCTTCTCCACGTGGCTAGCTCGGGCTTCCTCACACCCCATCGGTCAGACTTCTAACACGCAGTGGCTTCTCCCACAGTGACAGACTGGCTCGTCTCGGAAGTCACGTGGACAGGTCCAGCCCAGGCTCAGTGTGGGAGGTGACCACCCAGAGGGGCGGCCCAACGCACACTCTTTGGGTGTCTCAGCTCTTACAAAGCCTGCTGGCTCATGGAGAAGGGTCTTACCTCTCAGATTACAAGTGAGAAACAGGCTCCAGGTCGGTGACCCAAGACCTAGAAACTGTCCTCTGAAAATGGATAAGGTTAGGACACACCTGGTCACTTCCCACTTGGGTTCTTTAGATCCCTTCCAAAAATTCTTCCTTTAGACAGATTCTAATTCACAGTATAATAGTTTTAGGTTTTTGGAAATATGTCAAATTTACATATAACACCAGTTTCGAAAAACCTTCATTTTAGAAAACATATTTATCTGCCAAAACTTCAAGATTTGTTCACAAAATGACCAATATAAATCCGTTTGAAGGGACCTACCTGTTCATGCCACACCAACGCATGTCACTTCATACACAACCTGTTTAAGTAAGTAGGTCAGCGAAGAAACTGAGCAACACAAAGCCAGGGGTTTGTTCAAGGTCATGAAGCTAACTGCCAAGCAGATGATGGAAAAGACCACACGTGTTAATATTTTAAAAACGTAACTTTAAAACCCGGGTGAAGAGCGTCTCTCTGAAGTCTGCAGCCTATTTTCATAGTTTCAGTTCCCAAGAGCTTCTCGGACAGCATCTGCTTCTCAGTAAGCAGGCCCCACCCGGGGACGACGAGGGCTGTCGTCAGGCACTGAGACCCGGCGCAGACCGCCCGCAGCGGCGGGGACCTTCCCAGGGCTGGGAGAAAACGCGGGCAGCGGCGAGCCCCTGGCTTCTCGGACGCCCACTGGCCTCACGGAAGGTGTCTGCGCACCGCGCCCGGCCTGGCAGGTTGCCCGGCACCTACAAACGATGCTGGCGCCACAGCGGAGAAGGCTCTGCGGTGTTTGGAGATAACGACGCAGCTTTCAATCTGGAGAAACTTGAGGCCACGCGCACAGCGTGCAGGGGTGTGTCTGTCTGTCTGTCTTCCGGAGTCGCTCCTGGGACCTTCGCTGTGCTGCTTCCCATCTTTGTCCCCAGAAGTCGCGGCTGGCGCTCTTCCAGGCCCCGCAGGGGATGTTTCGCACCACGACGCTAACGCGGGGCAGGCAATCCACGGGCCCAGGAGCCCGAAAGCCCAGCCCGGCCCGGTCCTCGATGCCCCCGGGGACGCGGGCGCGCCGCAGGCTGAGGCTGCCTGTTCCTTTCCGTATTTGTTGGACTAATTCTAGAGCGAGAAACATCGAGGGCCGCCTCTCCGCTGCGCCCCAGCGGCGGCCGAACCTGCACTAGGGCGCCTGCACCCAGGCCCGTGCAGTGATCGGTACGGAGCGGCAACCCTTCGGTCTGCGGGGCCACGCGAGGCCGGCCGGGCGCCGGCTCGTCTGGGTTCCCTCTGCAGCTCTTGCCTCTCACGCGCCTGGGGACATGCACTGCGACCCCGCGCACTGAACTCCCGCCACTCTGAGCTAGCCGCCCGAAGCTCTCCACGGATTGGGAGGCCGCCACTGTTCACACTGACGCGATGACGCACGCCCGCGGGCTGCATCCACACCGACGCGATGACGCACACCTGCGGCGCTGCACCCACACCGACGCGACGACGCATGCCTGCGGTGCTGCACCCACACCGACGCGACGGCGCACGTCCGCGGTGCTGCACCCACACCGACGTGATGACGCACGCCTGGGGCGCTGCACCCACACCGACGCGACGACGCACGCCTGCGGTGCTGCACCCACACCGACGTGATGACGCATGCCCGCGCGAGCCCCAGCCACGCTGGAGCTCAGGGAGTGCTGGGCGCGCAGAGCGGTCACGTGACAGCAGCGGGTACGGACCTAGTTCTGCTGGGGCGCTGGCCCTACTGGGTCCCTCGCTGGCTCCCTCACCTTGTCCAGTAAGCTACCTGCCCTTAAGCCTCGCTGTCCTGCTCAGCGAAAGCGTGTTCCTGTGAGGGTTCCGAGGGCGTTGCATTTAACACATGGGCGCCGCCACGTAACCAGCAGCGGTGTCACGGTGTCCGTTTTGGAAAGACGCGCTTTCCTGTAGCCAGTTTCACACGGGCGACTTCACCGGGGAATGGCCGTGACTGATGGGCTCGGGGCTGCAATCAGCAGATGACAGGGCCTGCGGTGACAAGCGAGGGGCCTGGCTGAGGATTAAAAATGAGCCACAGATTATCTGGCCACAGATACAGGCTAGTCATTACCAACACTCTGCCTTCGTCTCCCTGCGGTGGCGTGTCACTGTCCTTCGCGGGTTCCGGTGACACGCACTGTGAAAGCCTCCATTGGAACCCGCCCGCCCTCCTTCCTGCTCGCCTGAAGGAGGGGCACCCGGGCTTCCCTGAGTCAGAGCCCAGGTGCCTCCCGCGGCTGGAAGCGCTGCTCCACCCAGAGTGCGCTGTGGGCCGCACGGTGGAGCCTGTGACCTTGAATCCGCAAGGCTGCGCTCCCTGACCTTGGCGAGTGTGGCTCCACCTCCAGCATCCCCTGGGTGCAAGGATTCCTGGCACTGAGCTGCTGAGCTGAACTTGGCGTGTACTTCCAGTGTGGCTCTCTGATCCTCCTAAAGTTGGCGGGGGTGCGGGGAGCTCCTGGCAGGAGTATAAAAAGTGAAGAGGCTCAAATTATCCCGGGCAAGTTCTTGGATATTTTAGGACTGTTGTTGGTTTCTGGCCATCAGTTACGAAGTGAAAAGAGGGAAGAGACGGAAAGATACAGCTCCAACCGGGGAGTCTGTTCCAGCGGATGGCGGACATCGCTCACTTCAGTCAGCCAGAACGCCCCACTGTGCAGGCCCCCCCGTTACTCCCCTCCCCCTCCCGTCACTTAATTGGATCAAATATGGAATTCTTTCATAAATGAAAATTTTAAAAAAGGGTATCAGTATCCAGTGGGCTCCGAGGATGACTCGCAGAGTCACTTTGGCGAGTTCCCTGATGTACCTACAACCTCAGCTCCTGGAGCGCCCCTTGGCCACACATGCGGGGCTGCGGTGGACACCCACCTGGCCCAGGGCAGGGGTCACCCTGCAGTCTACCTGGCAACCCCTAGCAAGGACACTGCCCCCAAATCAAGGAGATGGTGACTTACCTGGTGCAGTCTTATGAAAAACAGCATGTCATTCATTGGGAAAGGGAAAGAAAAAAAAAAAAGAAATGAACCACAAAAATGAGAAAATCAAGTAGGTGAACGGCATTAAGTGGGAATCAGGGAGCTACAGACCTAGAAACTGCTAACGCCTCTAACCAGGTAAACGTCAAAGAAGATCCGATGTCCCGTTCCAGTCCTGAACTGCCCCTCTTGGGGGTCCAACTGCACCTCAGTTGTGTAGCTTCCCCAGAATCCCCATGAGAGCCTCCCATGTGGACGGTGTTTCGCCTTCTGAGAAACCTCCTTTATGTAGTGGAAACTAAATAAGCCTCCATTTCTTGCAATGAAAGGCAGCCAAATGCATCTAACAGTAACAAAGTTACTGGGTGAGTTTTCACCCATGTTTAGTGTTACACTCTCCCCTCCTTCCCTCACCCCTGCCACACATGGGACTCAGTCTTATATGTCAAGTTAACCTACACTATCATGTCATTCACAACAATTAAGTGCTAAGGAGCTAACACTGTCAAGAATAAGGCTACGGCACTGTCAGGTATTCAGTAAATCTTGTGTGTTAATGATTAAATAAAGTCCACAGGACAAAAAATACTAAATCAATATTTCTTAATCATAAGGTATAAATCTACTAGAAACCCAGATCTCTACATCTTATTGCCCAGGAACCACAGGTAATGGTGTCAGATAATGGAATCAGAAGAATTCACTCCTAGGCTCACTGAGCACGTCACCAGGAGGAACCGGCGGCACACTGAAACACGCCGTGAGCTAATACGCACACTGCCAAGGAGAAGAGTCATCTCAGTGTGCAACGGGAGGCCAGGGCAAGGACGCCTCGCAAACCACAGCGGCGAGGGCCTTCTCATCCCATCCTTCACACAAGGGCCTGCAGGCTCTAACTAGACAGAGATCGGAGATCTCCCAAGAAAAACATGTCTATTGCAGACACTCAAGTGATCTGTTTATACTCAAACATCCAAGTGGCTCTGTTCTCGGTTCTACAGTCAGGGTCGCTGGTCACAAGATACAGTAAGATGCACTGCAGAAGAGCTTCCGGTAACAGTCACGATCAAACCTACCCGCTGGGGAAACCCTAAGTACAGTGAGAGCTTACAAATCCACACACACACACACACACGACAAGCGCAACACCCGAGGGGCCGAGAAATCTTAACAGAAATCTATGCACACGAAGACTGTGGCAAATGTGTGACTGCCAAGAGAAAACAATCCTCCATGACCAACAAAGTCACCGTACCCCAAGTGCCCCAGATTAGCAACATACCAAGCTGACCTGATAGGCCTGGTTAACGGGGGTGAGAAAACGGACTGGAAGTTGGAGCGGAAGGCTGCTCTCTGCTCCCCCAGAGCCCCCCCCTCCCCAACCATCAGTGGACATGAATCCGTACTTGACTTCTGGCACACTCAGGACACGCCCCCAGCCTGCCGTACGTGATCCCCCTAATTTACATCCTGTGTGACAACCCTGCCAGGCGACTTTCCTCTCTCTCGCTCTTCAAGCTTTGACATCTAGGGTTTCGTATTCTGGCTTATCTGCCTTCATGGAATTGTTAGAAGTTTTCCTGGATTCTTGGCTTTGACTAGCACACCTCTGAAATCCTTTTAATTTGCTTATATATTTAAAAACTCACCAGGCCTTATCAAGAGGAATAAAATTGCCCAAGTAGCTTCTTCACGCTCTTATCCGCTACCCATTTCAGCCTTCCCTGGAGTTGGGGTGACCCTGGCCATGACGACAGGCTGCAGGGTGATCCCGCGCGCAGTTTTGATGCAAGTAGGGCGGGACGAGAGCTGTAAATCTGAAATGTTAGCACTGTCTCTGGGCCCCAAACACAAAGCACATTTCTAAGGAAATTTCCAAAAATAAATCATCCCATGTCAGCGACTAATTACACTCCGTGTAGCACGAGGAAACCGCAGCCTCTCAATAAATCTTGTGAGGTGTCAGCTCAGAACCATGAGGCTGTGGGTGGCGTGAGGGACAGAGCAGGGCTAATCCGGGCCCACAGAAGTATCTCCGCACCCTGAGCAGCGGAGACGCACAAGCCGGGCCACCCCCGAAACAGGCCCTGCAGACAGGCAGCAGCTGAAACCACCCGGCTGCTCATCAGCGAGAACCCCCTCGGTGCATCAAGATCAGGGCAGGAAAGGGATCCTTGACCGTCACTACAAAAGGGAGAACAGCTCCAGAAGCAGGTGTAGTAGCTACATCACAAATATGGGTACACCGCAGGGGTGCGAGGGGGTGGCACTTCAGAATAGAAATCCTGTTCTGCCAACTATTAGAATTTGAGAGGCAGTCAGCTTCCCTGAACTTGAATTTCCGCAACTATAAAGTGCGGATAATAACGCCCACCTTGGAGGGTCGTTGTAAAGATCAGAAATCGCCACGTACCAAAGGTTCCAGGCAGACTGTTAAGAGCTCAACACTGTGTCGCAGGTTCCTGAAGGTCAGGTAGGTTGTCACTTGGGTACCAAATCCTGAGGCCGCCCCAAACAAAGGACATGTGTGGCTGGCCGCTTCCACCTGCTGCATGAAGCTGAAGAGCAGTTTGGACTGCCTGGACATGCAGGTCTCACCTACGGTGCCTACTGCCTCCTCGGACAACATGGCAGCCTTGTTGCCGGTGGCCCATAAGCAGCTCTCACACTGGATGGGACAGAGCCTCAGCCACCGTGCCCTTGTACAACAACGTCTAACGGAAGCTGCTCTGCCCAGAACGTGACCACTTGCAAAGGTTTGTGAAAACCCCCATGTTGGCAGATGAGGGAATGGACTTCTGCTAATCTCCAAGCGGCACTAAAGCCAACTCAAAGGCCAGGAGACACTGTCTGTGAACCGTGATCATCTCTCTGAAGGGCAATCCGGCAAAAAAACAGCAAAGTCACAAATGCAAAACGCACTACCTTTTGCTCAGGAATTCCAATTGCTCTTCTTGGAATTTATTCTACAGGTAGACTCACATCTGTTTACAAAAGTAATGCTCATTGTGGCAAAGGCCCGTGGATGACATAGATGACGATGAGCAGGGTCCCAGCCTTGTGGCCGGAGCAGTCCCTGCGAGCAGGAGACAGCTCTGGACAGACAGACCACTGAGGACTGACATCCAAGATTCACCTTCAAGTGAAAGAAGGACAGTCCGCGCCATCGTTTTCATATCAAATGTTCAGATTTCTTCCTTAATTAAGGAAGTATCTCAACACGCTCGTACACAGGCAGTATCTCCAGGAAAGTCAGTACCACTAACCCTGCCTCCGGGAGAAGCAGCTAGCAGAAGGTAGGGGGCAGTCTGCTCGGTTTTGACCAGGCACCCTTGTGTACAATTAAAATGCACACTCACAAACATATAACCTTTACGGGGAAATAATTAAAAATACACGGGTTATAAAGGCACACTGAAACGGAAAGTTCAGCCATTGTCTAGGGAAATGGAACAGCATGAACAGCCAGTCCCAATCAATCAAGGCTCAGATCCCACTTCTGCAGGACCAGATCTTTTCCCTCTTAGATAATATGAATCGCCGTCTCAACTCTTCATTCCGGTGATGCAGATGGAGCTGCACACTTGAATTTGTCAAGCTACAAACGGAACCTCTGCCAAGTGACAAGCTGGACACGTGTCCGCGTCTTTGGCGAGAGGCGCCGGTTCCACAGTGACTGGTTCTACAAGCATACGGGACTGGAAGACACAGAGCTCCAGGTGCGTGAAAACGGTAGGGTCTCTGATCGGGCTGGAGGACGACAGAAGAACGAAGGGGAAAGAGAGCGGGGCAGGGGAGAAGAGACAGTCACAGCATTAAAACTCACAGAGTCAGTCACAGCCTAGACTCCAGCGACAAGAGACACAGGGGCAGCCTCTCGCAGCGGGGAGCGCCTCCCCGACCAGCAGCACGGCTCTCTGCGCTGTGAGGGCTCAGACGCCACCCAGGAGGTAGCCTTAGCCAGGGGTCCCTGCTCACAATGGTTACATGGACCCTAAAAAATGGATGTCTGTGGTCTGCACGTCTCACCAACGGCTTAAATACCACGAACGTGAAACACGCCAGAAACCAGGAAAGTGTGACACGAAGCGCTCCTCTTTAACAGGCTCCAACGTGACTCCACCCACACGTACTTCTTTCCCGTGTTCCCTCCTCCTGCACCAGGTCCGTTCACGGCCTTCCCTCCCAACAGCCTCGTCGTCCGCCCGGTCAGAGGCCGTCCTGACCAATGCCGACTCGGCCACTTGCACACAACCTGAGGCGGGTGGTGAACCGAGCCCTTGCTGCCCCTTCTCCCGGGTGTGCTATGTTGCTTGCCCGGGTCTTTGTCCCCTGGTTCTGAGTGTGGTTTAGCCTGTTCTCACGCTTCAGGTTGCAAAATCCACCTTCCCCAGGAAACCCGGCTTCCCTCTGGGATCTGAGGTAGACTGTTCCTCTCAGTGCTCTCCCCTCTCCTCAGAGCTCCGATTTCAGCCCCTCATTGTTGGCATGTTATGTATTGCTTCTGTTTTTCAGTCTCCCCTCCCAGACACTGAGCTTCGCAAAGGCGGGGACTGGCTGGTTTTCTTTCCTACCTGCGGGACCTAACAAGGCCCTAGCACTGAGGAGCACCCATTCTCTGACAGCGAAATGGATGCATGAAGTGAATTCCAAAAGACTCCATGTGCATTTTTCTGAACAATGCCACTTTGACTGGAAGGGTGAAGCCACAGCTGGGGGCCTGTAAGACCACAAATTTACAGGGAGTGACAACTTCCATGTGGGACCTCCTGTGTTCCCCTCCCTGCATGTAACAAAACGGCCTGACCCATGAGCAAGCTTCGGAGCTGCGCTGGGGCTGGCAGAACTGGGTAGCACCTGCCGCTCATCACTCTGCAAAGTCCGAAGGCAACTCTGGACAAGGACATCCGAGTAAAGTGCTCCAGAAATCCAGGGGAGGAGGGGATGTCAGTGCAGCAGCCATCGGGGTTCTCCAGAGAAGCACACTAGTGGGAGCGGGGGTGCGAGCGGAGGCCTTACCTGCTGGTGGGATCCCCTCTTCCTCCGGGTGGCCGGTCGTGTCCTTACGGCTGCCACCTGACTGCGTGTGGCCTGCATGGTGGATCTGCTTCGTTCGGAGTCTCCCGATGTAAGCAAGCATTAATCTCAGCTAAAAAATGCCTTCAGAGCAGATACAACACCACCCAGCGTCTGGCCAAGTAGCTGAACTGTGGCACGTAAGATGAGCCGTTTTACTGGATTGAAAAGATCCTGTGTGGTCATGTACATATTACTCAGTGTATCTTCTCTGTCACCAGGCAAGACCTGCGGCTGAAACTTTTCCTAAATGTCATAACAAGAGGCAAAACGCATACTCCTCAGATGACTTCAGGTTCTGAGCGACTGATAAACGTGCCTTTGGACCCAGACGCAAGTCCCCTTCCCTGAGTCTTGTGGCCGGTAGTCAAGATCATTCTTTTCCTTTTGTTTAAACAGATGGCAGGAGTCACAAAAATCCACCCCTCTCACTATTTTCTACATGCTTAGCAATCCTTGGAAGCCAATCTGCCTGAAAAATATATTTACACGGTGAATTCTGAGTATTCAAATACATTCAGAACAATGAATACAACATGTAATTTACATACACAAATTACCAGCTTACCATAACTCTAAAAATTCTGTTTATATTCATATGCCAATGTTGGTGTGAACATTTTTCTATTTTGAAATGGCTCTTAACGTTCGGAAGGCCTCCCCAAGCCCCTGTAATCCCCAGCGAGTTGCTGTCCTGGCCGCAAACGTGGCTCTGAGAGCAGTGTGCACAAGCTCAGGTCTTTCAGCCACACGCCGTTCACCGGACACAAGGATCGCTGCCTTAGTGAGGACCGGAGCGGGCTCGAAGCTCCAGGCACAGGCAGACGTGCCCGGGGCCGCACAGCGGTCCCGGCATCTCCCGGCTGTGTGACCTGGTCTCCCTGGTGCTCCGTTCTCTCGTCGAGCACCTCGGGGTCGTCACCGAGCTCACAGCACAGTTACAGGTTCAAGTGAGGGAACATAACAAAAGCATTTAGCAACTTGCCTGGTACATTGTGCGTGTTCGATTGCACTACCCATCATGATTAAATTTACTTGGAAAACATATGTACACACATACTTCTTTCCTTATGGAATGTCTCCAGTGACTGAGAATATTTCTTCCTACAAAGAAGTTTCTATTATAATCAGGAAAAACCTATGCAGATTGGATTTAAATATGAAATACATTAGAAAAGCATGCATATTTTATGTAAATAAATTGCAAATGCACTCTTATGCCCAGTTGACTGTCATCTTCCATAATGAACACGACCCAGAAGAGGAAATGAGAGCTAATCGTGGGTCAGGCATCCATCTAACAGCCCCGACTGGCCACGAGGACCCCGGCCCCCTGCACATCCCTCACATCCCCATGTGGAATTCCGACAGGCCTGTCAAAGGTAACAGTCTGATGTCACCCAAGCCCTTTAAAATCTCGCGTGACATTCTGTGACCTCCAGGATGCGCCCCACCTCACACACACGAGGCTCTGCTTCGTGTGACGCACTTACGGAGCTGCTTTGACTGCTCGCTGCCCAGCTTGGGGGTGTCGTCCATGGGCTCGTCCGTGAAATTGTCCACTGCGACCCCAGGCTACGCCCCATGTCCCTGAGGTCCCCGCACACTCAGCTCTTGCTGTTCTCTAATCCCACCGCTCCCTGCTATGACCCCTGGCCACTGCCCACGCCCTGCTCTGTCTTCAGTGCGCTCCCCGAACCCAGCCTACACACCCCGTCCAGCTCTCCACTTGGTCTCCGCTGTCGGTTCTTCCCACCATCTCCAGGCACCTGCCACTGCAACATCCCGCGTCACATTGTAATCGTGGGCTTTCTTTTCACACCAAGCAAAGAGCTCCTTGGAAACACATGTAACAAGGAGATATATATGTATCAGAAGTCTATCCTTCAAATCGGCTACAGAGGAACTCACTAGAGGCTGATCAGTGATCCCAATGGGCATGATGACGAGTATCGCACCAGAGGTTCCTGATCTCAGCACAAGCTAGGGTGGCCTGAGACACCCCCCCCCCACAAGCCTCAAGGAAGCGTGTCCCCAGGAAAGGAAAATGCTTCCCTGCAATGATTCCAAAGCTTTTCCTGTCCCCTTCATGCAACCACATTCTATGTGAATTTCTGAGGATCATGCACCTTTCATCTACCCCCCTGGACTCTGACCAGCCTTTGGCCAAGCCCAACTGCACCTCTGTATCAGACCCTTGGTCCGTCACCGAGCACACTGATTATATGCTTGACACTGAGGCCTCCAGGCAGGGGACCACTTGGTTCAGGTGGTTAAGAGTATGATGTAAATCAATTCCCATCGATCTTTAAAGCGAATACAAATCCCTGAGAAGATGGGGATTCTGATATAGTAGGTCAGGGTGGGGGCCCAGTCCTGCATTTCTCACAAGCTCCCAGGCAATGCCAGTCTAGGGACCATAAGGACACCAAGGCCTTGGGCAAATCTCCTGCATCAGTGATAGTGTGTCCCGCACTATAAACTGGGCACCTAGGCCCTGCTGGGATGGGTGTGCTCAGCCAATGAGAAAGCAGGGAACCCAACACCAAGGGTCGCTAGCCAAACCAAATTGCTCCCACTGATGGGCAATGTGTCACGTCAGTTTCAGATGGAAGGCACACAGCCCCTGCACCCCCTTTAGCTACTCAGCCCAGGTAATTCTGGGAACCGGGGGAGGTGAGACCCGTCCCATCCGTGTAACTCTGCTTCTGTAGTTCTTTCTCACAGCTGCAAGCCCAGGAAGGCGGCCGAAACGGCAGGATTCCTACTGTCCTTTCCCCTGGAAGTGTATGTTTGGGACTTTCCTGGCTACTTGGCCCGGTGATCAGAGAATCACTGAGAAACTGTGGTTCATGGGGTACCTCGGTAAAACTATGTAAAGGTGCAGAATGCTGGGCATTGATGGTTAGAAGCCCACAGACAGCCTCGTTGGCGTGGCAAGGTCACCACCTAGACTCCGGAAGGTGTAAATAAACGGACGAAGGTCTGACTCGACTCAAGGGGCTGATGTGGGTTAGCTGAGCAGGTAGCAGGGACCAATGTAAATCGCAAGGGAAAACAGAAAACAAGGTCTCATCCGCGTGGCAGGAGTGGAGAAAGCATAACAGCAATGGCCGCACACGAGGTTGAATGGTGAACGACAAAGACAACGATGTCCTACACGCGAGGAGGAAGCAGAGAAACGCTCAAAACAAACTCACAGAAAACGTTTCAGTCTCGAGAGGTTACGCAGACACACAGGAAGTGACATGGAGTGAACCTGTTATGCTGTACGGTGGCGCGGGTATCGGTAACACCCCGGCCACTCCCGCTGCGCTGGCCAAGCTGGGACAGGCAGAGCGCCCATGAGGAGACGCTGCGTCTCCCAGCACCGTGAGTATTACTGTGAAGCGAAGGTGTGCCTCCTTCTGACATTTCAACCGCCTTTGACTGCAAGCACCTGGTCACACTTAGATTCCTGCTGTCGCCTGTGAGCGCCCCCTGCAGCTCGGCAGGACCTGCGCCTCTGAGGGAGGCAGAACGGGGAGAATTCCCTGGTTCCTTCTCGCTGACGCGACCCTTGGCCACCGCCAGCACCATGGCTCCAGACGAAACCTCAAGGAGCGCTTTCCCAACCTTGGTTCCAACCCGGTGGCTCTCTAATCATCCACTGCAGGACAACAGGACTGCTGTCTTCCTCTGCTGCCAGTGCCCAGGGAGGTAGCATCGTGTCCTCACAGAGGAAGTCACTTGATGGGGCAGTTTAAAGAACGGCATTTCGCACGTTTCGCCCAGCACACAGGTGTCAGACGGAACGATGCATAATAAGATCGCGAAGGTAAGTTCAGCGCCTTTATGAATGGCCCGATGACGCCCCTCGGAGCAGGCTGTGAGGATAGAATACGAGTCCCTGTGGTCGCACAACCCCGCAGGGACACCCCACCGCACGGATGACAAAACGAGCTGGGTCTGACCTGGCAAACACGCAGGGACTCCCCGCCTGGCCCGTCACACCAAACAGCGCTTGCACCTGCGCAGGGCGAGCCCCAAACACCGAGCTCACGATTTTCGGGAGCGCGTCGCATTCTGCTCCTTTGTAACCTTGATATATTGATTAAGGAGCTACATCAGGATAAGATTACTAAAATCTGCAGAAGCTGAGTGACTCAGAAGAACAACAGACTGCTGCTTTGAACAACAGTAACTGTTTTTAAAGTACTCTATCACAGGCCACAACCAACGGGCAAACGGGTGCTAACGAGGGAATAGAGCGGCATCCTGGAAGGGCAATCCACAACAACCCGCATTCCCACACACATCACCTCAACGCACCTACAGCCTCACAGTGACACTTGGGAAGAAAAAAGGAGGGGACAGAGTAGGACCCTGCCCTTCCACCGCACCCACACAGGGAGCTTCGGAATGTGACTCTGCGGAAAAGACCCCACAAATGCAGGTGACATCAGCAAAGCCGGTGCAGTCCACTTCTCCAGCAGGACGCTCCCAGTCCCCCGTCAGGAGACAGGGGAGGAGGAACACAACAGGGAAGATCGGTGGGAAACGACCGAAGGGCGGGGGGCTTAGGCGCTCCATTCAGAATCGGCTCACACCAGTAAACGCCGGGTGCGTGGTGCCTGCGCTTGCCTTGCCTGGTCCACACGCAGTGAGCAGCAGCCAGCACAGGGGGCTCGTTCACAGAAGCGGGGGACAGAGCTGACGGGTCTCTCCATGTCCGCGAAGAGTCTCCTGTCACAGGGTCCTGCCCCATGTGAACTGTTTGAGCAAATCAATAAAGCATCGGTATGTAAGATTCCGCATGGGGCGAGGCCGCGGTGCGCGCAGAAGGTACTGTGCGCCCATGACGCACCTCGAACTCCGCGTGCCCTGCTCACACCTCGCCAGGAGGAAGCCCGCACCCCACCCTCCCTGTGCAGACCTCACACGGCCCGGGCAGGGCTGAGAATATGTTCCCGGTCACTAAATGAGTGAGTATCCTATGCCCACCATGGTGACCCTGCGTCAGGGGAAGGGAATCCCATTGCCTACCAGTTTCAAGGGGAAAGCAATATATTTTATCTGAATAAAACGAACACTGCTAGGTTGAAGGCAAACATCTATTTCCAGTGACTGAGTCCCAGGAACACGAGGTAGCCGTGTTTGCCGCGTCGCTTTTCCTGGGAATGGCACTGCGACCCGAGGAAGCCTCACCTCGCCTAATCGCAGACAGTGACGGCAGCGCTGGGACCCTGGTTAACGGGCTAATCCGCACAGAGTCTGCAATCGATAGCCGGCTAATCGCTGATCAAATGAGTCACTCAAGACCAAAGTGTTCATATTCACACTTGATAGTTGAAGAGCCAGCCTAATGCAGATGACAATACGCATTTGTACCGCTCACACGATGGCCGCGTGCCCAGAGTCAGGTCTTACAAAACACACTTGGCCATCGAGTCCTCTTTTCTTGGTCTGATTTTCTCCTCTAGCTAACTGGACCCATCTCAGTGTGAACACCCTGGTAACATCTGTCCTCACTGGAAATTTCCATGACAAGCCTTCAGGGTGCAGGCGAGTGAACTGCCAAGGCTTCTGTTGGTGCAACCGCACAGGGTACAGAGTATTTTTATACACAGAGGCTCAGCCCAAAGGTAGAGAGGACATTTTCCTATGGTGACGACAAAGGAGACTTTGTGCACATTTTTTTTAAAAAAACCTCAGGATCGCTACGGAATCAGCGGTACTTCTGTGTCCCCACCCTCGTTTTCTCACGAAGCTGACATCCTTCCCAGAAACGCACCACTGCTGTTTCATCCATGGTGAAAAGCAGCTCTTGCAAGGGTTATGGGCAGAAATTCACCCTGCCTAGAGACGGAGAACAGCTTTCCTTCCCAACCACGAAAATTGTTTACTTTGGCTTTTAATAAAGCGAAAACAACGACAACCTTGTCTGCGAAGGAAGTGACCTGACAGCCAACTCCTGCTTTTTCAAGTATGAATACCAAAACGTCTCTTTAAAATGTTTCCTATCACCGTCCCCAAATTTGTGGCTCCACTTACCACAACCCCCTCGTGACACCACTAATGCTCTGGGAGCCAGCGCTCTCTGAGCTGAAACGTGTCTGCCGCCTGCCCCGTTTTCGGCCGGAGTCACTGTAACGCCAACACCGTCCCCGAGCACAAAGCCGTTTACCAGACGCGCCCTGCACTGAGCTCGTGCACACGGCGCTCCGCTTCGTCCCCACAAAACCCCTGCACCTCGGGGCACCGCCCGACTTTATAGATGTGCCCGTCAATAAACTACGTGATTTAATTTATTGTGTCTTTTAGTCATTGGAACAACCCCAAGCAATGCACACTGTCCCATTACACAGCTGATGACGCTGAACCCTAGAAAGGGCAAGTTGCGGTTACACACCGTCCACAGCTCTCTCAGACTGAATTTATGGGAGGTCTGCTAAGCCCCCCGTCTCCCTTCCAATGTCAGGCTCTTCCCCGTTTCGAGGGACTCACCGGGTATTAAGTGACGTGCACATTAACCTACCATACGGGAGGGGAGGCAACCCTCTTGTCCCAGCTGGCCCAGGGCTTCCCAAGTTTCAACACTGAACGTCCAGCAGCCTGAGACCCCCTCCGTCGTGGGAAAGTGAGTAGACCGGTCACCTCCGTGGCAGGTGTTGCGTCACCGGAGTGGAAAACCATCCAACAGGGGTGCAGACAGAGGTGGGAGCCATTCCCTGTGCCTCAGTCACGCAGGAAACCCTGAAAGTGCTGGGAAAGCTGGGGAACCAGGCGAGCGTCCCCTTCTTGGGAGTCGGGCGGCGCGGAGAGCAGAGCAGAGCTGCCAACCGGAAGGAAGGTTAGGGGGCACTTTCGCCGCGAGTGCACCCACCGGACAGAGCGTTTGCTTAGGCTAAGAAGTGGAACGCATAGACGATGATGTTGAGTGCAAACTATAATTGAAAATAAAATTTAAGTTTTTAAAGAAAAGAAGTGAACAGGAATGTCTCTCACGCGCAGCGGCAGGAACGGGGTGGCCCAGGGCTCCCACGACGACAGCTTGAGGAAGGCTGTGCCCTGCACAGGCAGGCCCTGAGGGTTTGTTGGTCAGAGCAGAAGAAGCCCTGTAGTGGGTAGCCCTGGCCCTGGGAGGCCCTCGAGACCCACCCGCAGCACGTCCAATTCCGCGGCAGCGTGTTTCAGATGGGATGCAATTTGCTTTCCTTCTTCGGGATTTTTAAATTCTCCTCCAACTTTGTTAGAGAGACGGAAAGAACAGGCAGTCCAATGGCTGAGGACCTGGTTCAAACCCCAGGCCTGCCACTCACTGAGCAAATGACTCGGTTTCTCTCAGCCGGGTCTTTTCTCAGTTCTACCACTCGGGCCAAATCTACCTGGGAGGCCAAAGCGCTGGGAAGAGTACTTCACAAACAGTGAGTGCTATGTATGTGTGAGCGTTTTTGTTTTCTTATGGCCGCCTGGGTCTTCCCACCGGGAAAGCGCCGGGGAAGAAGCGGAGTAGCATGTACTGAAGATGAAGGAAACATCACACAGAACAGCATCGCGTGTGGGGGGGGTTCCCCCCACGGGGCCTCCTCTCCCAGAAATGGCTCCCCTGCACCGTCCCCGTCCCTCGTGGTGAGTCTGGCCAAGGGAATGAAAGCAGGAGACGCTTGTGATTCCAGGTCTGGGCACGGAGGGTCCTCAAGTCTTTCTCCTTCCAATGGCTTGACGGGGCTCAGGTGTGGCCCCAGGGAGGGCAAGCACCGTGGGCTGGGACTGTGACCCCACCTGGGAGGGGAGCAGCCAGAATCAGCACGTGGGACTTTGCAGGGGATCATTTTACCGCTCGCCTGACGCAGCGCTCGTTTTGGCTGGGTCTGTCAGTGCTGTTGGTCTGCCCGACCTCACACGGCCAAGCTGGGGGCCTGCAGAGATCTCAGGGGCCCTCGTGACGCGGATGCCCTGCCCTAGGCATCAGCCCAAGCGCACAGCCCAGGGCAGGAGGCTCACAGGAGCTGTGGGGCTGCGCGCCCGGCACCAGGGGTGCAGTGGGTGCAGGGCCGTGGCACCCCAGTTACCCTGTGCCCAGACAAGCCGCCTCTGCCGCTGCCTGCAGCGTGGGAAGTGCCCTCCCTCCCTCCCAGGTGCTTACTCTGCCTTCTGAACCGTTAGTCTTTCCATCAACGTTTCGTTTTCATTGTGTATCCAACTGGGGACAGCTGGGAAGACCCCCGGGGCACACTCATCTACCCAGCCCCACCCACATGTGAGCACGTGAGAGGAAGCGCGTGCCCTTAGCTCGCTGGTTGTAGGACTCGGGGTCCCCGCAGCAGGTGACGACGGTACCAGGTGATGAACGGCGGAGCTGGAGGTAAAGGTGACAAGTCCCAAACGGTCACTCACCCTCTGAGGCGCAGGGACACCCGGGGGCTGTGCAGACCCACCCGCTGGGACACAGACGCAGAACGGGGCCGCTGTGTCCCAGGGATGCTCTGGTTATCCTTTGGCTTCTCCCGTGTGTTTTGGATCAGTCGATGTGTGTAACTTATGCACGATGCTTAGTGACTATGCTCAGATCTCCTCCTGATGGCCTAGAATTGAGAAAACACAAGGCCACCAGATCCAGGCAGTAAATCGGGCCTCCCCGGGTGGAAACACTGCGGCCGTGGGGAAGGGAACCCACAGAGCTCCGGCCTCTGTGCACGCGGCCTCCGCTGCTGGCCACAAGTAGCTGACTTCGTCCAAATCACGTAAAAGCGTGTTTTCACAAAAGATTAGAAGCTTCAGATTAAAAGAGAAATTGAGCCTGACGTGCACTATACCTATGTCTTCAAACATAACAGAGCAGAATCCAATAAATTAAAAACCATAATCAGACACACTTGGCAGAAAAGCCAGAACTATGAGTGTGTGTGTGTGGGGTGGGGGGGGGGGGTAGCGGAGGGTGCAAATCCTGCCGACAAGCTTAATCACTCAGGTTACATTTAGTTTTTAAGGCCTAAATTCAAGGAACAGATGTCCTGGTACCTTCCAGAAGAAAAATTCTAGCCAAAATATTTATCGAGTAGAGGGAAGAAGATCAGAAGACCCACTTCTGAACACAAAGCAGAGGGAACTAGTCAGATAAACGGATGATTGCAAACGCGGTGTTATTTGAAAGGCCTGCTCTCTATCTAGGCTGAGGACCTACCGAAATGACGCCGACGCGGAAACAGGTGAGGAGACCACGCCCCTCCCCCGCCCCCAGGTAAAGGAACTGGGGAGGGTCTTCACAAAGGCTGCACATCAGCAGCTTCTGCAGGGACTTCCACGTGGCTCTGACCTGCCCCGTAAACAACCAGCGGAGCCCGGTCCATCACAGTCTCAGCCCCGTATTCCCAAGCTCGCCGCCTGCCCGGCAGGGTGCAGACTGAAAAAGACCACCCCGACCCCTCCTCATCGATCCCGGGCAGTCAAAGCCAGCTCCAACAAACAAACAAAAATCAACAGCATTTTCCACGGCGGCAAAAATAATGTTGCTATGGAGCCTGTTCCCGCCCCTTAGTCATCGCTCACCTGCCCACGACCCGCTGTGCAGGGGCGACCAGTCTCCAGTGGAAACGAGAGCAGGAACAAAGTTAGGGCGGAATTGTGAATTTTCTCATGAATGCCACAAAAACCCTCCCGAAGCGTCTGCCTGCCTGACAGTGTTCTCCCGGGCAGGGACCGAGAACCACCCTGCGGATGGGCGCGGGGGCTGCTGCGCCGCCCCGCCGGGTGGACCCCCGGGCCCGGGCTCCCGCCCGCGCCCCCAGAGGAGCGTTTCAAACAAGCCGGCGATGGGGTGACCCCCGGACAGACCCAGGTCCCCTCGCGGCAAACGGCAGGAGCTTCCCGTGACATCCAAAGCCAGCTCTCCCGACAAGCCTGTCCCCGCCCCAGCTCGATTCCAACAGGAAAACTAGAGAAAGTTCCGCGAGCCTTGCTCCCACCAGCCCCTCCTGGCAAACGCCCCCCGACACCCACCCGGCCCCCCTGCAGCGGACCCCCACCCGGGGGTCGTCCCCCGGCTCGCCCTGCACTGCCCCTCCCTGCCTTCGCGCGGCCCCCTCGGCCAGCAGCGTCCCCAGCCTCCGGTCGCCCGAAGTCGCCTCGGCGCGCGGGCTGCGCGGCGCTGCCAGTGTTTCCAGGCACCGGACGCTCCGAGTGACTCAGAGAGACCCGGCGCCCACGGCCGGCGACCCTCCCGTCCACCCCCGTCACGACCAGAAAACACGAACGCGAAGCACAGGGCGCCGGTGTCGGCGAGGACCCTGCCGCGTCCGCACGGTTCGGGGGCGCGGGAGGAGCCCGGGAGGCCCCCGCCTACAGAGAAACTGCAAACGCCCGCAAAGTGGCTGCAAATGAACGGCACCCCGCACGCCCTCAGCTCCCGGGGCAGCGCGGGTCGCAGGGACGTGCCGCCGCGCAGGGACGCAGGGCGCCCCCAAAGCCGCGTGCTCCGACACCGCGGTCCCCACAGCTCCGCTGCCTTCGTCGCAAGTCCCCGGCACCGCAGCCCAAGTTCGCCGCCCGCACCCGGCCACGCTGGCCCAGCGGAGCCGGGAACCGACGGGGGGACGCCGGCCGGAAGCCGCGCCAGGGCTGCCAGGGGCGCAGCCTGGCCGGGTCGGGGGCCGACGCTGCCGTCCCCGCAGCAGGACGGGCTCGGCGCTCCCGCGGTGGCAGCGCCTCTCGGAGCAACAAACTTACTTCCTGCCAGACGAGGGGGCGCAGGGTCGCCGCGCGGTGGCGGCGGCGGGGCCCAGCCTCCTCCAGGGTTCGGGTTCGGGTTCGGGTCCGGCCGGCGACACTGGAGCCCAGGAACGCCTCTGCACCCGCCGCCCCCAGAACCATGCCCAATCCCCAACCCCCTGCGCCGGCGGCAGCTCGCACCCCACTCACCTCAGCACCTGCGCGCAGCGCCGCCACAGCCCCGGCGCGGGAACCGTCCGTGGGCCGCAGGGAGGCGAGCAGCCCACTTGCCACCAATACGGGTGGAACCCGGGTCTCCGTGCGGGGCCGAGCTCCCTACTCTCCGCGCTCGCGGCGGCTCAGAAAACCCGGCGCCAAGGCTCCAGCTGCCGGCTCCTGGTCCAGGAGGAGGGGCGCGCGGAGGGGAGGGGCGCGGAGGGGTGGGGCGGGAAGGGAGCGCGCACGAGGGGGCGCGCGGAGCGGGGTGCGCGGAAGGCCAGGGGCGCGCACAGGGGAGGAGAACGCGCGCAGGGGAGGGGACGGGAGCTGGCAGAGGGATCGGGGAGCGCGCGGGAGGCGAGGGGCGCGCGCCGAGGATAGAGGAGCGCGGAGGGGAAGCGGGGAGCGCGCGGCGGGCTGAGCATGCTCGGTGCGCGGGCCGGGAGGAGGTGCGGCCCTACACCTGCGGGCCCTCCCTGGGGCAGACTCCCAAGCCCGGGGCTCAAAAGGGGAAAAGGCGCCCGGCCTGCATCCCAGGCACCCAGAGACGACCTGATTCCCAAACTGAAAAGATCCCGGGGCGATGCCGCCTTCCTTTGCAACGCGCGTATCGGAGCCCAAGGATGCGCAACACGCCCGCGTCCCCACTCCTCCGGCTGCCGAGAGACGCGGGATCCGGGGGGGTCTCTGAGACGCCCAGGCCAGGGAAAGCACAGCCTTTGCTTTGGGGCTGAGAACTGTCGAGACCAGGAGTTGGGGTGAAGGGAAGACAGTGAACTTAGGAAGCCGGAAGAGGGGGCTTTGGGAAGGTGCTACCTGCCTGTCCTCAGGCGGAGGGCACCGGCCAGACAGGCGGCGTTCCGGTGCAGGCTCTCGGCGCAGGGGGGGCTTGCAGCCGGGTGAGGTGGGTGGGGAACTGTCGCGATGAACTAACGCCAGGGTCAGTTTGCGGTGTGTGCGCGCAAAGGAAAGCTTTGTTGTTCAAAAGCACGTGCTTTTGGGCGGTGGTGTTGCCACGGCCCCCCTACAGTGTGAACCTACTGTTTTCCCGCAGAGATGGCTCTCCTTACTCCAGCTGCAAACCTCAGGGCAGCGGCAGCGATGGGCCCAGCGCCCCACTCCGCCCTCACCACCGCGCAGGGAGGGCGGGGCGCGGGACGCAGCCGCTGAGCTGGCCGGCAGGTCGATCCCAGCGGCCCCCGCCCCGGGCAGAGCGCCGGACGGTGCTGACCCCGCAGCTTCCCGCGCTCTCCGCAACCTCGCAGACCCACCCTGACAGCGCCGTTCTGCCGAAAAGGAGTTTACCGAGGAGTTTACCGAGAACTATTTTTAATCCACCTCAACGAGGAAGCAAATGCCCAACTCCCACAACCAAGCAGCTGCCTCCTTAGCGCTCGGCGTTTCGTTTTGTTTCTTAATCCCATTTGGGAAGCAGACGACTCACACGTGGCGGGAGGCGCGTGGTCCCATTTTTTACCTCCTGAAACCCTTCCTTGTTGCTGGTACTGATGGGAAGGAAAGGAGCGCCCCCCCTCGCCCCCCGATTTCTTGATTGGTTGAAATTGGGGCGAGGTTTTAAGCTTCCCCTCCCCCCCCACTCCCGGGGCGGGGGGGTTCTCTCCAGCGGCTCTTTTGCAAAACTTGTTCATGGCACCTGACTAGTAAAGGCCAGTTGTCTCCCCTCGCTTGGAAGGCTTGCGTTTTTCTGCCAGGACCCTGACTTACGGTGTAATGTCTTTGAGATGATTTTTCTGCACCGAGTCAATTACAAATAAACATGTATGATGTTTAGTAAAAATATGTAACAAAAAAAATGACTGGCCAGAAGATTTCAGCCAAAAATCCTTCTTATACATGCATACTCTTAACATGTCCGGGTAAAAAAAAAGTGACACTTTAGACTCAAAACAAAATTTCAAAGAATAAAGTGGGCTGTCATATTCCCCCACAGAGATGGCAAGTTGAAGCAATTTTCTCAATGTTAGGAAGATTTTGGCCGAAATTTTTTTAAGAGTGTTTCTAAATTCCAAATGTAACCATCTTGTCTCTGTGTCTACCTACTGCACATGCCAGGCGGGGGCTCTAGTGGGTGCTGGGGAGCTGGCCATGGCCCGACGCAGCGTCTGCAGGGCAACCCACCCTGCCGGTGCGAGCTGGGCATCTGTCTGCCTGGTCCGTCTGCCTGTGAGAGACAGATCTGGGGCTTGGGGGACGCCAGCTACACATCGGGATGAGAGGCGTTCTTCTTGTCACCAGCAGGGCCACACCGATGAGCACCTCTCCAGCATCTCCTGAGGACAGCAGATGTGTTAGAGGCAGCCAGCCCGCAGGGAGAGCTGGAGCTCAGCTCCCAGGACCGAGGAGAGTCCCTAGGACAGCCAGCCTCGCCAAGAGGCAGGAATGGCTTATTGTGACAGCCACGTCCTCTCACACATGTGTCCCTGCATATCTGGACCTTGGCTGGGTGTCCGTTCCTTGCTTGGGGAAGCTGTCACTGGAATTGGGGGAGGGGGGTGGCAGGAGGGAGTGTTCCAAAGGAATGCATTAATGCTGCCCCAGCAAGTTCAGTGCCCTGCCCTGCACCCGGGCCTGCGTCCATGCTCCATGCAGGCATGCACAGGTGCTTCTCACATGGCCTGTAGACCCCCTCACCGTATCACAGTGGGGGGGTCTCTCCTGCCCACATCGCTCAGGTAGCATGTACGTGGGGGGCTGTGACACCCCCCACCACAGCCCCCCATGATTATTTACGCATATGTGTGAAGTTTTACTCCCAGATCCTGTCATACAGGAGCATCCATGTGGACACAAGGTCACCTCTGACATGATTAAGTCAGTCTGAACGAGCCCTGATAACCCTTAAGGGAAATCAACACCGAAAACGCTCTTGAATTTTTGGAGACGCGGGCGGAATGCATCATCAGTTTGGACGAGGCATGCGGTGGGTCGCACCAGTCCAGAAAGGACATCTGTCTGTCCACCTTGTTACCGCTCCCCTGCACACCAGGGGAGGGCAGAGGGCGGGGCTCCCAGAAGGAGGAATGCCCCTCTTCGGGCCACAGCTGACCTGACGGGGACACACAAAGTCGCAGACACCGCCTTTCTTCTGTATGGCGTGAGTAACTGGGAAGTGTGGCGGGAACGCCCCCAAAGATCCCTGTTTTCTGGTACGTGCACCCTTACTGCATTCCTTTCCTTTAGCTGTTGGCTGGACCTGCTGAGCCACTATTACTGTGTCTCCGAGGTGGTGGATGTCCCTTTCAGGGTTCGGTCACACACACAACTGTGGCTCCCACCTGGGTGTTCTCTCTCTCGGAGGTCACCGCTTCCAGGGGAAGTACTCGCTCAGCCTAAGGAACAGTCCAGTCCACAGGGCACAGAACCGAGGCCTGCGGAACTCACGGCGCGTGCAGAAGTGGATGCTGAGGCTTCCAACAGCTGTGTGCGTGAGACGGCGGCAGCGTCTCCGGTCCCAGCAAAGTCTTGAGATGGCTGAATCACTGGCCAACCGCCCGACCTTGGCTTTATAAGCTTCTCAGCCAGAAGCGTCCCACAAAGAGAACCTAGGTTCCAGAACAACAAATACACTGCACAGTGTGTTAGCTGAAGCCCCTGAGTTTTGCTGTGATCTCTTCCTCAGCACCAGAGAGGTAAGGCACCCGGGAGGTGCCTGATGGGGTGAGCTCGGGTGAGCGTGGGTTTCATCGTTCTTCTGTGAACCGTGGAGTTGGCCGGTGAAAGAGCCACAGAGAAATCGGACTTCATCAAACCGTACATTTTCCAGTTCTTCATAAACAGCGGATACTATATTCACACATTTTCTAAAATATTTTCATGCAGTACATGTTGTTTTAATATCATTTTCTTCACTCATAATGTGTCCCGAAATTTTTTATTTTCACTAAGTAGTTTTCTATGCCCTGATTTGAAAAAGTTGCTTAATGTTCCATTTTAGATACTACAAATTAATCAATTCTCGACTGTTGAACATTTAAAGGTGTGTCTCCCACCCTGTTAAAGGACACTTTGATAAACATACTGAGGTTATAACCTTTACACACGTCTTCTGTCATTTTCTTGGAACAAACGCCTAGAATTTCAACCACCCCTTTGAAAAAGTTCAGGGATTCTGCTCATTCTTAATTATTAGATATTTTGGCAGATATTCGTGATGTCCAATAATTAAAGGTAGGGGACAGCTCTAGATCTTCTCGACGCCTTCAAAACAATGTGGTGAATTGTGTTAAAATAAGAGTCCAAGGAAAATTCTTCCCCTGTAAGAACATAGCAAACAGCCACGCAGACTGTAAGCTCAGTCAGGTCCAGACTCTCTCTCCTGCGGGCTCTGCAAGATCCCTTCGAAGGAAAGACGCGCTCCAGGCAAACTCGGCACTGTTGCTGCAGTCAGCATTCAGTCAACAGGACCCGGGTAGCCTTCTAAGCACAGTCAGGCAACAGGAAGTCAGTGCCGGACACCGAAATGGTTGCCGTCGCAGCTACAGGGCACCGGAACCGGGGCTCACCGGAGTCTCGCAGCCTGTCCCGCCGCAGCAGAATTTACTGCCATGTTTCCAGACCAACCTTATCCTGAGCACCGAGGTTCCACCAGGGAGTAATCTTTGCTGCCTTCAATTAGGCCAATTAACCAAGCTTTTATCATTGATCTTAAATAAAGTTAATTGAATCTCGTGTGGGTTTCTGATAAAGGCTTTCAGATGTTAAGCACTCACCTCTGGAAAAATTTCCTGATTAGGGAACTACAAATATTAACTGATCAGAGCCAGAAGGTAGGTGGAAACCAACACACACACAAACACACACAGAGCCATCAGCCACACATCACACTATTCGGACGTTCTTAAACAGATCAGACACAACATGGCAAAGTTGTGCCCATTTTAACGTGATGCTTATTCACTTTGCCAAACTTTGTGTCCGTTTAATCTCTCGTCGGAAGTATGTTTCCTCAGCTCCTTGCACACTTGCTAACGGAGAAATGTAACTTCATTTCTATCTTTTCTTTATTACCAGAGAGGCTAGACTCTCCACACAGGTTTGTTATGTGCATTTTAGGTAATACCACTTCCGGTTCTTTGCTTGTTTCCTGTGGTGTCCGTCTCGATCCTGGAGATCTGCCAAAGATTTTGGTAAGTTTAAGATAATAAAACTTATCTGTTGCAAATATTTCTTTCTGTTTGCTTTCTAACATTGGAGATACACACGTATTTTATATTCTTATACAACAAGGTCTATGACCTTCCCCTTATCTGTCTAGCTTTTTTCCCAGCTGTGTTTAGACACACAGGTGACGATTGGATAGAGGTGCATACTATGAAATGTGGACGGCGACGCTAATTAGCACACCCTTTGCCTCACGCCGTCACCATTTGAGAGAACTCGTGTTAAGGTGCGAACACGTGATGCACTCCCTCACCAACTCCCACCTGTGCGCCCCAGCACTGCCGACACGTCACCATGCTCTCCCTCAGGTCCCCGCACGTGCCCCTCTAACCTTTCACCTTACAATCGCACCAGCATGGCAAGGGTCCCTTTTCTCCATGACCTCCCCAGCACGTGGGATCCCTTGTCTTTTTGATGGTGGCCACGCCAACAGGTGTGAGGTGGCCTCTCACAGTGGTTCTGACTTTCCTTTCTCTGATGATGAGTGATGCTGAGCATCTCTATCTACCTGCTGGCCACTTGCATGTCTTCTTTGGAAAAACGGCTGTTCAGTGCCTCTGCCCACTATTACACATTTTTCCTGTTTCTTGCTTCAGATCTGCTTGATGTCTGTGGGTGCGCTAGTGTTTGCCCTGTCTGTATTTACGATTGTCACAGCCCCTTGATGCATTCACCCCTTTATCATCATATAGTACCCTACTTTTTGTCGTTCCAGCTGGGGACTCACAGTCCGTTCTGTCTGGAGCCTCTCTTGTCTCTGGGTTTCCATTTGTGCGGAACAGCTTTTTCACCCCTCACTTCAAGTTTATGTGTGTTCAGAGTCTGAAGGGCGCTGTTTTCTTTTTGTAACCCAATCAGCTACCCTATGACTGTTGATTGGAGCATTTACTCCCGCTATACTTAATGTAGCTACTGACCAGTAAGGACTGACTAATGCCATCCTGTCATTCTCTGCCTGTGACGTGAGCTCCCGTGTTCCTCCCTGGCTGTCTTGTTGACGATGCTCCAGAAGGGCGCGCTGTGACTCCCTCCCCTTCACCTCGTTTGTGTGCGGGGCGCGGCTTGCTTTGTGGGCGCCCTGAGGCTGACATGAAGCGACTTATGGGGGTGACAGTCTATTTGGAGCCTGTAGCGGCGTAACTTTGACCACACACAAAACACTCTTTCCCACCCCTCCCCCACAGTTTACATCCTCGATGTCACCGTTTATGTCGCCGTTTATGTCTCTTTGTGTGGTGTTCTTCCAGGGGATTTTGGCTTCAGGCCTTCCAGTCAGAGCTTTAATCCCTGTCGGGTTTGTTTTTGTGTGTGTCATATGATAGTAGCTTAGTTTCATTCCGATGCATGTGGCTGTCCAATTTTCCCAACACCATTTATTGATGAGACTGTCCTTTGCCCATGGTACATCCTTGGCCCCTTTGTTGTAAATTAGTTGACCATGTATAGTGAGTGGGCTTATTTTTGGCAATTAATTATTTTTCATTGATCTATGTGTCTCTTTTTATGCCAATATCATACTGGTTTGATTACTGTGGCTTTGTAATACGGTTTGAAATCAGGGAGCATGATGTCTCCAGCTTTACTCTTTCTCAAGGTGGCTTCGGCTACTCGGGATCTTTTGTGGTTTCGTACAAATTTCAGAATTGTTGGTTCTATTTCTGTGAAAAAAATACCATTGGAATTTTTATAGAGATTGCATTGAACCTGTATATTGCTTTGGGTAGTATGGACACTTTAACAATATTAATTTTTCCAGTCTACGGACATGGACTATCCTTCTATTTATTTGAATCTTTTTCAGTTTGTTTCATTAATGTCTTGTCGTTATCAATATACAGGCCTTTCACTTCCCCGGTTAATTTAAGCCTTGGTATTTTATTCTTTTTGATACAGTAATAAATGGGATTGCTTTCTTAATTTCTCTTTCTGAAGGTTCATTATTGCTACAAAAAATGCGGCCGATTTTTGCATAGTCATTACATATCCTGCAATTTTACTGAACTTTTTATTAGTTCTAACAGCTTTTTTATGGGGTCTTTAGGATTTTCTATGTATAATATGTCATCTGCAAAGAGTAAGTTCTACTTCCTTCTTTGCAATCTGGAGGCCTTTCTATTTCTCTTTCTTGCCTGACTTCTCTGGCTAGGACTTCCGGCGCTGTGCTGAGTTCCAGTGGGGAGAGGGGGCATTCCTCTCTTGCTCCAGGTCTGAGAGGAAAGCTTCCAGCTTCTCGTTGTTGAACACGATGCTAGATGTCAGCCTGTCACATACGGCCTTGATTGTGTAGGAGCATATCCCCTCTCTATCCACTTTCTTGGGAATGTTTTTAATCATAAATAAATGTTGGATGTTTGTCGAAGGCTTTTCTGTTGAACACTGACTGATGTGTGGATGTTAAACCATCCTTGCATCCCTGGAATAAACCTCATCTGATCACGGTGAATGATCCTTTTAATCAGTTGCTAAACTTGGTTTGCAAATACTTTGTTGAGGATTTTTACATCTGTGTTCACAAGGAATATTGGCCTTTAATTTTCTTTGTTTTTTGTGGTGTCCTTTTCTGGCTTTGGGATCAGAGCCAAGAACACATGACCCCTCTCTCCTCCCCACCCCGAGCTCCCAGGGGAAGGATGCGGCACCCTCCTGGGAGGCCTTCAGCATTTCTTACCTTCTTCCCTACCCCCTAGTGCAGCAGCTAGATGCCAGCAGAGTGTGGCTGAGAATTCAGGGCTGCCTTCTGCTCCCCAGCCGTCCACCGTGGGGCCGAGGTTCTGCCTTCGTCACGACAGGCTGAGAATGCTGGGGCCCTAGTCACTGCAGCCCCCACATTTGTAGGGTGGGTGTTCCACATCCAGAGAGGTAAGGCCATTGTCCCCACCCAGAACTCCCACATCTAGGGGATGGCTCAGAGCGAATCATGTCACTGTCCCCATGGGGGACAGTGCTTTTGCCCAGGGGAGAAGCCATGAGGCTGTAGTGCTCTCTGAAAAACAGAAACAACAGCAACAAAACATTGCGTTTCTCTGAAAGAGTGTGAAGAGGCCCAGTTCCAAGGGTGCCCTCAAAACCGTGAAAAGGAGGCTGGTGGCTTCGTGAGGATCATTAGGTAAATGATAGGCCAGTTAGTTTCCCAGAGAAACATGGCTAACGGGAGAGCCTTCCATGGGCCAGAACAAGCCTCAGCACTGACCTCAGAAATTCCCTCCTAAAGGAACGAAATGGAATTGGATCACTCTCAGTCTTGGGAACAATTACGCCACCGGGTATTGTTAAAAACAACAGGACGGACAGCTGGAAACCAGTTGAGCTTAACAGCTGGATGCGATCAGGGAAAAAGAGAGTCTGGAGAGAGCCCCCCTGAAACCACTGTCACCCCGGGGTCGGGGCGGCACGCGTGGGCATGCCAGGCCTGTGCCCTCCGAGGAGCAACTCCGCCTTCACGGCGTGAGAAGAACAGACTTCGCCGTAGGAGCCCAATCGGTGATGAAACAATAATGACAAATGCCTGGCGCAGAAGGGGCCCTTCCACACTATACATTATCGAAAGTATCCGGTTTTCAACCTAAAAACTGCAGGACATGCAAAGAATCAGGCAAGAATGATCTGGACGACCGAGGGGAAGAAAAGCAGGCAGCAGAAATTGTCCACGAGAGGGACCAGTTTCAGACTCGACAGAAGAGACTCCACAGTGGCCGGCACAAACAGGGCACGACCGGAGCGTAGCCTCAGAGGGGGAGAGTTATCAGCGGAGACACAGAGACAGAAAAAGGAGCCGAACGGAGCTACCCCTGGAGCAGGACAGGGGTAAAGCGAGGTCTGGTCCTGCAGGCTCAGAGCGGTGCTGTGGAAGCGGGAACCACCCAAATGCCCGTCAGGTAAGGAGCAGTGCACAGGCTGCGGCTGCAGCTCCACCAGGCCCGCACCCCCGGCAGGAAAGGCTTACCTCGGTCCTTCTGGGGGAGACTCGACTCCCCTTATCCTGTTGAAAACACCGGTCATCTTTGCGGTCTTTCAGCCCCTCTTCCACAGGAGGAATGGACTCGCAGGAACAGCGCCCCCGCCCCCACTCCGTTCATGCTCCCCTTCCTGGGTTTCCTGCTTCTTAAAGATCTCGCTGCTTGGGAGCTCACAGACGCCTGCAAGCAGGTTTTTAAAAGAGACTTTCAATTCGGTATCAGTGGGAGAGGAGTTCCAAATTTCCAAGTCAGCCCCGACCGAAAACGCGCGACCAGGTAGTTGCTGCCGCTTTCCTGAGCGGGGCCTGACAGTGTTCACACGTCTAATAAGGGAAAGACAGGGAAATTGACATGTTTACAGTTCGAGGCTTTCCAATTCAGTGGCGCTCAATTACTTGGCAATTATAGATAGTTATAAGAAAGAAAGGAGAAAAGCAACATTTGCCAAGAACTTTATTCTGATAATTCAGTTCAATTAATATCTATTAAGCACTTATTATGTGCTAAGCAGCCAGCAGAGCTGTGGGAAGCGATGATGCGGGAGCACAGAGCACAAAGAGCCTCCCTCGGTTCTCAGTGTGGCGCTGGAGAACGAACATTGTCATAATCCACCAGCTGCACCGTCATTACCTCTGCTTAGTGCGTGGCATCTAAGAGGAATTATTTTGGCTCAAATGCCAGTTCTGTAGGATAAATGTATATTTATATCCCAACATAAATATTCATCTACCTATCTGTGTAACGGAAATATCATCTTCCTGAGCTTGTAACACAGTCTCTCTCCACAAGAGGCTAAGGATCCCTGTATCCGATCACATGGGGCAGGTGTTAAAAAGCAGACTTCTGGGTCCAGCCCAGTTTAAGAAAATGAAACTCTCTTTTTGTAAGGCCCTGGGAAGCTGCAAAACGCCCAGGTGACTTCCACGCACATTAAATATGGATATCTGCTGCCCTAGACGGAGAGGTGCGCTGTAAGTCTCTTACAAAGAGCTCTCATAACTTATTCATTTTTTCTTGGCCATTTTACCCTTTCTCGGGACTTCAATTACCATCTGTATTCAGATAAATATCAAATCTCAACTTTTCAATCTAAACTTTTCTCCTGAGAACTGGACCTGAATGTCCATTTGCCTGCTGAACAAATCCATGTGGATCTTCCACGGGCAAGAAAGTGCAAATGCGCCGGTATCCTTGGCTCTTTCCTGGCTGGCTCCCCTTGCACACGCGTGCTCCCCTCATTGCCCTCAGAGCGAGATGCCTCGGGCTCTGTCCCACTGCCCAGCCAGAAGTGCGATCCACCCTGATTCTGCTTGCCTCTTCTCCTTGGCCTCATTCAATACCTTGATGAAATTAAAATCTGGTTCAGTAGACTACATCATATGCCCAATCAACCCAATTCTTTCCATGCTCCCTGACATAATTCTGGTTCTAGACTTCTCTTGGCTGGGAAATAGTGCAAACTCACTAAACTCACTAAACACACACACACACACACACACACACACACACACACACACACACACACACCACCTTTAGGGTTCTGATACGTGTGGCCCCAAGCGAGGCTTGCCCAGCGTGATGGTGAACACTCACACACCTGGGCCGTAGCTCATACCTGTTAAATTTTAGTTATGGAAGTGGCGCTGCAGCCCTTTAAAAATAAATATCTCCAGGCAATTCTCATGCAAACATAAGCATGAGAGCCTCTGCTTACAGGGCTGGACAGTTTCCCTGAAGATGGCGTGGGGGCTGAATGAGCAGCAGCTGGCGCTCTGGAAGCAGGAGGCCTCTGGCACGCCCAAGGAGCTTCACGACCTGTGAGAGGAGGCAGGGAGATGGTACAGCCCACGCCCTTCCATGCTAGGAGGAAGAGCAGACAGACTAGGTCACCCAGTCATTTAGGAACAGACTCAGGAAAGGGAGCCAGAGCAGGGGACCCTCAGCCAAGCCCTCTGTTAAAAACTAGAGATTATTTTAGGAAAATTGTTTATACAAATGAGCATTCGGTAGTGATATTATAAACGACCCAATGTTATCTATCGTTCATGTAAAACCTGTAAGTTACTCATGTTTTTTGTAAAAAAATATATACCAATAAAACTAGCTATTTACTTAAGCACTTTATGTGCAAGATCTCTAAACCCTTCTGAAAAGTCCAGTGAGCATTTCCTGTTAAAGGAAAGATGTACTTTGTAGGTTTTTAACGAAACCCACAGTTGTAGCAGCGATAATTGTAACCGTGAGGCAAGACTGTGATTGGAAGCCCCCAAAGCTTTTCCACTTCAAGAATGCCAAGAAATTCTAATTGAGATTTACATTCGAAAAAATCATCAACCTGGAAGTCTTAAAGGAAGAAGATACTTGTTTAACTTCATTATCTAGCTCTGAACTTGAAATTGTGGTTTTAAAAAGATAGTAATGTTCTCTTTCCAATTATTAAAGACATGTATTTTAGAAAAGAGATGTTTAAATGCCTTATTAAAACTTGTTCAAAATGTCTTGCATAAACAGAAAAAAAAATGTTTCAAAGCTGGAAAAAATAGCAGCCTCAGGAAGATCTGTGAAACCCGGACGACATCAGCACTCCAAGTTTTCTTGAAAACCTCCCGCAGACTTTGCTGTTGGCAGGAGGGACGGTAAGCAGTGGTTCATTAGGCGGGCGGGGCGCCCAGGGCTCCTCAGCGCCCTCCCCACCGCCCCGTGGGGGCCTGGCCCCGCCTGAGTCCCCTGCTTCTCTGCAAGCCTAGACATCTTTATTCTGTGCTGTACATTGTGGATGGTGGACATTTTAAATTTCGTTATTTTTGTTGAAAGAGTGCTGAGTTTTTTTTTCTGGAGGGAAGTTAATTCATTGGCGGCGCACTTTAATTGGATCAAGGCTCCATTCTGAACTTGTTAAGATGGATTTCCTTCAGGTGCCCATCGGTTCCAGGGCAGCGAGGTTTGTCCTTGAATGTGTTCCTTTGGGGTTGCAATGGAAAGCTCCTTTTTTTTTTTTTTAACCAAGCGCCTTTAAGTTGACAAGATTTTAACTCAAAACTGTATCGTTCTAGTATCCGGCTGCCGCAGAAATCTCTGGGTAGGTATTCAACTACCCAGATGTTCATTTATGACTTAATTTTTTTTCACCCACACACTTGCTGGTTAGGACTCAGCCAAGAATGTAACATAAATCTGCACTCCTGTCTGGGACGGAGCCATCTGCGGTGGAGACCTCGGGGGCGTTTTGACCTCCGTTTCCAGCCGCTCTGGCGGTTCTGAACTTCAGACGCTGTCTTTCAGCCCTGACTGTCGCCCCTTGGCCTTTCCCCACGTGTCGGCGTGACCTGGGACGTGTGCTCAGGGAGAGCTCAGCTGGACGTGGCGTGCCCCTGACGTGACTCCCTCCTTCCACAGGCTTCTCCTGGTTCTCCGATGGGAAGTAAAACTGGTATCAGATCCTCGGTCCCTGACAGAGGCGGAAGCCCTCCCTCTACTGTAGTTATTACAAAACCCCTGTCCAACACCCCAGATCTCAGCCACTCTGCATCTGCTCCCCAAGTCTGTTCATCTACCTCGGTTGTCCCTCAGAACGTGCCTGGCGATCCTGAGCGGTGGAAATCGAGCAGGAAAAATTACCAAGTCTCTGGGTGATGGTCTCTTGCTCTGGAGAGGGTTCATTTTCTTCTAAGAACATTTAAAGCACACGCATGTCATTTTAGTACAGTCAGGAACTGAGATGTCCTAAAGCCGCACTTTGGGGTCCACACGGAACACAGACGGGGTGTTGAACCAAAGCCTCAACTCCAGGGGAGAAAGAATGAACACGCTCATTGGGAAATCGTTGGGATTTTACAAGATTATCAATAGGCTCGTTTATGAACTGCTACTATATTCTGCAGCAGCTATGTTTTATGACTTCTTGCAATTATTGAATATATATTTCACAGGACTTAACTATCTACAAAATACAGCATGCACGTCGGTATTCTAATAGTGATAAAAACGTGCTTCTTGCTCATCTCAGAGAACCTCTGGGACTGTGGGTGTCAGGAGACTCGGGGGCTCACACCTCAGAGAGCGACAGCGTGTAGCGGAGTGAGTCTGAACTGGATGCTTTAAAAATAGCCCCAGCAATTTAGCTAGCCAGCTTCCACTCCCAAAGATGATTTACATATTCTGAATCAAAGGCAGTTTATGGCATTGAATAGGAATAAATGAAATGTCCAACAAGTAGGAGCTGTATAATTTCATAATTCTCTAAGAGAGGAGACATCTCTTCCTTCGGGCTACGGGTCCAGGGCCCGCAAGCTGGCAGCACCTTCAGAAGATCTGAGAATTTAAAATCACAAGTCTCCAAAAATTAAAAAAAACAACCTTTGAAATACAAATGAATAAATATTTGGTTAAATCCCCGCACCACATATTTTGTTAACGTCCCAATCCACACACATTCCCTCCCGTCTGAGCACAGAGTTCTGAAACGCGCATTATCATTGCCGGGAAGTCGTAGGTAATCAGTTTTCTTGGCCACACGATTTCAAAAATGAAGTTATAAAAGCGATTTAAAGGGCACTCACTCCCTTACTGTTTCCCGTGTGACCGCACCTCCGGGGAGGTCAGGACTCCGACCCCCCCCCCCTCCCCGAGGCTGCCCTGCAGACCTGCTCCGTCGTAGGTTTGGGGGAACAACTTGTAGACACTGGCCTGGCGGTGGGTGCTCACTGGGCCTCCGCAAGGCCCAGCGCAGACGGAGAGCACAGTCCGCAGCGGCAGCAGTCACAGCTGGCGGTCACACCGTGAGCCGCTCGCTTCATGGCGAGCAGTAAGAAGGGCAGTCGCAGTAATAACAGTTGTGTGAGTTTGGAAACAGCTTAGTGTGGAAGCGAAAACAATCCCTCAATGATTTTCAACTTGCCCTTCGATAACATGACCGCAGGCACTGGAAAAAAGAGAAAAGGAAACGGCTGAGCTGAGCTGGGCGCGGGATTGAAACTCCAGACCCGGGTCTTGTCCTGCTCCCCCCGCCACCTGTCTGACAAAACCTCAGGGGAGGAGACGCAGACACACCCAGCCTGACACCTCCGGTAACGGCTGTCTCTGAGCTGGGCTCTCCAGGGAAGCACAACGCTCAGCGTCTGGCTGGATGCTGAGACGCTGATTTCTGGAACAGTGTCACCTCCCGAGCTTTGGATTGCATGTCCCAAGACCTCCTACATTGAGGCTCTTCCAGATGTACAAGTCCAGAGTGGCGCATTTCCTCAGCTGGCTTTAAAGTAATTATCGCAGAATAGGGTTGTCCCTTTCTCAGGTCAGTGAGAAAGGGGACGTTCTCTATTGCAAAAAAGGGAGAACAAGCATATTGGAGGCTTTTCTTTCTGAGAATTTACAACCCGAGAGATCATGAAACAGCCTTAGCTGGAAGCAGTTGCTGTTCATTGTTGGTAATTGAGGCTCTGAACACAATTTAAGCATAATGTGTTTATTGGGAAATTGTACCAGCTCAGGAGAATTCCGCATTTTTGACTAATGTTACTGCTGTGCGGGGCATTTTGTGTACATTAGCGGTTAACTGGTGGCTCAGAACTTGACCCCGATTAGGGCCATAAAGTCCTAACTTGCTTAGTAAGTGCGCCCTCCGACTCTGGGAGCGGCGGTCTACTCTTCAAATCGCCCGGCGCCAACCGTGTGCCCTCAGCCTCCTCCTGCAACCTGTTCTCACCTGTTTGTCATTCATCGGCTCTCACTTGCTCCTTTACCACAGTTTTACTCTTTGCTGTCTACAATTGCCTCGAAAATGCTCTCAGGTAAAGCTGCTTTACTTACTTCTGTCCTTTCCCAGACAGACCCTCCCCTGTGGTGGAGTGAGTCGCTGTCACCTCCGTCCCCGTGGTGTTGGGCCAGACGAGCGGGTTTTCCTGGGGCCTGCAACTGATTCCAGGAGAAAACCTCAGGCCCACGGAGGTCAGTCTGCGGAGCCTGGGGGAGCACCGCCTCCTGCAGGTGCAGACTCTGTTCTCCGACTCTGCCGGGGTCAGGGCCCAGATTTGGTTATTTCTTCTACATTTCTGGTGGGGATGGCACCAGCTGGGGCCACAGGCTGGGCACGTGACCTAGTTTCAGCCAGTGAGGCTCCCGCCCGTGTAACTGATCTGGGGGCACAGGACCTGTGGGGGAGGCGTCGAACTGAAGACGATGAGGAAGTGCCGTTTCTTCCTCTTGGCTGGTAGTAATTTCAGAGTTGTCTAGTGTCCTGGACCCGTCCTGCTAGGAGCAGCTAGCGAGCGAGAGCAAGAGAGATCTGAGGTTGAGGTCTTGGAGTCCCTGGATTAGAGTGTCCCAAGCCTGGCTCTACTTCTGCTCCTTCCACAGTATGGTTAAATGAGTCAAACAATAAATTTGTCATTTTTTATTTTGCTTAAGCTCGTATGGGTTGGGTTTCTTTCTCTTGCAACCACACTTCTGAGTAATAATTCACGGTATTGACAGCATCAAGTGCAATGGTACACACACACAAATAATCCTTAAATAAAGAACAAATAAATGCATACTTTTGATCGGGACTGAAAACTAAATATCTCAAAAGAAGGGGTGACCACATGGGTTCTAACTCAAGCCCTGGGGATCACCTGATATTTAAATAGGCTAAATGTTTCATAGTCCTGTGGACCAATGACCTGTAAGATTCTAGAAGAACCTTAGAAAGCAAAGTCACATAGACATTGGAAAGTAGGGGTCACTTACCACTGACGTTTTCTTTATGGATCCCACAAAATCATTAAATTATGAATTCAAATCATAGACATTAAAGACACAGTCAAAATAAGCCATGCATCAAATGGAAATACATCCTGTACCTCAGGAATGCAGACACATCATAAAACTGTCTCCCAGTACTATTCAGTGGTCAACGTGTTAATTTGCAGGGTGTCTGAGAATAAAGAAATTTGGGACTCATCTGGTCTGAACCCATCTCTTCACCTGTAAATGGAGATGATGACCCTGTGAGTGGAGACAGTAACCATGCTGTGAACACTTACCAGGTCTGCCTGTCCTATATGCCACCTGCTTATCACTAGTTCCCCTGGCTCACTCTGGAGGAACCCTTGATGGTGTGACTTTTGAAAGGAAATCATGTCCATCCTGTTACAGAATCTGCAGGGGCCAGATTCTTCTGCTCTCTTCTGCGCTGCCTGACTTTGACTTGGCCAATGGGATGGGTGTCACACGAAGACGTGGGTGAGTGTTTGGGAAGCCACAGGCAACATCAGTGATGAGTACTCACGGCACACTGGACACTCCTTGATTTGGGGGGTTGCTGTGACTCCCGCAGCAGGTGCTGCCGGGGACATCTAGCTTCCTTGTCCATACCAGCTTCTCTGGAACCTCTCATTCTGTGAGTTCCCCAATAGCAGAGCAATTTCTTCCCTTCTGCTGGGTTCATCAGGAGCCTGTGCCCTGGGAATTGCTGAGTCATACGAATACCTATTCTGAACGAGCTTTGGTGAAAATAAAATGAGATATTCTGTAGGACACAGTGCAGAATCCAGCTCACAGACCTGCTGTTAGGACCTAGCATGGTCCCCGGCATAAAGTAGGACAACTATTACTTGCTGACTGGATACACACATCACAGGGAGAACCGGAAAGACTGCACAGGGGAGCAGCCTCACACAGCTCTGCGTGCTTTAAGAAAGCAAAGCCCATGTCTTGCTGTTCACGGGGACACAGAACTGCCTACATTGGAGTTTAAACCAAACCGCTGCCCTGAAACCCAGCTACGGGCCCGGGAACTGGATGTGCTGATCCCCGGAAGTCGGGCATGGGTTCAACCCTGGGGTTCCCGGGAAGCCAACACCAACCCCAGCTGAAGCCAATTAGCATCTCTCGTTCTCAGGGCCACGGGTAAGTTTCAGGGCACGGAACCACGGAGGGGCAATTATAGTTAGGAGCAGCCATTTAATCAGGCTCCTGAGAAAGAATCTTGCCTGCACTTTCAAGAGAGCTGAGGGGCCTCTCTTCTCTTGCAGGGAGCAAGCAGGGAGCCGAGCAGCTGCTGGGCTGCCACGGCAGTGCTGAGATGAATCCGCCTCGGCAAAGGGTGAAGCGCAAAGCAAACAGAAATAAATTAGGGCTCCGTGAAGCTGTCGGCCAGCTTGGACCTGGTGCGCCCTCAGTCCTTACAGTGACTTAGGCCACTAACTGCCCTATTGTTTAATCCTTTTTGAATGGCACATTCTTTGATTTATAATCAAGAGCTTCCTGATGTTTCATCCGCCTTGCTGGAACTCGGATTAAATTGAGTCCTTTGTCAGACAGGCATCCGTGGTCTAAACTCATAATAATCACCCAAGTGTTTCTTTCCTGTTACCTAATATTCTACCTTTTGAATCCTGGAGTAGCTCTGTGTTTGCCAATAGAGGATGCCCTTAGGGTGTAAGGATTGGGTAGTGACAAAATAGAACTAAATTAACTTAAATAAAAAAGGGAAATGTATTACTCAAGTCACTGAAAATTGTAGCGAACATTTGATGTCGGGACTTGGATAACATGGCAGGCCACGCTCTGCCTCTAGGTCTGCCTCCGGGCACTTGGGTTCTCAGTCGCCACCGAGGGCCTGACGGTCACCAGCAGCTCCAGGCCTACACCGCCCTGCCTCCCAAGTTCAGCAGGAAAGAAAACAAGTTTTTCCTTTGACGGATTTGGAATAATAAATCTTACCCAGATCTCTCTGACCAGAATTAGTTTACCTCCCACCTATGAAACAGTTACGGGGTGAACAGTGTGCAATCAGCCAGGCCGCAGCCCCACGTCACCTCAGACTGCCAGAGCCGGGCACTTCTGGTTGATAATCTGGCACTGAGAGCGGGGAGAAGGGCAGTTGGGGATGCTGGCCCCAAGCATGTTGGAATAGATGAGAAATGGCAGACAGCAAATGCTCACCACACTGAATAAACAAAAGCCCAGCTCTAAGCATGTTAGAGCTGTATTTCGGAGCCTACGTCATATGCTAACGCAGTTTCAGAAAGAGATGAGACCTCAGAGGTCTGACCTTCTGAGACGTGAAAGGCATTTTTCAAGGCCCATAAACGCAGCTGGTGACAGAGCTGAGATGAGAACTCGGGGCTCCTCGCCTCTTTTTTTGGTCTGCTTCCAGAATTATACACAGAGCACGGGCCCTAAAGCCAGACAAACCCTCGAGCCTCCGTCTCTGCCCCTGTTATGTGGGGATAAGCTTGTTCAGGGGATTAAGTCGGAGACTAAATGCCCCCGAAGGACCAAGTACAGAGGCTGGAGCTCGAGAGACCCTGTTATGACTCTCACTGTCGTTTGTTCTTTAAGGTTATTATTTTTTTCTTTTCCCAAAAGATCACGTAAGTGGTGCCATCTTGGTTTCTTGGAAGACAGGCCACCTTTTCTGTATATGCAGCGCTAACATCTTCAGGGTGTTCTCAGAAAGCTTTCAAGAGAATTGTTACTACAGCGCACAATGTCCAGGGGCACGTTTTATCCAAAAGGCCAGTAGCCCCCACAGGGAAGAAACAGCTGGTTTAAGTAACCAGGGCTTATCCACGGGGGCCTGGGAGTGTCTCTCTGCCCCCAGCTTCAGGCAGGGCTGACCTCTGCCACAACCCTTAACCTCCCCGGTGCTGATGTCTCCAACGCCGAGCTGCCGGGACCGTGAAGATAACCTCCTGCTCTCCGACATAGAGCTCCTGGGACATTTAAGTAAGACACCGCGGAGGAAACGTTTGGTCTACTGAAAATCGCTCTAAAACTCTGTGAATATATATATTTTTTTTCAAAGAAAAAAGATTTTGATAAGATTTGGTAAGATTTATTTTTCCAAATGAGTCAAAGAAAAATGTACAAAATGTATATATTTCATGCATGTTAATAAACCTGATATATTCTTCACATGGCTATACATTTGCCGTTGTTTAAAATTCCTGTGCTTGTTGGCCGAGGAGTCAACTGGACAATATGAAATTGCCATTTTTGAACTGAACTGAGGATTTAATCAGTTCAAAGTGTAAGTGCTTTTCAGTGTTTCTCCTCTTCCCTGGTTCCTACGTGAATGCATGAATTCTAGGCAGAGAAGATGGATTCTCGCTCATTCTCTTCTGCTTCTTTACCCTTCTCACTCACTTTTTGCATTTTAAATAATTTCCTCTTCTCAGTAGTTCACCACCTTGGTTAAAATTTGAATCTCTTAGGAGCTTTCAGCGATACCGATGCCCAGGCTGCCCTCAAATCACTAACGTGGGTATATCTGTGACAGGGACCAGACGTCACTGTGTGAGTATCAACCACGCCGGAGAGCCAGGGTTCAAGGTCTCACGTAGTCGGAGCCCTGCCTGGACTCACAGTACTGCCGCCGCTCAGCCTATGGTCCTTGACTAAGAACCAATCCCAGGGGTAGGATGTCCTTTTCCAGGAGGGTTCTGAGGTCTAAATTTGACCCCCCCACCAAAAAAAAATCAAAGGTTGATATTCGTTTTATTTTCTATGACAAGGTCCTATTTTCAATTTTCTAATGTTTGTAGTGAGAAATAAAAGGAATAGCAAATTTTCCATGATGTTTTCTGTGTACTCTGTAGAAACTATTATCACATCCCTAAAAATCGTATTTTCACCTCCAAAGGTGTGTTTCCACAGTTTGTTTGGTGGCAGAGCGGTTCCAGTGTGCGAATCACACTTTCAAAATAAGAATTACCACTCTTCCCGCACGTGCCTTTTCCCTCCTAAAAGTTTCACCTGCGATTGCATCTTTTAAAGCACGTTTGCTATCTTTTAAGGTGCAAAACATAAATGCCAAGGGAGAAAACACAAAAGTTGGGAAGGGAAATCGGGCCTGAAACCTCGTAGGTAGGACCACAGAAATCCGGGGTATAAGGCTTGCTCCTGTGTTCTCTGCTGTCTGCTCATTCATCTCGGCACACAGGGCACCAGCCACCACACCAGACGCACAGACCGAGAAACTTTGAAGGCCAGCGCACACAGGGAATGTCCTAAACAGGTCAACGGAAAGGACTGTATTGCCAGAGGTATATGTGACTGAGAGACACGGTAGGGACTTCTCAGATCATGGAACTTGAAATCTGAAATCCCAAACTCTCATTTTTTCAAATAGATTTCCAATTTCTTGCCCTTTCATTTCTCTTTCTGGCACCCCTTTGATGCAAACGTTGAAATGCCTGAAGTTATCTCAGAGGCTGTTTACACTATTCCCCCTTTTTGGGGGGAGATTCTTTCTTCTTGCTCTGCATGGTTGTTTCTTCTTCCTCATGTTCCAAATTATTGATTTGATTCTCGGTTTCACCCACTCTACTGTTGTTTCCCTGTTGTTCTTTATTTTAATTAGGGTATCCTTCATGTCTGACTGGATCTCTTTTATGCTGCTGAGGTCCTCACTGAGTTCTGTGAGCATCCTTATAACCAGTGTTTTGAACTCTGCACCTGACAGATTGCTTATCTCCATTTTGTTCAGTTCTTTTTCTGGAGTTTTGATCTGTCTTTCATTTGAGCCATGTTTCTTTGTCTTCTCATTTTGGCGGTCTCCCTGTGTTTGTTTGGTGAAGGAAACAGACATGCAAGTTCAGGAAGCACAGAGAATTCCAAACAAGATGGATGCAAAGAGGCCCACTCCAAGACATATCATAATTAAAATGCCAAAGGTTAAAGTTAAAGAGAGACTCTTAAAAGCAGCACGAGAAAAACAGTTAGTTACCTACAGGGGAGTTCCCATAAGACCATCAGCTGATTTCTCAAAAGAAACTTTGCTGACTAGAAAGGATTGGTAAAAAATATTCAAAGTCATGAAAAGCAGAGACCTACAGCCAAGACTACTCTACCCAGCAAAGCTATCATTTAGAATCAAAGGGAAGATAAAGAGCTTCCCAGACGAGAAAAAACTAAAGGAGTTCATCATCGCCAAACTATTATTATCGAAGTGTTAAAGAATCTTATTTAAGAAAAAGAAGATCAAAACTATCAACAATAAAATGGAAATAAATACATATTTATCAACAATTGAATCTAAAAAACAAACTGAGCAAACAAGAAGAACAGAGGCAGAATCACAGATATGGAGAATGTTTTGATTTTGTCAGAAGGGAGGGGGTATGTGAAATGGGTGAAGAGGTGAGGGGACTAAGAAGTTCAAGTAGGTAGTCCCAGAAGAGCCATGGGGATGTAAAGTACAGCATAGGAAATAGGGAAGCCAGAGAACTTATACGCAGGACCCATGGGCATGAACAATGGTGTGGGGATTGCCTGAGGGAGTGGGGGGTGCTGGGTGGAGGGGAGCAAAGAGGGAAAAATTGCGACAACTGTAATAGCATAATCAATAAAATATAATTAAAAAATAAAATCCCACACTCTCCTGTGCAGTGGTTTCCATGGAGAAAGGACCGCTTCTGCCCGGGGCTTCTGACTCACACACGCACTTACAGCATCAAGCCCGTCAGCTTCCTGGGTTTCGGGTTCGGTCAGACTGACTTTCAGAGCCCAGGTTGTGTTTCTTTTTGGTAACTAGAAGAAAATAAAATAAAAAGGAAAATTATCAAAGACAATAATCTTGGAAGATTATTTCACTTAAGTAATATGAATATAATAGGAGCTATTTTAATTTATTTACTTCAAAACTGACTGGGTGATGATGTTCCACCCCTTACTGTCAGAAAACCAACAATCAAATACAGTGCTTAAAACGGAAAAGAAAACAGAGTGTGCTTGGAGGAAAGGATCGAGGAAAGTAACTGGAGGCCTGTGCTGAGTGTTTCCTATTGTTTTTTACTAAACGCAATTTTAAGCCCCTGGATGGGGAAAAGGATGAGATGCATTTCATATGTCTGATAACAAACATCACCTGAGTGAACTTCCCAGTCAACTTCACTGGCCGATATTGACATAATCAACAAACAATGAGGAAATGGGGCCCAGGCCCACTTGACTCCATCAGCGAGGGGCTGACTGGGGGAAGGAGACAGGCTGGCCTGAAGGGGCATTCACAGACAGTGTGCCAGACGGTGTCCCAGACTGTGTCAGATGATGTCCCAGACAGTGTGCCAGACGGTGTCCCAGACTGTGTCAGATGGCGTCTCAGACGGTGTCCCAGACGGTGTTACAGATGTATTCCTGCAAATCCCATTAATTTCTCTTGAACTGATTCTCAGTTCTATTTGGACATTTATCAAAAGTTGTTGGTTGGGAGACTTCCAGCCAAGATGGAGGCGTAGGTAGACACATTGTGCTTCCTTGCACAACCAAAAGAAGGACAACAACAAATTTTAAAACAAAAAACAACCAGAACTGACAGAAAATCGAACTGTATGGAAGTCTGACAACCAAAGAATTAAAGAAGAAACTTTCATCCAGACCAGTAGGAGGGGTGAGACGTGCCAGGAGGAGAGGACTAGCGCGGTGGGGCAGCGGCTGGCGGACCAGGGGAAAGTTGCGGCTGGCCGGGAGAGGTTGCGACTGCGGATCAGGTGTCCCACACCCTAGTGCGGATAAACCGGGAGGAACAACTGGGGAGCAAGACAGACCCCGCAACCCAGAGTTCTAGCTCGGGGAAATAAAGCCCCAAAGCCTCTGATTGAAAACTCCTGTGGGGGTTGAAGCGGCGGCAGCGGGAGAAACTCCTGGACTCATAGGAGAGCTTGTTGGAGAGACCCACAGGGTCCTAGAGCATACACAGCCCACCCACCCAGGAATCAGCACCAGAGGGGCCAATTTGACTGTGGGCAGTGCGGAAAGTCACTGAAAACCGGCAGAGAGCGGAGAAAGTGCCATTGTTCTCTCTTGGTCCCCTCTCCTACAAACAGCGCCACAATGAAGCGACATGGATGCCCCACCCTAGCGAACACCTAAGGCTCCACCCCCTACTACGTAACAGGTGTGCCAAGACAACAAAAATGGCCCAAATGAAAGAACAGATCAAAGCTCCAGAAAAAATACAACTAAGTGATGAAGAGATAGCCAACCTATCAGATGCACAGTTCAAAACACTGGTAATCAGGATGCTCACAGACTTGGTTGAATTTGGCCACAAATTAGATAAACAAATGAAGGTGACAATAAGGGAAATGGA